>CM037854.1:14349528-14846519 GCA_021234595.1 Delia radicum | reverse complement strand
AAAGACCTACATTGGTCGCAGTGCATAGTGCCTTCTGATCTAATCTAATCTAATTTTCTTTGGACCAAAAAGAAATATCCGAAAAAAACGAAAATGGGGTCATTTTACACCTATTTCTAATAATTCCTTAAAGTGAGATTTGGAAGCAAACAAATTCAATTTGCAATATGTTTTGGTCTTTTATAAATATAATATACAAATTTCATCGTAATCGAAATAAACCAAAACCTTCTCCTCTTAAATTAAGATTTTGGCTCTTACGTCTTTTTTGCGGAAGGGCTCGATATTGGTCCAAACTGATGTTTACGGTATAATAAAATTAGTTTTGAAATTGTTTAAATATGTTTAGCACTCCAGTGGATAGGTCTTTGAAACAGCTTTCATTTAATACGCAAATTGTTTTTATTTGCTGCTAATAAGGTACACATTTTTATTTTTGCTGTAACCTCTATAATATAACCCACTTCCATTAATATCGGAGGGAACCAAATACCCTTTCTAGGTATTAGCTACTCAATCTTAATTATGGACAAATGTAGTTTACGCTTCTTCATTTTTAGCTAGTAGTCATATTTTCATTATAACTGATAAATTCCTCAAAAAAAGGTTAGAGATATATGGTAGCAACATGGATTGTAAATCAATTTAATCAGTCTATTTTATTTAATGTTAGGATTTTTAAAACATGCATTAACCCATTTATTAACAACGTGTATTTAAATACACGTTTATTTTTAGGAGCCTATGACTATTGATAGAAAGAAGATATAACAGCACAGAAAAAGCATATTAAAGTTTAAAATTGTAAAACTTGTAATTTCATTGATCATGCTTCGATTTTTTTTTAGAAAAAAGTCAAAAAAAAAAAATTAAATAAGTCCCAAAAATTTTTCATACAAATTCGGGGTAATTTCAAATGAAAAATTTCCCAGTTCTTTTGCAGTTATTTCATTTTTTTAGAAGTTATTTCATTTTTGTTATTAGGTGTTATTTCATAATGCAGTAATTCCGAAATGAAATAAGTTCCAACAGAACTTAGCGTGGGACTTATTTCATTTTATTTTTTTTGTTCGGTGTTATTGCAGGTACAGTGAAATAACTCCCAAATGAAATAAGTCCCAATGGAAAAATGAAATAAGTCCCAAAAAATTTTCCATGTAAATTGGGACTTATTTCATTATGAAATAAGTCCCAATGCGTTGGGACTTATTTCATAATTTTTGTTGGGAGTTAATTCATTATGAAATAACTCCCAAATGAAATAAGTCCCAACAGGTTTTTTGTTGGGAGTTATTTCATTTGGGAGTTACCATTGGCACTTATTTCATCGCAGTTGGGACTTATTTCATTTTAATTGCAAACACAATTTTACGATTGGGAGTTATTTCATTTTTGTTGGGAGTTATTTCATTTCTCTTAAAATTGCTTTATTGCACTTTGAAAGTGAAATAAGGCCTTTATTTAAATTTAGCCAATGGTGCAATAAAGCCTTTATTTTGTATTTTTTGATTCTTTTGTTACACTGTTCAGTTTTTCTGCGTGGCGGCCTGCGGCCGATCTTAGGGGTTTTCTCCTCCATAGGACGCGGCAGGTGGCTTCGCTGAATACAGTTTTCCTGCGCCCGTCTCATTATCTTCCCTAGTGTGACGCGCGCAGGGAAACTTTATTCAGCGAAGCCACCTGCCGCGTCCCATGGAGGAGAAAACCCCTAAGAGCGGCCGCAGGCCGCCACGCAGAAAAACTTTATAAAGCAAAGATTTTCAATATTGTTGCAGTTAAATTTTTTGTTGAATTATTAATGTTCTATTAATTTTTGTTAATATGAAATTTTTTTATAATTGTTCAATAAAATATAAGAAGAATAAGAATAAGAAATTTAATTGCTTCATTTAAAAAAAAATTTAAGTGAAATAAGGCCTTTACGGCTTTATTTCACTTTCAAAGTGCAATAAAGCCTTTTTGCAAATAAAGGCCTTATTTCTCAATTGAAAGTGAAATAAAGCCTTAAAGGCCTTATTTCGTAAGGCATTATTGCACTCCACCTATGCTTACATATACTTATGAAATAAAAAGTGTTCTCTAACAGAAAAACAAAACAAACAAAAATTGGGAGTTAATTCATTTTTGTTGGGACTTATTTCATTGGGAGTTAATTCATTTTTTTTTGGGATTTATTTTTAAATTTTGAAATAACTCCCAAAAATTGGGACTTATTTCATTTTTCTCATTGGGAGATATTTCATTTTTTTACATTGGGTGTTATTTCATTTTTGATGGGACTTATTTCATTGGGAGTTATTTCATTGGGACTTATTTCATTTGGGAGTTATTTCACTGTACCGTTATTGCATTTGCTGTGGGAGTTATTTCATTTTTAGTGGGAGTTATTCATTTTCAAAAATTCATTAATTTTTTAACATTATTAATATTTTTGTCTTTTTTATTGAGCTAAAGATCCTTTATTTATTGTTGGGCGCTATGACGGTTTTTTGTTAGTATCAACCTAGCTAATATGTTTGATTTGCTTTATTTTTGTAAATATACGGAGGTTGAAAGCTCGTTATAAATTGAAAATAACATAAAAATAATCTCGATGTATATAAAAACAAAAAACTAATATAACTGTACAAAATATTATTATTATTGCCCAAAATCATAATTTATTTTTTTTAAATGTCATAAGACCTTAAATGTCAAGGATGATTCATGAAATCAAACAAAAGAGTTTTAAGGAAACTTCAAAAAATTGCTTCAATTTTATTTTTTTGTGTCGCACTCAGAAAAAACTTTATTTCGCGTAGCCGCCTGCCGCGTTCTACTTAGGAAAAAAACCCGAAGAGCGTCCAAAGGCCGTGATTATCATTTTTTTTACACTTCATACATTTCTTGTTTGGCAAAATTCATTTCGGCCTTATTTCATTTGTGTTTCATGGACTATTTTTGGATGTTATTTGATTTTTATTCTTTGAAAATTATTTCATGATGAAATAACAATCAAAATCTAGGATTTGTTTCATTTTTGTTTTGGAAATTATTTAATTATTTTTAGAATTTATTTCACTTTTCCGAGACGGGCCTTATTTCATTTTTTTAGAATTTATTTCATTGGGAGCTTTTTCACTGGGACTTTTTGCACCTGGGACTTATTGCATAGAGCCCATTTTAAAATATAAAAAAAAAAAACTTAGAAAAGGAAAAAACTCAGTCAACGTGGATTTTTTAAAAATTTTATGATCTTTCCGCAATATTAAAAATGCAATATTTCGAAAAACTAATACGGTTTTGTTTTTAATATCAAAAATGAGTTTTTATACATGAACTGCAAATAAACATAAAAATTTTAGCAATTAGAGTTGCCAAATAACAATTTTCAAAAATGCTTAAAAATCAGAGACCCTTAATAACTGTTAAAGGTTAATTTTAGTTCAAAAAAATAACTTCACTAATGCTGTCTTATTACGATAGATAGTACATACCTAAAGATGTCCTCATAAGGATTGCTTATTAAAATTTATTATTTGAATTTTATCTAAAAAAATCAGCTTCAACAATTCAAATTGTTTTTTAAGTTAAAAAAAAAAAATAACAGAAATTGTTAAAGTGTTAAAGTGTTACTAAACTCATAGAAATGAACCTGTACATTAATTACACAAGAAAAACCACTAAAAATGAACTTGCAGAAAAAACTGGTAAATTTAGCAGAATTTTTTGCTAAATATTAATAATATAAGAACAGCAAAAATAAATCGTTTAGCTTTACAAAATTTTAGTTATATTCGATGTGAATTTTAGTTAATTGAAAATAGCATTTTGTTCTGTAAAATTAGCAAAAACTTTACTAAATATTTATAGACTCAAAATAGCAAACAGAAACTGTAACTTCTAAAAATCATAACTACATTGTAAATTTTCAATTTTTTCTGAATCAGACTGCGTAGTTTCTGGTATTGAACCTTCGTCAGTGACCCTGAGATTATGTATGCAAGAACAAAAACACAGTGTATTGAATAAAACTAGTTTTAATCACAACAAAACTCGACCTGACGATAGATCAGTGGGCTAAAGCGCTCTGCCTAACTTGTAGTGCGAGTGCATGTGGCATTAGAAATCAGTTTATCTATACCACGGTCAGTGATTGCACAGAAAATTTTATATAGACGCAATCGAACAAATAAAAACATAACAAATATTACATTATTCAAAAAAACAGGGTCACTGACGAAGGGTCAATACCAGAAACTGAGCAGTCTGATTCAGAAAAATTGAAAATTTACAATGTAGTTATGATTTTTAGAAAATACACTCATTCTTCTCTACCACGCCTTTCACAATTAAAATTAAATACAATTGCATATTAATTATAGTATTAATTGCAATTGTCTGAAAAAGACGTTAAAATTCAAACTGTAACAAAATTTTTGCTTGAGTAGAATGTAAATAACAATTTGTTTTGCTAAAATCAACAGAAATGTTTGCTAATAAATTGTAGATGGCTGATTTCACAAGGGCAGGCTTTTATTCGCTTTCAAAAAAAAAAAAAAAACTTTCACATTTTTAAATGATTTTTTTTTTTCTACTAATATTTTGTAAATGTTTTTGCTGATTTTAGCAGATTTTTTTTATCTACTTTCAATTAACAAAAATTTGGGTCAAATATAACTAAATATTTAAAAATTTAAAAAAAAACGCATAAAATTTAGAGAAATGTATTAAATCTTTATTTGAGTCGATAGAGCGATCTATATAATTCAATGTTTCAAGATGATTTCATGTAAATGTTGACCGCGGCTACGCATCAAATGGTTCATACGCTGGTTCCAATTTTGCCATACTCTATCCCTATAGACAAGAGCCTTAACATAGCCCCACAAAAAATAGTCTAAAAGCGTTAAATCGCACGATCGAGACGGCTAATTCACCGGCCCCAAACGTGAAATAAACTGTTCATCGAACTCGCTTCTCAATTGGGCCATTGTCTCGCGTGCTGTGTGGCATGTGCTCCAGCTCTTCCATTTTGGGCAAAAAAAAAATTGTAATCATCGCACGGTAGCGCTCGCCATACACAGTAACATTCCTGCTTTTGGTGCGACATTTAGTCACAAGATTCCGAATAGCCGACTCAGTAGGTCGCCCAAACTGATCATAAATTGGTAGAATTACACGATGCACTTTCTTTACCGAACACGAATTTTGATAATAAAATTTAATAATCTGCAAGCGTTGTTCGTTTGTAAGTCGATTCATGGTCCAAACTGAACATGTTTAACAGTAACATGTTACACGAAAGTCGTAACATGTTACAAAGTCGATTCATGGACCAAACTGAACATGTTTAACAGTAACATGTTACACAAAAACAGCTGAGCTGCCAAAAACAGTGTTGCCAAAAAGAAAGTTGCTAAAAATCACCCTTTTTTTAAGGGCGTAGGGACTATAGCAAATTTTTTTGTGGCTTGTTTCCTTGAAGAAATGAGCTCTTTTGTTAAAATTATAGTATTTTGTTTTTTGTGTTTGAAATAATTTTTAATTTTTTTTTGCTTTTTTTTTTTTTTGTTTAAAAAACTTTTTAAATTTGTATTAAACAAAATTAAACTTTAAAAATAACAATATTTACATTATCAATTTTATGATAATGTTTTAGAATAAATAAATATTCAGAGTTAAACGACTGAAACTAAATTATTTAACTTAATAAAGTAATAAACCTAATAAGAATTAATATCTAATCTAATTGAAATGAATTTAAAATATATATTACTAATACATAAACATTTATAAAAAACAACTACATAAATATTATATAAACAAAAACAATGTGTTGATGTTTGTTTTTAACCGATAATATAAAAAAAATTCAAGCAAGTTCCGAATTTGAGCAAATATTTAATCGATTCAATTAATATTTAATTGACAGCTTTAAAAATTTTCAACAAACCGATTTAATTGAAAAAAGTAGGGAAATATTTTTTTCTGTGTAAGGCGAACAATATTATTTAAATTTTTGTAATTTTTTCTTATACTACGTTCATATTGAAACGCAAACACACCCGGCCAGAAGCAAAATTAAGTTGGAAAAAATGACGACAAAAAGTGACTATGCCATCTTTTTGTGGGCTATCTTACCTTTCAGAAACCGTATCCCATGAAATCGTAGCTGATCCTTAACCAAAAAGATCATCGTTTTTATTTCAAGATCCAGAATCTTTGAGTTTTCAAATTTGAGTCTTACTTTAAAGCCCATAACTTTAAAACGGCTTAAAATAATTTCAATCTGTACAATATAGTTGATTGAAAATTTTTCAAGCTTTCTTATGATGTATAATATTGTATGGGTTATTTTTGAACAAAATTCATAATTCTTGTTCAAGATGAAAAAAGTTTAAATCGAAGTTTAAATAACAGATTTGATATCATTTCCACACCATCCTTGGCGCTTTTTTTAAAATGGCATCTCTAATAGACCTAATGCACTAATAAACAATGTTTTTTATAAATGCTGAGAAGAAAAAGTAACTACCGTAACTACTGAGAAGAAACAGTAGTTGTATCATCGAATATATATCTTCAATCAATCCCAAAATTACAACTCTTTGAAAAACCATTAACCATTAAAAGCATTACCAGGATACTTAATTTCCCCATTATTTTTGTTTGCGATGAGTCAAACACTAATGGGTGCTCGTTACAATATCGCTTACAAGCCCATTACTTTTTACACACCCATTACTTTTTAGCTCAGCGCGGACAAAAATAATGGGAAAGTAAGTAGACTGGTAATGGTTTTAGCCCTGTTTTTGCTAAGAGTGCTCGTCTGCGTACATTAGAGTCCTAATGTACGCAGACGACATTGTAATTTTATCTGAAAATGTAAATGTGCTGCAACAAATGATTAAGAACTTAGAGATATATTGCAGTAAATGGGGCATGGAGGTTAATCTTACGAAGTCTGAAATAATGGTGTTTAGGAAGGGCGGCAGAATTGGTAAAAATGAAAAGTGGAAATTTAATGGAGAGGTTGTCAAAATCGTGTCTGAGTATAAATACCTGGGCATAGTATTAACCCCTACACTGTCTTACACAAAGCATATAACTTCAAAAACCAATGCTGCAAGAGTATGTATAAATATCACTTGGAGAAGTTTTATTGCAAAGAGTGATGTGTCGCTAAAAGCTAAGTGGAGATTATTTCAGGCTGTTTGCAGATCCATACAAACATATGGGGCACAAGTATGGGGATTCACGGGTTTTGATTACGTAGATACATTGCAAAGGTTTTTTACAAAACGTATTTTAAAGTTACCTAATAATGCTCCTAACTATATTCTGGCTTTGGAAACAGGACAGGAGGATGCTCACTTTTACACATATAGCCTACATTTACAATATATCTCTAAAACACTTTTTGATTACGATAATCATAGATTACCGCATAAACTGTCAAAAATAGTAATGTCTCAATATTTTTTGGTTTAAAGATTTTGTTAATCAATTGAATAACAACGACTTAAGCACCGATGGTATATCTCATTGCAAAGACAGTTGGAATAAAACTTGTCTGGCCCTGCTACAAATGATGAAAACCCAATCTTACCAGAATTACTGGGAAGCTGCCGTTAGTAGTCGACAGAGAATATATAAGTTTTTAGATTATTCGAAAGGTTTCTCTTACTGTAAAGATCGTTATAACCAGCATCAAATAGCAGTGATCATGAGAACACGTGGCGATCTTTTATGGCTGAATGCAAATAGATACACCACTGGCCAATCCAGACTATGTTCGTTATGCAACCTAAATGAAGAAGAAACTCTACATCATTTTTTAGGAAGATGCTCAGTCCTAAATGATATAAGACGTAGGTATCTGCGAAACTCAATATTATCAGATTATGAAATTTATGATATATTCAACGGTGATATAGAGGGAAATTGGAGTTGTTTGTATAATTATGTCAGAAATGCAATGAAATATAGAAAATTTTTAGTAGACGAATTTAACTTCTAAACTAAAACTATTAAACTATTTAAATATTATATAAAGGGTCCGCCAAATAACTTTTTTTTTTTTGAACTCCTGAACCAATTGGACTTTGTATGGCGTCATACCAAGGTCTTTATACCAAATTCGTCTCAATGATGTCTCCGAAATGTTCAATTGTTGAGAACGACGGTGAATTAATGTTGATGGCGCTTCACGCACACTTTCTGCCACAGCAGCAATATTCTCGGGTGTACGCACTGTTTTTGGCTTTTCACGCTTTGGTTTATCGATGAGGATGCCAGTTTCTTTCACCTTTTTTCACAAGATAACGAACATACGGACCATATTCGTTCAGCGGAAGGATAAAACTAATTCTCTGTCAAATAAGACATGAGCTAAGTGTTACCATTCACGAAATAAGCACTAGTTGAAAAAAAAAGTTAGATGGCGCACCCTTTAGAATACATCTAAACTTCTGGCATAGTATAATAGTAATAGTACTCTTTATTACTATTTTAAGTTAAATAAACTAATAATTGAATTGTAATTTTTGAATATAAAAATTTGAAAAAAGAAAATAATAATTAAGAACTCTAATCTAATCTATGCTTAAAGGGTTACCGACCTATCTTTTTACCAAGTTGTATCAAAAATCTATGCTTGGTAAAAAAAATGGGTTAAATTTAACAATTGCTTCGGGAGGTCTTCTGCTATAAAATTTCAGAGCTTAAAAATAATTAAAAATTAAAATTGAAAACAAATGTCTTATCGAAAGAAATCAGTAATTATAAATTTTCCGTATCTCATAACTGTTTGCTACGGATTTGACAATCACTACGGTAATAATTGGGTTGAGAATAAAAAAAAAGTGATTGCGACGAATACGGCACACGCAAAGCTATAAAAAGCCTTGCCAATTTTTAGTATTTGAAAATAGTGTAGAAGTCATGAAAGAATTATTAATAATAGCGGCGGTGATTTTAGCATTGGGATGTTTAAAAACAGTTAATGCAGGTCAAAGACCCATTTCAGATTGCGTAAGTAAAATTTTGTATTTTTGTGATTTTAAAATGAAAGTGAAAAATAAAATTGATTTTGTTTCTCATATTATTTAGTTACAGTGCGACCTCACTTATTGCAACTAATAGAAATCGAGGACGTTTTTTCCATATACTAAGTTCATATTGAACACCAAAATAGGTATTTTCGTTTTTTTCAAGTCTTCGATTTAAAATTTGTATGGTGAAAAAACGATAAATACCCCGTATTTTGAGGTTCAGTGTAAATGTAGTTTTAAGCACAAAATCAATTTTCTAGCACGCAAAATATGGATAGTTTTTTGAGAGTTCTTGTTGTATGAGTCGAAAATAAATAAAATAGAACACATATTTTTGAAATTTCAAAATTGTACTGTCAAAAATTACAAATTTGTTGGATGAAAATATGAACCTTCAAAAAAGAATCCTAAAAGGCACACAAAATTCGAAGAAAATTAAAAAATCCAAAAAAAGGTTTGTAAATGAAATTGAATCTTTTGTGAACAAGTCGAAAAATAATTGATTTTTGAGTACATAGAATTTTTTTTAAATATCTTTTGTGAGTAATTTCTGAATCAGAAAAGATGGCTCTTTTGGATGAACCACTTTCATACAAAAATTTTAAGTTTTAATAATATGTATATTTTGAACCCATTTCTGACTCATTTTGGAGCTCGTTTGCTGGCTGGATTAATTAAATCTATGTCGATTCAAAAATTTCCAGAATTAAAATCGTTCATCAAGCGTGAAATTTTTAATAACTTTGTTTTTTTTTAATATTTTCAGGGTGATCGCATTTTGGATGATCGTTATCCCATGGAAATTCATACTGTAACTACCGATGACTACTACATTTTGACTATGCATCGCATTCCCTACTCTCCCAAGTTAGGTAATAGTGGTGCTAAGAAACCTGTTGTCTTTCTTATGCATGGCATGTTAAGCTCTTCTTCCGATTGGGTTCTTATGGGCCCCGACAAAGCTTTAGCTTATATTCTTTCTGATGCCGGTTACGATGTCTGGATGGGTAATGCTCGTGGCAATACCTACTCAAAGAATCATAAGTATTGGCCTACATTTTGGCAAATTTTTTGGAATTTCAGTTGGCATGAAATCGGCATATACGATGTACCCAATATGATTGATTATATTTTGGCAAAGACCGGTGAAAAACAGTTGCATTATGTGGGACATTCTCAGGGCACTACAGTTTATTTGGTAATGATGTCGGAAAAGCCAGAATATAATGAAAAAATAAAATCTGCCCATTTGTTGGGACCAGCCGCTTATATGGGTAACATGAAGAGTCCGCTAACTAGAATATTTGCTCCCATCTTAGGTCAACCTAATGCTATTGTAGAAATCTTTGGTTCTATGGAATTTATGCCTAGCAATACAATAAAACAGGAAATGGGTATTGAAACGTGTCAGGCTACCTCAGCCTACGCGGAAATGTGTGCCAATGAAATTTTCCTAATTGGTGGCTATGATTCAGAACAGTTGGATTATGTGAGTATTTATAATGAAAACAATTTCTTAAGAGCTTTTCATAAACATTGTATCCTTTGATGTTTTAGGAACTTTTGGAACACATCAAAGCTACTTCTCCAGCTGGTGCTTCGGTTAATCAAAATCTCCATTTCTGTCAAGAACATAATTCTAAGAAATTCCGTAAATTTGATTATAGCGTTGTCCGTAATCCCTATGAGTATAATGGTGCTTTCTCCCCTCCTAACTATAAAATATATAATGCTAAAGCTCCAGTCATGTTGTATTATGGTGAAAACGATTGGATGTGTGATGTTAATGATGTTCGCAAATTGCGTGATGAATTACCCAATATGAGATTAGATTATTTGGTACCCTTCCGTAAATGGGCTCATTTGGACTTTATATGGGGTACCGAAGCTAACAAATACGTTTACGATGAGGTTTTGCGACAAATGAAAATGTATGAAAATTAATTTATTAAAAGTTAATTTTAATAAATTAAAGTTTTTGAATAAAAATATTCTCACTGCGTTGCATAACTAAAACTACAAATGATTTTTGCTATTTTTTTCTAATATTACAAAAAAAAAAAATTTTAAAACTTATAATTCTTTTTAAGAAAATTATACTACTGATATCTTATTGTGTATAATTTAAGAGATTTCTTAATTGATTAAGGAGAAAAATTGTGTAATAATATTCTGTCCAGCCTATCCCTAAAAGGGGTGCGGCTAACAACCCTGATAATTACAGCCCAATCGCAATTTGCTCTGCGCTCTCCCAAGTGATGGAGACCATGGTTAACCACCATCTTGTAAATTATTTAGAGACCAATTCACTTTTAAATGATCGGCAGTATGGCTTCCGTAGTGGTCGATCTACGGGAGACCTGTTGGCGTTTCTATCGGAACGTTGGAGCCGGTCAATCCACCGCTTTGGTGAGAATAAAGTGGTTGCTCTAGATATTTCTAAGGCGTTTGATCGTGTGTGGCACGGGGCACTCGTGACTAAGCTAGTTGCTTTTGGTGTCGGTAATGTCTTCTCTCGATTTATAACGAGTTTTCTCAGAGACCGCACTATACGTGTTGTTTTAGATGGAGTCTCATCAAACGAGTTTCAGCTAAATTCAGGGGTACCGCAAGGTTCTGTTCTTTCTCCTACCCTTTTTCTTAATTTTATTAATGACCTTCTTCGTCAGACCTTCAATCCTATCTACTCTTTTGCAGATGACAGCAACATTTGTCATTCATTTTCATTTGATCACAGGCCAAGCTCTTTGGAGATAGAGGGCATGCGGCAGAACATGAATGACACACTCAATCAAGACCTTTCTACAATCTCTGAGTGGGGTCGCGCGAATAAGGTCGATTTTAATGCACGCAAGACCCAATGTTGTATGTTAACCCACAGACGGGCTGTGGAATTGACATTGTCATCTGTAACTATGGATGGTATAGGTATTGAGGAATCGGATACTCTTGATGTTCTGGGCATGAGAATACAGTGTGATATCCGTTGGAATAAGCACGTATTTCAAGTGTCGAAAGAGGCATTCAAGTGTCTCGGTTTTCTAAAACGGTGCAAGACTTACTTCACTCCATCCGATCTCCTTACTATTTATACCAGCTATATCCGGCCAAAAATGGTATACAACTTTCATATATGGGCAGGGGCTCCATTATCTATTCTGAATCTTCTGGACCGTGTTCAGGGGAGGGCGGTGAAGCTTATCAATGATAGTAGTGTATCCAACTCTATTGATTCATTGGAGCATCGTCGGAATGTGGGTTGTGTGACACTTTTCTATCGATATTACCATGGGAGATGCTCATCTGAGATAAGTGAACTTATTCCACGAGCCCGAGTTTTTATTCGTAATAATCGCTTATCTAGTAGAGCACATCCGTTTGTAGTTGATTGTCCTGTGTTTCGCACAACGCATTACAAAGAAAATTCGTTTTTTAGTCGAACGATTCGTATGTGGAACAAACTTCCCGCAGAAGTCTTCCCTGTTACTTACAATTTAGAAAAATTGATATCAAATATCCACGAACACTACTCCCTCATTCCTCCTTCCCATACCTTATTTTCCTGATCAATACAATGCACTGCATGAGTAGGGGGCATCCCCTGAGTATTGGTTAAATTATAAAAAAAAAAAATAGTTAGTAGTAAAGTTAGTAAAACATCTTCTAAATAAAGTATACTATTTTTCAGCAAATTTGTTGTTAAAATTATGTTTTAAGCTAAATATTTAGTTATACTTATTCAGCACTTAACTGTTTTGAACTACTGCTTTACTAGTATTTTACTAATGTTTTACTAATTTATTTTGCTAAAAAAATTGTGTTGATTAGCACATCAATAGTGTGAACGACAACCAGACGGAAAGATATACTTAGAATGAATTATATGTCTCGGCATGTCAAGATGTAGTAGTGACGAGGAAAATTATACTAAAAAGTACAACTCTAGTGAAACATAATATAAAAAAATCAACAATGGAAGAATTTTGTATCTGTTTTTCATACATAAAACAAAATTGTGGATTAAAACAACTTAAATTTTGCGTCGTCACTGGCTTGTGAAAGTAATTGTCTATTAATTAAATAAAATACAAAATACAATTTTTATATTTAATAAAGATTAAATGTGTATTTATAAACTAAATGTTTATATATATTAATAATCTTGTGTGGTCAAATTGCAAACAAATATGCAATAGGTAGACAGGCTACAGCGAAAGACAAGGACAAAGACATACATCTAAGGTAGATTTTTCTGTTTCCATTTTCTAATTTCAAAAAAGGCTTGTATATGTTATATTTTGTTATTTTTAGTTTCGTTTCTATAATTCTCTGCGGCATTTGCGTTCCTTTAAAAGATAGCATCATTTAAAAAATAATTGATGTAAGATAATTTCGTTTATGTTATATATAATTATTTCTATTGTTTTTAGATATTACATTAATTCATATCGTCAATTTGAGAGTATGAACATTTTTATATTTTGTAACGTATTGCAAATTATTTTTAAAAGAATCACAAAAATATGTTTTTCTGATTTTCAACAAATAAATTAACTAAAGTATAATTTTTCTACAAATTTTTTTAGTTTTTTTCGGTCTTCTAATATTCAGCAAAAATTTTATTAATTTTAAGCAAGGGTTTTTTAATTTCTAATCTACTAAGTGTTAGCAAAACTTTTGCTAAATCTACTAATTTTATAGCTAAAAATCAGCAAAAGATTTTGCTGACATTAGCAATTTTTTTGCAAGCACCCTCCTGACTAAAATTTTGCTGACTTTACTAACTTTTTTATTTGAGTGTATCATTAATTTCTGTTAATATTTTCCCAAATTATAGTAGTAATGCTACTATAAATTGGGTACAATTACTCTATGTATGTAAACGAAAAAATATATACACATTATGCGTATGTTGATGCACACATAATGTGTAAAACTGCGTTGTATGTGCGTAAAAATTAAATTAAATTATTTGTAAATTTAACAAAATCGAGAATAAAAATTCTTATTTGAGTAATAAATATACTGATTAAATGCCTAAAAACTGATGTTTATATGCGTAAAAATCCTAAAATATGCGTGTAATTACAATCGCAATGTTTAAAATTAAACATCACAAAAACATTTATTTTTTTTTAAATTTATTACTTTATTTTCAATATGTTTTATAAAAAAACCGCTCAAAATGCAAATAATCATTGCAATAAAGAACATTAAAAATCGGGAAATCGCTTGTATGGAAAACACAAAGTCAAAATTTGAGACTTTTTTAAATTCTAAAGTTTAGTTTTTAATTTTCATATTGTTCTTTCTAGCGATCTTTTTTATAATTTTGATAATATTTGTTAAGTTGAGAGTTCTGTTTTTTTTTTCTTGAAATTGTGCAGATTTTAAAATAAGTTTTTTTAATAAAGAAAACACACATACACATTCTACATTTTTTCGAAACTCTCTTAAAACTACTTCAGTTTTTTTAAGAGAGTTTTGGGAACGGCTTGTTTAAACATATTAAGGCTCCATTAGTTTTTGCGTTCCGTGACGTTTCTGTAACGTGCAGTTCCGGATGTGTGTTTTGTGTAGTAAGTTTGTTCCGTAAAAACATATCAGCTGCTTTAGCTAAACGAATATTGATTAACTAGTTGCAAATATGGTATTATCATAATGTGTCACTAAACCTTTTTTTATATTATTTTGTACAATTTAGCTTATAAAATTAAAAAAAAAGTCTTCCGTTGGTTTTTTAGTTTATTTTTATGAGAGCAATCAGCTGTCACTTTATGTATTAAAGAAAATTCTGTTTTTAGCAGGTTCGTCCGACACGCAACGTAACATTACATACAAACTAACCACACACACTCATTTTCACACATCAAAATCAAATCTGCTGATTCGTCACGAAACGTAACGTACAAATCAATTCAGTCTTTAAACACCCAACCATTATAACATGCGTAATGGATTCAGAATTTTAAATTTTATAAACTAAATAGAATCTTAGTTCTTAGTTCTAAAACTTTCTTTATCGGAACTTTTTTCGCCGGGATATTAAATAAAAACACTGCCTCCTCACATTCAAATTTAACGTTAAAAACGAAACGACATTTGCATTTAGTTCCAATAGCAACAACGAGTGTAAAAAAAAAGAACGAGATAAATTAACCCTTGTTACGAACAAAAGATTAAACTTTACCGAAAGCTTTTACACTTTTTCTTAAATATAAATAATACAAGTTAAAGCTTACTAATAGAGGACAGGAAACAAGACAAAAAGGAAATGAAAAACATAAAAAATCTTTTGTTTTTACGATGCCAGATCCGTTTGTTTTTAGTAAAGTAAAAAGTCTAATGTTGGCACGCTCAAAAAAGTTTTACAGTTACTATATGACAGTTGTTTGTGTAGTAATCAGTAGGAGTAGTTTTTAGCTGCAATTACAGTTGTTGTTCTATGAAATATTACAAAACAACTATTATGACAGTTGTCCTAAAACATAAAACACAAAATTACTGTACTTGTGCAACAGTTGTTTGAAGCAGTTATTTTAATAAGCAACTACTAAAACGGTAAGTTTGCAGTAAACAGTTAACTTTTGTTAGTTATATAAAAATAAAGGATTAAGTCGAGTTTTTATAATTTGTCGTTTAGCTTATATTTGGTATTCTTAATATGCTCATAGTTTGCAAATAGAAAATTTCATTGTATCTCCAATCAGGTATGATAAATGAGATTTTAAAAATAGCACCAACAAGCATTAAAATAGTACTTTTTTGTACCTTTAATTTTTTTTTGTAAATTTAGACAAAAAAAATAATTTTTGCAAAAAGGCAATAAAATTATTCTAGAATTCGTCCATATAAACTTTTCATTAAGTTAGTGCAAGCGTTCATTAAATTTTATTAAAACTTTAATTTTAGTTATTTAAAGTTTCATTCACTAAACTCAAATAAGTTAGTGAAACACCTGGTAAATCAAGTATGCTATTTCTCAGATTTTTTTTTCTGAAATTGTGTATTCAGCTAAAATTTTAGTTATACTTATTCAGCACTTAACTGTTTTGAACTAATATTTTACTAATATTTTACTAATGTTTTACTAATTTTTTTTTGTTAAAAGAAATTGTGCTGATAAGCAAATAAATAGTGTGGACGACAACCAAATTTAAAGATATACGCAGAATTAAGTAGATGTCAAGATGTAGTAGAGACGAGAAAATGATACTAAACGTACAACTCTTGTAAGACATAAAAAAATCAACCATAGAAGATTTCTGTATGTGTTTTTCATACAAAAGGACGCTAATAATTATAACACATATGTGGATTAAAAAAAACTTAAATTTTGTATTGTCATCGGCTTTTTAGAGTAATTGTCTATTAATTAAATTAAAGATAAAATATTTAAATTTAATAAACATTTAATGTGTATTTGTAAACTAAATCTTTAAAGTAGTTATTAATGTAGTGTGTTCGAATTGTAAACAAATATATGTTCAGTTAGACAGACTATAGCAAAAGAAAAGGATAAATGGTTATATATTTAGACAATCATTGTAGTAGTTGAAAGATAATTTTGTTTATGTTATATATAATTATTTCTATACATTTTCAGATATTAAATTAATTCTTGTCGTCAATGTGGGAGTATGAACATTTTTATATTTTGTAACGTATTGTAAACTATTTTTAAGAGAATCACAAAAAAAATTCAGATTTTCAGCAAATAAATTCACTGAAATAAAATTTTACAACAAAGTTTCTAAGTTTCTTCCGTCTACTAATATTAAGCAAAAACTGTATTAACTTTTAGCAAGGTTATTTTTATTTTTTAATCAACTAAGTGATAGCAAAACTTTTGCTGAATCTACTAATTTTGTTGCTAAAAATCAGCACGCTGATTTCCTGACATTAGAATTTTCTTTTACTAACTTTTTTAGTTTACTTTTTAGTTTAATCGCAGCAAGTGGATTTCTCAGTCTCTCTCAATATAACCTCTTTTTATTTTTTCGTATTGTTGCAGAAATTTAAAAGTTTAAGTTAATTTTTATCATGTTTTTGAATAATAATTTAAGAAAATATGTATTTATTTCAAATTTTACCGATAAAATAAGCAAGATAAAATTATTTTCATTAAATTCATTAAATTTTAATAGAAAATAACAGAATATAAGCTAAATAAAAGTGAGTGTTTTAAGAAACAAATTTTTATTATTTAATGTAAAAAAATGTTTGCATTTGCTTGCCCGAGTTCGGTATTTTGTTGCTGAGCGGCGTGGGAAGTGTAGTCTCTCAACTTGTATATACTCTTTGCTGAAATATACATGTTCTAAAAATAAGCTAAAAGAGCTCTAACAAATTTATGTATAAAAGCTCTAACAAATTTATGTCGATCAAAATTAAAAAAAACTAGAATATTTTTTACAAAAAGGCTACATTTTTAGTGAGAATATCTCGAAACAGTTGGTCCGACTTAAAAATTTTAAAATATTCGCGTTTTTCATGATAAACGCTGAATATTAATAAAAAGTGGATGAGTCGCAAGACATATTTTTATTAAGACAATTTAAAAATCAAAAGCTTTGATCGCAGTGCGACACGTGATAAAACTTTCCGATTCTTCTCAAATTTGCACCACATAACTTTTAGACCTTGTGCTACAATCATCTAAACAAAAAATTTAAATTTTTTTCATACAAAAAAAAATGCCGCTCTAAAGGACAAAATGTAAAAAAAAGTAAATGTAAATCCACCAAAGTAAATGTAAAAATTATGATCAAACGAAAGCATGTTTTGTGTAGTATTTGAGAGCATAAACAAAATATTCTAATGCCCAGTTTTTCACTTCGTATTTAAATGCCATTTGGACTTTAAGTTCTATTTAAATACAAATGTCAGTTTTTAACTAAAAATTTAAATCACATTTAAGTGACCAATCTTGGGCATTTAAAGTCTATTTAAATTGTACAAATATAACATGTGATTTTGACAGTTTGTTTTTTTTCCGCGTGGTAAAACTAACAATAAAAAATAAATTAAATTACTGCAGCCAATAAAAATTCAACTTCGGATGAAATTTTCACTTCTCTTCATTTTTATTTTATTAATTTAATTATAATTTATATTTTATTTCTATTTATATATATGTACAATATATTTTATTTTTTTTATTTCTATATTTTATATTTTTCTGCTTTTTTCTATTCTTTAAACAGCTGTTTTATGAATAATGATCATTAATTTTTTGACATTTCATGATGCTACCATACTTTTGTCGCAAAGAAATAACAATTATCATTTAAGACTGAAAAACTGAAACTGTATTTAAATACAACTTAAATTTAAATGTCAATTAACTAATTGCATATTTAAATACGAAGTTAAAAACTGGGCATAAGATAATTTTTAAAAAAATTCTAGAATAGAGGAAAAGTACGCCATTTTTAGTGAAAATCAAATCGCAATATCTCGAAAACCATTAATGCGATTTCAAAAATTTCAAAATATTCGTTCAAGACATATTTTTATTAACATTTTCAGAAATCGAAAACTTTGATAGCAGGGCGCCACGTTTTTTTCCGTTGTTTCTCAAATTTGCTCCAAATAACTTTAAGACCTAGTGATACAATAAGCTGAACGTTAAATTTAAATTTTTCAAAAAAATTCATATTCATTGGACATGTGTGGCTACGGATGGTTCGTTTGATTTAAAAATTTATTGAGTACAATAATTGACAACTTTCGCAGGGATCGGTAAAGAAAATGAAAAATATAATTTATACATTTTCTTGTAATTTATTATTTGTTGCTTTTATAAATCATCATATTATTATCAAATTTTAATGTACGAAAGAGGGTTTTACTAAATCTTGGAGTTTTGGTTTATAAATTAAATACAAAATTTGTCCATTAAAAATACTACACCGAGAGAATTTTCTGCATGATATCAATTAAATTTTGTATTAGATCTATGAAATGTCTCTGGAACTCGTGCATTGAAACTTTTTCATTCAATTTTATGAAATTTCATTCAAAAATATAAATAATTTTATTTATTAAAAATTTCATACGACTAATGACAAAGTTTCATTAAAAACAGTTTCATTAAAACTATGAAGCTTTTTCATAAGGTTTAAGAAATTTTTCATTCATATTGTGCCGAAAACTCAGTTTAGTGAAAATATTTCATTAAAACTCGTCAAAGAAATTCTCCCGGTGTAATCTCAAAATATATTTTATTGTTGTTTTTCAGTATTTAGTACAAGTACGCATATAAAATATAAATATTTTTTTTTTAGTTTTTTCATATTTATACATTTTTTAAAAAAAAAAAAGCTAAATTAATACAAAAGCGAGGAGTTTAAAAATAAATTATGCTTGAAAACTATCGCTAACTTATTAAGATGTTCAAACTTTTAAATGTGTTAATGTTTGCTCGTTTGAATACTTAGTAAAATACCAAACAAACGGAAAAAAATAATGGTTCTAAAGATAGATTTTGAAAAAAAAGACAAAAATATGGTCGAGCCGGGAATCGATCCCTGGTCGTCTGATTAACAGGCGACTGCTCTATGCCCTAAGCATATGATATTGGATAGTTTAAAACATAAATGAATTTTCTTCTATGGAAATTCATTCAACATATATCAAAACTAGCACCTTACCCTATAGCTTACAAAAATACAAATTATAATGAGTCTAAAAATAGATTTTCAGGAAAATGTTGTATCATTATATTTTACCTGGAAGTAATAAGATGAATAACCTATTGTTGTTCAAAAATTATTTTTTGTATAAGAGTAATACATTTCTTATCGGTAACCCATTATTTTATGATTTAAAGTAATATATAAGGTAATAAATACTCATTACAAAGTAATGTATAACATAATAAATAGTCCTTACCAAGTTTTTTCTGCGATGTTTTTTTTTTTTGTTCAACTTTCGCAGAGGAATTTCGGTAATTTTTATGGTAAGAATGTTCTGAAAACAATATATTGTCACCTAAAATTCTAAACTAATTAAATTTATTAATTTTTCTCGACAATGTTTGAATAGTTAAAATGCGTTTTGTTTTAAAAATACTCACAATAAGTTTTAAAAAATACAAAAGTTGACTAAAAACTTTTTCAATTACTGCCAAAAATCAGTATTTTTTATCCAAAAGGTTTGTTTTATTTTTTGCATAAATTTTTTTATGAGAGTTACGGCTTTTTTGGTTTTAGAAAATACTATTACAAAAGCCCGTAACTACATTATTTAAAAACTACTACTTTTCCATTAGTTTTTTTTTTTTCAGAAACAAATCCGTTTTTGTTTCTTAAGCATATTATGTGGCATTCCTTGTAAACCAATATAATCCTGTGCTTTAATTATAAGACTTGTTCTTGTTGCGCAGGAAATCGATAAATAAAAAATAAAATAAATAAATAAATCGCACGATCTAGGTGGTCAATTGACCGTCCCCAAACGTGATACTTTTTTTTTTTTTTTTTTTTTATAATTTAACCAATACTCAGGGGATGCCCCCTACTCATGCAGTGCATTGTATTGATCAGGAAAATAAGGTATGGGAAGGAGGAAAGAGGAAAGAGGGAGTAGTGTTTGTGGATATTTGATTTAAATTTTTCTAAATTGTAAGTAACAGGGAAGACTTCTGCAGGAAGTTTGTTCCACATACGAATCGTTCGACTAAAAAACGAATTTTCTCTGTAATGCGTTGTGCGAAACACAGGACAATCAACTACAAACGGATGTGCTCTACTAGATAAGCGAGTATTACGAATAAAAACTCGGGCTCGTGGAATAAGTTCACTTATCTCAGATGAGCATCTCCCATGGTAATATCGATAGAAAAGTGTCACACAACCCACATTCCGACGATGCTCCAATGAATCAATAGAGTTGGATACACTACTGTCATTGATAAGCTTCACCGCCCTCCCCTGAACACGGTCCAGAAGCTTCAGAATAGACAGTGGAGCCCCTGCCCATATATGAGAGTTGTATTCCATTTTTGGCCGGATATAGCTGGTATAAATAGTAAGGATATCGGATGGAGTGAAGTAAGTTTTGCACCGTTTTAGAAAACCGAGACACTTGAATGCCTCTTTCGACACTTGAAATACGTGCTTATTCCAACGGACATCACACTGTATTCTCATGCCCAGAACATCAAGAGTATCCGATTCCTCAATACCTATACCATCCATAGTTACAGATGACAATGTCAATTCCACAGCCCGTGCATTAAAATCGACCTTATTGCGTGCATTAAAATCGACCTTATTCGCGCGACCCCACTCGGAGATTGTAGAAAGGTCTTGATTGAGTGTGTCATTCATGTTCTGCCGCATGCCCTCTATCTCCAAAGAGCTTGGCCTGTGATCGAATGAAAATGAATGACAAATGTTGCTGTCATCTGCAAAAGAGTAGATAGGGTTGATGGTCTGACCAAGAAGGTCATTAATAAAAATAAGAAAAAGGGTAGGAGAAAGAACAGAACCTTGCGGTACCCCTGATTTTAGGTGACGAAAATGTGTGTTCGGTAATCTAACATCCAAAATGAGAGTTCATTGATTTAAAAAAAATAATTTTTTGTGTTTAAAGTACACATTTTTGAACTTCTGGGGCCGAATTACGGCATTCGTGATCGAGTGAGCTTTCGTATCGTTTAAAATTTCGTCACGTATCGAATGAATAGATTACGGCAATCGAAAGCTCACGTATCGAAATTTATAAAAAAAAGTAAAAGATTGTTTCTGTTGGAATAGAATTAAAACATATGTGTTGAGAAGAATAAGCTAAAAAAAATAAAAATTTGGCGGTAATAAGAATTATTCTACTTTTTATAATAAATACAATAGTTTAATAACATAAATGAGTTCTTTGTTGCTTTTGGCCTTATCGTCTGATTCTGAGGAGGAAAATAATACCATTCGTATAAGAAAAAACCTTCGTGACAAAAGTGATCTATTGACTTTGCCAGCTAAAGCGTATGTTACAAATACCTTTGTAATTAATTTTGTATAATATTTAATTAACCCAATTTCTTTTTAGATTTATTAAGCGTTTTAGACATACTAAGGGGGCATTTAACTACATTTTATCCGAGATAAAATTTGAGGGACATATGTCAACATCATTGCCGCCAAAACTTCAGTTATCAGCCACACTGTCGCTTTTAGCCAGTGGAGGGTTCCAACATAGGTAGGAAATGGTTTTTTGGTGGGAATGTTGCAAAGCGCTGTTAGTAAAACAGTCAATAAAATAGTTAATGAAATGGAAGGTAAGCTGTGTCCGAAATTTATAATATTTTTACCCGATCATCTGAGTCTATGGAATCGTTCATAGAAAAATATAATCTCCCAGGAGGTAATTGCAGTTCAACAAATGCTTTACCTTTTAATGAAAAGTGTTTGTTTTTAGTGATTGGATGTGTTGACGGCACGCATTTCAGACTGCAAAAGCCAACAACAAATGAACACATGTTCTTTAACAGAAAAGGATTTCATAGCCTTAACTATATGATAGTAAGTTAAGTGTATGTATATCAAAAACCTATTTTTTTATTCTAATACATTATTAATTTTCAGATTTGTGATCACAAATATACAATTTTATTTATAAATTCTAAATATGGTGGAGCATCCCATGACTCTTTTATTTGATGGCAGTCCGAAGAAAGAAATTTGTTGGAGGAGATGTACAATTCCAAAAAGTTAAAGAATGGTGGCTTTTGGGTATTTTATTTTTGAAATTCAATACATATACATAATCCTTTTGCTTCTTATTTATTTTATTAATATTGCTCCTAAATAAAAAATAATTTTAGATCACTTTTAATTAAAAAGTCAATAACTTACATTTTTGTTTTTTTTTTTTTTTGCACAGAGAAAGTAAGAAGAAAATGTTTTTCGTTCGCAGTTTACATAACGAGTAACTTTTCGATTGCAAGCACTCGATAGCGTACTCGTTAGCGAAAGCTATCATCTCAAATTTCGATAGCTCTTACTCTATATCGAAAGATGTAATCTCAAAAACGAAAATGACGAGCAATTTTACTCGTTCACGAGTTAAGTTAAGTTTCACCCCGTGGCAGTTTTATAAATATTGTAATATAAGGCTGTATTAAAATTTTGTCCGTTTTGCCCTATCTCGCTTTGTTTCGAATATATTGGCAATAATACAAATGTGTTAGTTGTTCCGATACCACTCTTTCCCCCTTTCATTCCACATCGTTCCATTTTCGACAAATGTTTCATTTTATTATCAGTGTTTAAATTGGTATTTTCACATACGAATTTGGGTAAACAAATAATTAAGATACAATGTGGATGTTTCTTAAAAAATTAATCTCTCGGCACCTAGCCTATTTGCACTATAAAGGTTAATAGTCCTGTGGAGCAAAAATTTTGTCCGTTTTAGCCCTATTTCGCTTAGTTTCGGAGATACTGATCAGTTTAAAAAATCATAATTTTATAAAATAGCTAATATCTCGAAATATTGCAAAACGGAAAAAAAATTGAAAATCTTAACCGAAGTAACGCGTTCCGATAATACAAATGTGTTAAGTGTTCCGATTCCACTCGTTCCCAGTTTCATTCCATATTGTTCCATTTTGGACCAATGTTCCGTTCTATTATCAGAGTGTTTTAATTTGTACTTTCACGAACGTATTTGGGTAAACAAATAATTAAAATACCCTGTTGCTATTTCATTAAAAATTAATCTCTCATTATCTTCCCGGGTTACTTAATGCTCCTGTGGAGCATTGATTTCATGATATTCACAATTATTAAGTTTTTCTAATCTGACAATTGTAATTCGTTTTCTTTAATTGATGACATTTAAGATCTTTATCATTAATCAATCAAATCAAATCAATTCATTATCTTTATTTAAAAAAATGCCAATGAAAATAATTTCATTACAATTGATATCAATAAAATGGTAATGAAGTCATCAACTAATTAGTCAATTTAATTAATTACTCCCATGTATGAATTTCTTTTGTAAACAACAAAAATTAAAGTATATGTAAAGCTTAACTCTCTAAACGGCTCAAGCTTTTACAATGGAATTCTTACCACGTGTTGGGAACGAAAAATAGACAAAAAGTTTTTCTAACAAAATGTTCCTACCTTAGACGATATCGGCCAAAATAGATTTAGACTGAATCTCGAAAACTTATGCTTAAAAAAGCCACAGTATATCCTTGAACCAAAATAATGTATTTTTTTAAAGCTTTTAAGCTTTAATCTTAATTTATGTTAATTAGCAATGTTTTCTTAGTCGTCTTAAATATATTTTTAAGATTTTTAAAACTGTGTTCGTATTTTTATATTTATGACATTTGAATTTAGCCACTTACCGACGACAAATATATTTTTTTCTTTTTTGTTTATATGTAAAAAGGGAGAAGCCAAAAATTTATAAAACTTGATAGTAAATCGAGCCCTATTCGCCAATAAGACGTAAGCGCCGCGATTTTCGATTTTCGGTTTTTGATGAAATCTTTATTTTTCGATCATTTGCATCATACCTCAAAATTTCATAGCTCTAAGAAATACCGTTACGGATTTTCAGTAAAAACAAAAAAGACAAAACATTCATTATACAAATTTAAGTTTTAATTAAGAAATAATGTAATTAATTAGTGATGCCTTTTATATGCATTAAATTACATTATTTATTTTCAATAAAACTATATTAGAGCGACTCGCCGAAGAAAGTTAAAAAAATGCCCCTCTGAAAATGTGAATTAGTTTGTTTTGACTATTCCCAAAATATTTTTGGTCTAGAGGCCGCCGTTCATGAGCTTGACCGTGAAAATGTGAATTAGTTTGTTTTGACTATTCCCAAAATATTTTGGTCTAGAGGCCTCTTTTTTGATTTTTTGAAAAATTTTCGACTTTAACCCACTTCCCTGCACATCATATGAAAGCTTTTTTGAAGATTCGTCTAACGACGTATATGACATGAAGAAGCATGTAATTTTATTTAAGGTTTTTGAACAAAAAATAATTTTGCTGTCACATCAATATATTTTAATCACCATTTGACATAAAAGAAGTTATAAAAATTTTTTTTTTTTTTTGGACTTTTTGCATTAGGTCGCGATTTACCAAAATTTGGCGGATGTTTTTAGTATGGGCAATATGGGTATCAAAATATTTCTTTCGCGAAGACTCGTCCAACGGGGTATAAGACATTAATGAGCATGAACTTTACACGTGTAAATTCCGTGAAATGTTTTTTTTTTTTTGCAGATTTTTGAATAAGAATATAATAATTTTGCAATCACATCAATATATTTTAATCACTTTTTAACATAAAAAAGTAAGTACTTTTTATCATATTCGTTTAAGTTCGAGATTTACCAAAATTTGGCGGATGTTTTTAATATGGCCAATATGGATATCAAAATTTTTCTTTCACAAAGACTCATGCAACGGCGTATATGATATATATGGACGAGTCTTCGCTAAAGAAAAATTTTGATACCCATATTGCAAATACTAAAACTATCCGCCAAATTTTGGTAAATTGCGAACTTAAACTTTTTTTACTTTTTTACGCTCCATTCAAAGTTAGATGGTCTAATGTCTACATATATTTTTTGGGTGGTTTACAATTACATTTTTCTTGTTTTTGTTGTACTGTCTACGTACTAAATTTATTTATTTCAAGTACTGGCAAGCTACCGAATTTTTTATTAAATGTATTAGCTAAATGCAAAATAAAAAATAATACCAAGTCTGTGCAACGTTGGCAAATTAATGAGGCCAAGCGTACATTAGTGTTATCATTTCGATAACATGACAGTAAAGTTAATGTTTAAAATTTGACACATTGCCAGTACATGTACTACCGTATACAACACAGGGCCGACACTGGTCCGCTTGTATTTTTCTACATGGGTGATCTTTAAATCGGCAAATAAATACTTTAAGATCGATTTGAGATAATTTTATCACATTTTATTAATATGTTTTAAATGAAAAGTAACTTGATCAAATTTTATCTGTAAAATATAGAGAAAAACATTGAAAATTTCGATCAAATTGGCAAATTTTTAAAAATCGTCATTTTTTTTTTTCTTATTTTAAACGAGCTTAAGATCATTTATTTATTAAATGAAGTCAACCAATGTGGAAATAAATAATTATAATTAATAAATAAATGAACTAAAGCTCGTTTATAATAAGAAGAATTAAATAAAAGAAGATCAAAGAAAACTTAACATTTTTAAAATCGTCATTTTCCATACAGTGAATTTAGTAAAATCGTCATTTTATTATATTTCACTTCAAAAATCGTCAAAATGGAGACAAATCGTCAAAGTTGGCAACGCTGTAAGTAACTTTCTCTTAAGGGAGGACATGACATTGGCCGTTTTTTGAAATCGACTTTTTATATAATTTTGTATTTTAGTAAATATTCTTAAGATTCTAAGAAAAAAAATTTCTTGGAAAAATTCCTACGGGTTCAAAAGTTACAGCCGGATTAGTGAGAGCACATTTTTAATTTTCGTGCTACCTACGTATGACAGCTGGTATATACTTGTTTTAGGAAATGATGCAAATCGTTTGCAATGCTCCAGAGTGAAGGCATATGAAGCTTCAAAAGAAGCCCGAATTGCTAAACGATTAAAAAAAAACTGTAAGAAACAGCACAACACAAGATAACGAAGGCATACAGTACGAAGCAGGCATGGCAGATTGAAGGTAACCTTTTTTTTCTTTGTTCACAAACTTTGAACGCCTTTATCTCGAAACCATGTTTTTCGTACTGGTTGCGGCACTAGCTGGTTCATTTTTTGATGAAATTTTTTTTTTTTTTGTATTTTTTTAAACTTGATTCGCTATCGTATGACACGAGCTTTTTTTAAATTTTTTATGAATTTTTAAAGTCAATATTTTTTTTCAAAAAACGCACTTTTAAATTTGGAACATCACCAAAAATTGAAAAAAAAATTAAAAAAAAAGCTCGTGTCATACGATGACCAATTTTGTTAAGATTTAAAAAAATCATTTTTTGCCAGATCGGACAATTTTTGCGACTCCCAGCGCTGCAACCACGAGGCCCCATTTTTTCTCTGCCGCCAGTTTGGAGCTCTATAAAACCATGTTGGAGTGAAAAATATATTTTTTGGAAATTTTGGAAAAATGATTGTTTTTGACTGAGTTATGAATTTTTAAAAAAGGTCTGTTTTCTCTGCCGCGAATGTAATGTCCCCCCTTAAAAATAAAAGCTCTAATCACGTGAATTGCATTCTCTTTACGAAAATATTTCAAAAATCAACCATATTGTAAAGAAAATTTTGTCAGTAATTTGGTTTTAAAGTCTTAATCGAAAGCAGAAAAAAAACAGATAGAGATAATGAAGTAGTTTATAAAAAAAAATATATTTATTTAAAATATTAAAAAAAAAAAAAGTAGTGCCATAAAGCACGTACAGTATAGAGTAGGTGTAATTTGTTTAATGTTTTTTTTTAGGTGTGAAAACAAAACAATTTACAATTTTGAAATATTAAAAAAAAATGAATTTGAAATTTTTAAATTTAAATATTTTTTTCTCTCCTTTATTTGTTAAAAAAATTTGTTGGAAATAAAATTATTTTTTTTACTAAAGCTTTAATGGCACAAAAATATAATTAAGTTTTTTTGTAAAAAAAAAAAGATCACTTTAAGTATAAAATTATAATTAAAAAAAAAACTTTTTTGAAATACACATAGAAAAAATAATACAAAGTTTTGAAAAAAAATAAAGTTCATATTTTTGTGATTTTAAATTGTTTTATATATAGTTTTTATTTTTTTTACTCAATCGCATTATTTTAGCAATATATTTTTTAGTTTTTAAATTTTTTTTTTGGTTTTATAATAAATTGTAATTGTTTTCACATTTTTGTTTTAGCAATAAGTGTTAGTTTTTATTTTGTTTGCTGAATTATTTTCTGGCTTGTTAACACTACTCAACAAATTTAAATTAAATTGTTTGTAGAACCTGTCTTTGAAACACATATTTTTTTATTAGATTTAAATACGCAGCATCTTAATTTTGTCAAAAAAAATGTATTTTCTTATATGCAGTTTCTGAAATATCGAGGTGTTTATATTTGCAACTTTCACCCCATTTTTTCGTATATTTTGCTTAATTTTTCGAAATTTAACTGCAAGACCATGTCTTTTTTTAAGAATTTAAATTTACACAAAATTATTTGTCATTTTAGTATAACCATGCTGATGATTTTTTCAGGATATCTTACCACTATTGCAAGGAATTGAAAATTTTGCATGTTTAGTTTTATGAATTATATGCTTGGTCATTTCCATAGTCATATACGTTACAGTCGCACGGTTCAGTGAGGTGAAAAACAAGGAAAAAGCATATTTTTTTTTAATGTACAGTAGTAACTCGATTCTTGCACATACTTGATACTTGCACACCTCGGTTCTTGCAACATAGGAATATTTTTCATTACGCACTCAGTACTTGCGACATCCGAAAATTTTGAACTCGATACTTGCAACATTTTTGTATTACTCTTGCGTGCTGCTTTGTTTACGTTTTCTTAGACTGAATACATTTCGGGAAATCCCCGTCGTTTTATGCTGCTGATGAAATGTTTTAATTTGAATCAGTTTTAAGCTGACTATTGAGAGGCTTACGAAGCTGAACTACAAAAAAGCCTATTAAGTCACATTGTTCGTCGTGGAAAAACAATAGACGAGTCTTTGAGAAACATCACCTTAAAAGACGGAATATGTTTTTTAGCTAATGCGTGGAATGCCCTTAATGAGTCTTCAATTCGTTCATCATTTCAAAAACTGTTTAATAAATCATCCGACTGGGATAATGAAGATGTTATTCCTCTTTCAGAGTTACGTATACAGCTAGCTGACGATGCATTCAATATTCAATCCATTGCAACTTTGCTTCAAGAAGTAGAACCATTGCAGCAAATATCATATTCTGAAATTGAGCAATGGGTTGTTGAACCTAATTTGGCGCTCACCGCACAAAATGAAGATCAGTGTACCGATGATGACCTTACTCATGGTGAAGAAATCGTTGACGTGGTTGTCAATACGAAGCAAGTTACATCGGAGGAGACTATATCAGCGTTCAATATTTGCTTAGAAAGGGCGGAGCAAAACAATGCTTCATTAGACGATATTATGATGCTCCAGAAACTAAGAAGCAGTGTAGTACTGAACAAGCGACTTTGTACAAAACAAACAAAAATTTTAAATTTCTTTAATTCCACATAAAATATGTATATACTGTTATACGAATGCGTTGAACTTAAGTGTTTTGAATTGAAATATTAAACTTAGATTCTAAACAGATGTATGTGCCTTTTATTTTGTAGGGAAAATTAATACTCGGTACTTGCGACAACCTCGAAACTTGCACCGAGCCCGGTTTTCATTACGTGCAAGAATCGAGTTTCTACTGTACTTCTTTATATTTTTGTATAGGAACTAGAAGCTTTACATTTAGTAGAAATAGGAAAACTATCGAACTGCAAGGTCCTCAATTATAAACTTTCAGTGTTGTGAATAAGGCTCAATTTGCTATGTTATAACAAGTTTTAGGTTAAAATATCTCTAAAATTTCATATGATGAAGAAATTCTGAGGTCACATATGGAATCAGAGCATATCAAACTTTAGAATAGTACATTCTAGTCCCAGGGTATTGACGTTTTTAGATTTTGATGGGCTGTGTTTTTAGTAGAATATATGAAATTTTTTGGCGACTTAAGTGAAATAAAAAATATATCATTTTAACCCTCTAATGCCCGAATTTTGTTTTGCAATGAAATTCATACCATGTATTCGTCTCGCAAAAAAAAAGAATAATTTCTCTTAAAAAAATGTTTTTCGCTGACTACTTTCGGCGATATGAGCAAAAATAATTAAAAATTTATCTCGAAAACTAATGCAAGTAAAACAAAAGTTTGTACCAAAAATTATTGCTCTTACCAAGACATAACCACAATCCAAAAATAAACTTTTTTGTGCTTCTTTTTAAGAAGATATGGCGATTTTCGCTATTTGCAAAATGCGAAATAGGGCGAAAAAGTATCTTAACTTCAGACTTTTGCTACTATTACTAATTGTCTTCTCTATACCAAATTTCAAAACGATCCGTCCATTACTTTATAAGTTAAGACAATGTCCTTTAGAGATATCCTGATAAAATCCTGTTCGTTCTTGAAGAAAAATAAGGACTGATTATTAAAGGTAATACTTCAATCTTACTTATACTTAATTTTCAAGAGTTTTAAATCAACTTAAATAAGTGTTTTAGTTGTTGGAAATCTCAGTTAATTAAAAAATAATTATTTTTTGAATTTTTACAAAATTTGAACTTTAAAGCTTTCTCGCGTTTTAACAGTGCACTGAATACGAACAGTTTCTTCGCAAAAATTTTAGCTAATTCACTTTTATATCGAACTATATCAATTTCTAAGTATAAAACACTCATTCGAAGCATTTGGGTTCAATTTTATAAACGATGACAAATGTTCACTTAAGTTCTTCGTCAGGCGTTAGAGGGTTAAATATCAATATTTTATTATTACAAAGTATAATATTTGCCTGGTGACGTAACGTGACGTGAGTTTGAAATTTTATAAAAAAAATAAACTCTGCTTGATGTGTCCCAGATTTATTTTTATATTAAATTATTCACAACAAACTTCATTGAAATTAAAAGTTTTAATCAACAGCTAGCAGCAACACAAAAGTTATTATAATAAATGTGGTTTTGCGGTGATGAACGTGACATTAAAATGTCAATGAAAGTTTAACGTTTACTGATGGTTTTTTCCTCCGTTTTCATTTTTTGCAGTTAATTGTTGTTGTAACAAATATTTTTAGATAGTAATATACTTGCATCATCGCTTTTAAACAATTACGTAACGAAAATGCAAAAAACCTCGATTTTTCAAAAAACTACAAATGAGAAAACAAAAATTTTGCTAGATTTAGACTCAGTGTACCTAAATCTATAAGAAAATAATTAAAATAATATATTTTTATATGAAGAACTTATTTTTCCTTAGGTATTATTTGAAGCATGTAAAAAATTAGTTTGTAGTTTTGAATTCTTTTCTAAAAATTTCAATTATTTTCCATGTAGTTGCAATACAAAAACTTCTTCATTGGAATACCTAGTTTATGGACAATTATAAAATTAAAAACTTGCATAAAATTTATAAGGACAAAACTAAAAAAGTTAAAATCTCAACTTCCTTGCAATACCAATAGCAGTGCGATATCCTCCTTACCTCTGTCCTATGTATTACATTCCCATGAATGGGAAATCCATACAACTTTTTTGGTGTTTTGGTTTCACAACCCCATTTGTTTCGCTTTTCTTTCCTATAGAAAGCAAAACGAGTCTTTTGTTTATTAAAAAAAAAAAATTTTTTTAAATCATGACTGCTTTATGAATAAAACTTTAGCATTTTGACAAAAAGCATATGTTTTTGAAAATATTTCGAATATTAGTTTGAAATTTTATTAATTTTTGATAATTATAAAGCAACAAAATTCAATTTCATGTGTTTTTCAAATTCATTCGTATTAAAAAAGTAAGTAAACGCAGGGCAAGGGCTTCTGATACAAACACCGATATGATTATGCTTCAATTAATTATTATTTTGTATAAATTTATATTCTTAAAAAAAATTCATGATTTTGCAAAAAAAAAATTGAAAAATATATGGAAAAAAATGGGTGGATGAGGATATAATAAAACGCAATATTTAAAAAAACTGCAAATGTGAAAAAAAAATTGTTTGTCAGATTTGCATTCAGCGTACATTTTAAAAGGTGTGTTTCAAAGCCAGTTTTTATTTTTTGACGTTGAGTAGTGTTATTATATCTTTCTAATTATTTAAGTTAGTGTTTTGTTTTCAAAAAGTTTTACATTTTATTATTAATTTATTATAATTGTTCATATTATTGTTAAGTGTTAAGTTAAGTTAGAGAATGTTGTATGAGTGAGTGATTTTGTAACAGAGATGATTTGGTTGTATGGGATTCAAGGATCTGCACGTGCTGTGTTGAATTTTGAAAAAAATGTATGTTTTTTGTATGAGTTTAAGAAGTATAGAGGAATTTTGTTTTTTCTTAGCTTTTTCGCCTCGCTTTCGCCTTTTATTCTTCTTTTTATTTTTAATTAGAGACTAACATTTTTAGCAAGTTTTTGTTTTTATTTTATTTAATATTTGTTTTCTTAATTTTACATATTTTTTTTTCTTTTTCTTTTTTAATTAACTGTTTTATTTTGTATATTTTTTCAATAGTTGAGCCTTTATTTGATAATAATAAAAAAAATGATTTAATGCTTTAGAGGCTCTTGTTCACTTAAGTTCTTCCTTCCTACTTCCTTCTTTTTATGCTGAGGCATTCCTTCGTTCCTTGTTTTTGCTATTGAAAGGCCACCTCCTTAATCCTTTTTGTTTTATTCGGGAGAGAGTTTTGGATTGTGTGTGTTAAAAAAACGAATTGTACGGTTTATTTTAAGTTTTCTTTAAAATTATTACTTTTTTAATTAAATTTTTTTTTCTCTATTTGTTTATTAATGTATGGTTTTTCTTATTTGCTTTCTCTAAATTACAGCATTGTTGTAACTAATTATATATAAATTATGTTTTATTTTTTGTTTTATTTTATTTTAAATTTTTCTTAACTCTGCTGCTTTTATTTAGTTTTTCATCTGTTTCATTTTCTTCCAACTCTATCATCTACCATTGTTTTATGTTGTTTAATGCGTTTTGTTGTATATATCGTTGGTGTTTGCTGATGATGTTGCTCCTGATTGTTGGTTGTTACTGAATTTTTGTTATTGTTGATTTATTTTTTTCTCCTTTGTTTGTTTGTTGTTGTTGTTGTTGTATTATTATCATTAGTATTTTATATAGTAATAAATGTAAATGTTCTTGTAATGGTTTCTTGTAGGTAACTTCTCTTAAAGGAAATAATCTGGTGTTCTTCGTGTAACATGTGGTTCTCCACGTCTTGGTGCTGGGTCGAATTGTAGGCTGAAAAAATAAAAAAAGATTAAAACATTTAAAACATTTAAACATTTAAATCTAAGATATGTATTTTTTAAAGTAAACTATATTTTGCAAAAGTAAATAAAAAACAAGGACATGCATTACATTTTTTTCATACCCTCCACAAATAAAACAAAATCATTTATTAAAAAAACACAGGTGGACATTTTTTTTAGATGTGAAAAGGAATTTGGATGTTAAAAGGAAAAAAGATTTTTGCGGTGAAAAACAATTTTTGTGGTCAAAATTATTTTTGAGGTGAAATAAAAATTTGAGGCGAACTTAAAATATATTTCACCTCAAGCGTCTGGTGGAAAAATATGACATATTATTTTCTACGCCAAGACGCTACTACGAAGTTGTACAAACATACACTTATTTGGGAAGTTTCGAGGTACCTTCACATATTCACTCAATAACTTTTGAACTGCCGGATCGATTTGGTTCATTTTCAATACCAAACTGCTCGGAAAGATGTTCATCAATTTAGGTAAAAAAAATTCACAATTTTAAGCAACAAGAATGTTTGATTTCTTGTTTACAATTTAAGAGAAACCAATTGGTTCGTTTTCACGGTATACTCATATAATGGTAGTGTTTACAATTTTTATATACAGTCTACCCTCGGTTAACGAACGCCTCGCTTAACGAACATTTCGCACAACGAACACATTTAAAAAAAAAATGTTTTGCTTAACGAACGTTTCGCATAACGACCACGATTCTGGAACAAATTGTGTTCGTTAACGAGGGCCCAGTGTATTTTAGTAAATTTTGATTAACCGATTAAAAATGTAAGATAAAGTTTATGTCAAAAATAAAGGTTTTTGTAAAATAGAGAAAGTGTAAAAAATACTTTAAACACAACAGAGGGTATTCATGTCAGAAATTTACGTCTTGCAAAATTGAGTCGTATAAAATTGTTGTATGTGAAATATGTATGGCTATGAAAAAGTACTAAGATTTGAAACACATTATTATAAAACTTGGCACCACTTTTTTAATCATGTGTTGTGATTTTTCTTGGAAGTAAAAAAATTATTTTAGCCTTCTCAGGTAAATATTACCAAACGTACAAAAAAAAAATAGTACTGGCAAACCACTTTTATTTATGTAAAACCAACCCTGTTACCAAAGTTGCAACTAATATTGTACTATAAAAAAAATTTTTTAAACAAGTATTTTGCCATTATTACGGAAAATTCTTTGCCCTTATTATTTTATCAATATTACAACTGGAAGCATTATCATGTTTTAATATTTTATTAAATTTTACTAGTTCAATCAGCAATTATTTATTTAAATGAATATGTCCGTACAGGGTTGGTGGTTTTAAAAGGTGCGTGTTTTATTAAAATTTCACAAAATTAATTGAATTTAAGATATTTGAAAAGCACCAAATTTTTTTTTATATCCAACATTTTGCCAACGGTAGAAACCAACGGTTGGCCGCTGTTATCAATCGGGTAACAGGACAACACTCTCAAGATTGTTAACACCTCGTTCAACGCAACGCATAACCAGACGTCCAAGACGTTTTGCCAGTACAGTGACAATTGTATTTTTCTGCCTGGTATTTTTTGTTCCTCACACTTAACACTTTGTATACAAACTGACAACTTGTCGACGTTAAAAAATGTATTAAATAGTTCTTATAGTACCATCACTTCATAATCATTCAAACTTGGCAGCACTTTTTTAAACACGTATTGTGGATTTTTCTTGAAAGTATACAAACTTTTTTAATAAAAAAACGTATTTTCTTTTATAAACAAGAAAATTTGTATCAAGAGCAATAAATATAAAAAAAGACGTAATTCATTAAGAGCGGAGTTTTTTTAATTGGGTATTACAACTTTTTCGAAACTGCCTTATTTGGAGTTTAAAAGTAGCGCACACAAATTTTGGACGAGAACACCTAACAGAAATAATTTTCAACATTCTGACAATTTCGTACTACCCACACAAAATCAAACTTTAAAATTTGGTTTTGGAAAAGTGTAATTTTTAGTGTAAACGTTTTAATTTTAGTGTCAAAGTGTAACTTGACCAAATAAACCCTTTAAAATTGATAAAAAAAAAATATACATACACCGAATCCATTGATTTCAAAAATACCGGTATAAAATAATCGTTCCCATAATACCGGTACCGAAACGAACGAAATAATGATGCCAAGACCGAAATAAACTTAAAATCGATACCAATACCGTTATTCGATTGCTGACCTTAAAAATGTATAGCAAATTATGCTAAGGCATATTTTTTGGGATGTCAATTAAACTTAGTTTATTGGCCTATTAAGTTAATCTCAAAATAAAAATAATCGGAATTTAACTGGGCCTACTGTTTTTCAGTTCCAGTTTAAGAAATGTTAAATTACCTTAGTTCTGACAAAAATTTTTAATTTCCTGTTGGCATTGCCTAAAAAGGTGGTAGCGTTTTATATATTCTTTGTAAATACGTTACAATGTGGCATCACCTACACAAATTGTTATCTGACAGCTGTTTTTTTGTTGTCAAATTTATACTTAAGTTTAACTGGAGAAACAGGCTGGGTTAAACTTAAATTAAAAATACTATAAACCACAACTGTAAAACGAAATACTAGGCTTAACTACCAAACATAGCTAATCAACATCCTTAAAACTAGGCCTTAAAGTACTAAAAGTACTTATAGTACCAACACTTGGCAGCACTTTTTAAGCATGTGTTGAGGGATTTTTCTTGAATGTAAATACCAAATCATTTGGTACCGCGTTGTTTTAATCGAATATTATAATTTTTTTGTGGAAATTTTAGCTTTACTTAAACTGACGATGATGCAAATTTCCAAAATTGCTTAAGATACATTTTATTATAAACTTTTATAGCTTAATGCAATATTCCAATTTTTAAATCCATGTATCAAAAATTTAAAAAAAAAATGCTAAAATTGTTCATTTATTTTGTTTTGATATTCCACAACGGACAAAAAAAAATCAATAATCTAATATATAAACAAAACATGATTTTTACTATATATAGTAGATATTTGTTTCGCTTTTTAATGCAATCTTTTTGTAAATTTTCGCATAAAGTTGTTATCTTGATTGTTTAAAAAAAAAAAAACTTCATGAGAAACAGACGGTTAAGTGAAATAATATAAGAGTGATTACGAGACAAATTAATAAACAAATATTTGGTTAGAATTAATAATAATGAACATGAAGGTAAATAAAAGATTAGATAAAATATTAACAAAAACGATAATAAAATAAACGAAAAAATCTAAGTGCATACGTTCGAATATAAAAAAAATATTCGAAACTATTTCGATAAAATATTCAGCAGGTTTCTAATGTAAATTCATAAATTACACACCTCGACAAGCTTCCTTGGTTTGAATGCCGATATGTGAGTTATATACTAGTTGATGCCCTGATTCCAAATCCGGTATCCAAATTTTTCTATCACGGCACAATTTTGAGAAACCCGTGTTTAAAGTTGCCAAAAGTGGCTATTTAGGCTCTTTTTGAAGCCTTCTGTCACACGATTGATTAACGCTTTCTAATTATTCAGAATAAAGATTAGAATACACTTTACTCTGCAAAATACCACAATGAAATTTTCTAAAATTGATATAATAGCGTAAAGATACATTTATCAAATGCCTTCTACAAAAAAAAATACAAATAAATTTTTTATATGAAATTGAGAAGAAAAAAAAGGATTATAATTTCGTACAAATTTAAAATAGCTTATATTTGAAATGCAATTTTAACAAAGTTGGTCACATAATTCTAACGTTTTTCGCCGACATTAAAAAAAAGGAAAGTTGAAAGTTTATATCCTGACCCTAAAATATAACAAAGCTGGTCGGATGCATGGCATAGGCTACTTGTAAAAATGTAATATTTTGTCATTATAGAAAATAAAGTTCAATGTTTCTGCACCATAGTAATAAAAATGATTAAGCCGTTCGGATGTGTTGTGCGCACAACTTCAAAAATGGTTAAAAACGCAATTTTTCGCCATTTCAATCGCGGCTTTCTCAAAATTGTGACGTGATTGAAAAATTTGTAAAACATATTTGGAATCAGCGAGACAAAATCTGTTAAAAAAATATATATCGTGGTTCAAACCAAATCGACTTCTTCTAATTTTTTGACTGCCCGATTGAAACAAATTATATAAGCCATATCAAATTATATATAATTATATACGGAAATTGGTGGATTATATAATTATATATACATATATAATTATATATAATTCTATAAAATCTGATATAATCAGATATAATTATATCCGAAAATGGGTATATATAATTGTGTATAAATTTATATAAAATTATATATAATTATATAAGGCAGATATAATTATATACCATATATAGTTATATAAAATTTTATAAAGCACCATATAAACAAATTTTTGAATAATCGACCGCGTAAATAATTATATCTAATTATATATGGTGCTATATATGATTATATATGATTATATATAATTATATATAAATATATGTAATTATATATAACTTTTTTTTACACGTGTGTGTGTTATCTATCTGGCTATCGGTTTAAATACAAAGCAGTGTGTTAAACGAATTTATGTTGCCACATTTTTAAAAACCTTATTATTTTCAATTTTATACTTACAATGAAAATTTGAGTGAATCGTCTAATTCCATAAGAGCCGCTTGATTACCACAACGATAACAATAATTTGGCGCTGAGAAAATTGTGACAACATTGCGATCATGACACCAATTATAGCCCTCCATAACCAATTGATGGGCACGTGACACCAACGTTAGGCCATTTGTATTGTTAAATGTTTCTGAAATATCCTGGAAAAAGCAAATATTATTTTCAACTCTTTCATTAGGTAAATTACAATTCACTTACTTGACCAAAGGTGTAACCAGCACCACGAGGTGAAATACCCCAGCCACCCCTATCATCGGGATCAGACCAAAGCAAATCGCACATGGGTCCCTCATGCGGCACCTCTTGTAGGCGATCCAGTGCGCGGATGTGATCCAAACTATCAATAGATGGACTTAGACCACCATGCAAACAAAAGATTTGTCCATCAACCAATGCAGTCAATGGTAGATAATCAAACAAGTCCGTGAAATATTTCCAAACATTAGCATTACCGTATTTACGCAGACATTCATCATAAAAACCATAGACCTGTGTAATCTGTCTCGATTCGTGATTGCCACGCAATATGGTAATTCTTTCGCGATAGCGTACTTTTAACGCCACCAATAATGTTACAGTCTCTACGGAATAATATCCACGATCTACATAATCACCCATAAACAAGTAATTTGTATCTGGAGATTTGCCGCCTATCCGGAATAACTCCATAAGATCGTGAAACTGACCATGCACATCGCCGCATACTGTAACAGGACATTTAACTTCTTGAACATTTGATTCCTTGGAAAGAATTTCCTTGGCCTAAAATGACAAAAATAAATTACGAAATTTAAATAAATATTTGTAAATTTGTAATTTAAATAAAAATAACACAAATAATAAAAATATTAAAAAAAAAACAAAACCGCAATAAATTATCTACACGTGTAATATTAAAAATTTTAAGATTACAAAATAAAATTAATATAAGTGTTATTTTATTATAAGTTTAACTAAAGCGCAGGGTGGGTCTATTGAAATATTGCAATGTTTGTACCTAATATGGAAAATATTTTATTTCGAAAAGTGGACGATAATCGTCAAACTTTTTTTACAATGGCTAGCCTTACAATTTTACACTTGCCACAAACAAGTGCGAAAACTTGATTTTGGAAAAGTGCAAAGTTTAAAGCTATTGTCACCCTTAACCAAAAAAAAATTAAAGTGCAAAGCATTTAACTTGTCAGCCCTTTTAAGCAAAAAAAGAATACATCAAAAAACATGCACATAATTTTTTACAAAGCTCGCGGTTTTCCAATACCCGCAATCAACTGTAACAAGTTGGTCGTGCAAAAGTGTAACTTTTAATATATTTGAATACAAACTGACAACTTATAAAAGTTGAAAAAAATTAAACATGCCCGTTGTCAAAATAGTATTTACATTGTTTGAAACAATTTGAAAGGGATTAAAAAATTTATGAAAAAAGTACAAAATGTATGTAAAAATTACTAAATGTATGTTAAAAAGTACTAGATGCATGTAAAAAGTACTAAATGTATGTAAAAAGTACTAAATGTATGTAAAAATTACTAAATGTATGTAAAAAGTACTAAATGTTAAAAGTACTAAATGTAAAAAGTACTAAATGTATGTAAAAATGACTAAATTTATGTAAAAAGTACTAAATGTATGTAAAAAGTACTAAATGTATATAAAAAGTACTAAATGTATGTAAAAAGTACTAAATGTATGCAAAAAGTACTAAATGTATGTAAAAAGTACTAAATGTATGTAAAAAGTACTAAATGTATGTAAAAAGTACCAAATGTATGTAAAAAGTACTAAAGGTATGTAAAAAGTACTAATGTATGTAAAAAGTACTAAATGTATGTAAAAAGTACCAAATGTATGAAAAAAGTACTAAAGGTATGTAAAAAGTACCAAATGTATATAAAAAGTACTAAATGTATGTAAAAAGTACTAAATGTATGTAAAAAGTACTAAATGTATGTAAAAAGTACTAAATGTATGTAAAAAGTACTAAATGTATGAAAAAAGTACTAAATGTATGTAAAAAGTTTTAAATTTAGTAGATCTACTTGGAATACACAACTGGTTGTTCCGAAACTATCCCCGCTATTGGGGCGATCTTTTCTTGTTAGGATTTCCCGTGAATACAACAAATTGCCATATACTTTTGAATACTCTGAATACGTTACGTAATAGAGGAAAATTTTTCAATTATTTTCACAAGATACTTGATATTTTCAGTGTGTTGGTTTTTAAATTAAGGTTCGCTCGTGTTTTTTTTTTCTCTCGTAATACCTGGGAATTTAATAAAAAAAAAATGTTATCACTCTTACTTTGTTAATTTGTATTTATATTTGGTATTGTTTTATTTATATCAAATTATATTGTTTACTTTGTAAAATTTAGTAGAAATTTGTAACCGATTATGGACTTTGGTCTAGGTTATTACAATAAATAAATAAATTAATTAATTAAATATATGTAAAAAGTACTAAATGTATGTAAAAAGAACTAAATGTATGTAAAAAGTACTAAATGTATGAATAAATACTAAATGTATGTAAAGTACTGGGTATCAATTATGTATATTTTTTACGACACACGACAATGAAATGACACCTAAAACATTCTATTTTTAACAGCGTAAATGTAACAAATTTTGTTGCATCGGTTTCATATGACATTTATAAGCCATGATATGAATAAACAAAATTAGTTCCATCCCCGAAACGATAATGATGTGTCATTTCATTGTCGTAAAAAATATACATAATTGATACCCTGATAATGAAAAATGATTGGCAACACTTGTAACATATTTGTATACAAGCCGACAGCTTGTCTATGTTGACAAATTTAAAACTGTTAACACTTAACATGCCAAATGTCAAATTTTGTATTGGATTTTATAACATGTATAGGAAAAAAAAGAATCATATAATCACACAAAAAAAAATGGAATTTTCTTTAATAAAAAAGAAAAATTATAATTATTAATTGAAATATGTATAACAAAATGAAACACATTTCAAGTAACAGTAGTATTCCAGTTCCAAACTGCGGTAAAGATAATCGATCTACAAGGTGGCGCAAAAATAACCTTCCGATGTTTTTTGGCTGTAATTTAAAAAAAAAATTAAAAACTTTGATTCTTCCTGTGGATTATTTTTATTTGGTATTTTAATTTTTTTTACATCAAGTCGAGAATATGATGTCATGGCGGCCGCCACAGTTGATTGTCATTTTAGCCCTTTTTATGGCATTTTCCATCACTTTGGCCAAAACTTCCGGCGATCGGTCCTCACATTCTTGACGGATATTGTCTTTAAGAGCTGCAAGAGTCTGAGGCTTGTTGACATAAACCCGCGACTTCAAAAAGCCCCACAAAAATAAGTCTGGAGCGGTCAAATCAGGCGATCTTGCTGGCCAGTGCAAATCGCCAAAACGGGAGATTAGGCGCCCAGGAAATGCATCCTTCAGCATATCGGTTGTGGCACGTTCAGTGTGTGCCGTTGCACCGTCCTGTTGGAACCACATGTTTTCCAACCCCAATTCATCAAGTTGCGGCAAAAAGAACTCGTTGATCATTGCTCTGTAGCGCTCACCATTCACAGTAACCGTTTGGTCCGCGACGTCTTCGAAGAAAAAAGGTCCGATGACTCCTCCAGCGAAAACAGCACACCATACAGTGACTTTGAGCGGGTGTAATGGCTCTTCGTGGGTTACACGCGCATTTTCAGTGCCCCAGAAGCGTAAATTTTGCTTATTTACGTACCCGCTAAGATGGAAATGGGCCTCATCACTCATGATTATTTTTGATGAAAAATCATCTTCCTCTTGGTGGTGATTAAGGATGGCTTGAGCGTATGTTACACGCGATTGGCGGTCAGCAGCTAACAGCTGATGCACCGTCTGGACTTTGTACGGAAACATCTTCAAATCTTGTACCAAAATTCGCTGTAAACACCGTCGACTGATACCCATTTGCGTAGCACGTCGTCTGGTCGATGTCGACGGCGCTTCCATGACATCCTCGGCTACAGCAGCAATATTCTCTGCAGAACGGCTACTCCGGGGTCTGCCACGCCTGGCAGCATCTCGTGTTGTGCCAGTCTCTTCGAGGCGAGCGGCTAAACGTCGCAGTGTTTCACCAGTAGACGTTGGACGGCCAGGAAAGCTGCGACGAAATTCACGTTGTGCCAAAGTCACCGACCGATTATTGGTCAAATAAATAGTCACCAATATTCCGCGTTCTGGAGCAGTGTAGCGTAACATTGTTTATTAACGTGTATTTCGCATGTGTTTACTACACAAATGTCAAAACAGAACTGACATTAGGGGCCAATCGCAAAATTTATAGCATTTTCTGATAGGAGGATTACTTTTGCGCCACCTTGTATATACTAAAAAAAACTCGGCCTAACTGATATAAAAATTTAAATAATATTTAAAATTTGATACTATTCTCCACAATTGTGGAGTATATTCTTAACCATAACATTTACAAAATCCTACATGGCCTATTATAACGTGAACAAAAGTTTTTGATCCAAAAGCGGTACTCGGCTGATGAAAAAATCTGGATTTTTAGGCAAAAAGCAGTTTTGGTTTTTGTGGAAAAATCTTGATTTTTTATCAATATTTCAGTTTTTAGTTAAAATCGCTAGATAAAAGTTTTGAAGAAAATCTGAGACTGACAAATTTATAACAATTTGTGTTAACGGATCTGAAATTTCATTTTTGTTCAGAAAAACGCTCAGATTACGAAATTGGAATTGGAGTACTTTGAAAAAATATTTTTCATTAAAAAATCCTCAAATTCTCAGATTTTTTAGTTTTTATTAAGGAATTGTTGAATTTTCAAACATTTTTCCTAAAAAAATTCGCAGATTAGAATAGGAAAAGTTTTTTTCAAAAAATGTCATATACAAAATTCAGAAGAGGGCTCCAAATACAGCAAAATATTTAATTGAAAGAATACCTTTCTTTTAAACCTTTAGGTTCTGATGACTTTATAATAAAACTTTCAGTGAACTCGTGTTTCTGATTTTGTTCACGTTTGTGATTGGATTTTTTTTTAACTATTTTACTACAGAATTGATCCACTTAGAATAAATTATATTCCAAGTACTTCAGAAACAATCATTATATTGGATATTTAACAAAAAAAAAAATATATATATAAAAAAAGATTTTGAACATTTTTCTCCTGAAAAATTCATAAATTCAAACATACATTTTAAACATTTAGACACTTGCCTATAGAAAAATATTAACATTTTATGAAATTTTTCCTAATAGAAAACTTTCTGATTCTGGGATTTTTTTAAATATACCAAATTCAGAATCTAACACAATTTTTGCATACCCAAATTATTGATTTTAATACGTCTTTGATATTTAACAGTTCTTAATTTCTAATACATTTACTATAAAAATAATTGCTAATTCAATTTAAATTTTATTCTATACGTTTTTAAACAATTTTGATATAAAAAATTCTTAAATTCGGAGATACATTAAAAAAAGAGTTTTTCTGTTCACGTTAGAAAAGGTGTTTACTATAAGAACGTGGTGATAATATTAATCGAGGATTCCCCAAATTACTAAAATATTAAAGAAAAAGAAAAATTTCTTATAAAAAAAATGTGTTCACGTTTTAGATCTATTGAACTTTGTTCACGTTTTGGAATAGTCAATGTAAAAAAAAGTGTTCATGTTTCTGGGACGTTCATGTTACTTGATATTCACATTTCTGCGAGTCCACTGTAATCCTTCATTTCTAAGGCTTTAACACAAGAGCGATATAAAACGTTTTGAATTTTTTTTTAAATTGCCATATGGCAACCCTTCAGTGAATTTCTGAACTAATTTCTAGCAGACAAATACATTTTTAAATTTCTTCATCAATATAAAAATCAAAAATATAAAATATTAGGATTTTTTTATATTTTTAAATAATTTTTGAAAAAAATGCCATCAAAAACGGTAAAAAAAATTTTTATTCACGATTGCAGTAACGAGTAACATCCTTACAAGATTTTTTTTTCAGATTTTTAAAACACTTAATTATTTTTGCCTAGTAAAAAATATAGCCGTTGAAAAGTACTTGGTCGAAAAAGGAACACTGTGTCAATAACGAGTTAAATGACAAGTTTACAGGAAAAAATGTTCAGTACAAATAAGTTTAATAAAAACATGTAACAAAATATTGAGATGAGAAAATGTAACGAAAATTACCCAGCCAGAAATTGCCAATGGAATGAAAAATCAAGCACTGGCAGAGCACTATTTGCCAATGATCCAACAAATAAAGTGCTGGCAAAGTACTGATTTACAACGCTCTGCCAACGTTAGTAAAAAGTGCTTTGCCAGTGCTTAGTTAACAAAATTTACAACAGTAAAAATAATAAAAGCACTGGCACAGCTCTGGCTTAGAACGCTCTGCCAACGTTCGTAAAAAGTGCTTTGCCAGTACTTGATTTACAAAATTTACAACCGTAAAAATAAAAAAGCACAGGTACAGTACTGACTTAGAACGCTTTCCCAACATTGGCAACAAGTGCATTGCCAGTACTTATTTACAAAATTTACAACCGTTAACTTAATAAAAAACAGTGACACATCCCTTGGTCACAACAAGAGTGGAAAAATTCAAAACTAAATTGCAATTTATGATTTGAAGTTAAGAATATTAAGGTCTCCTATTATAATCAGCACAAAGTATAGTTTTTGTACTAAAATTTTAGTTAAGAAATATATTTTCAAAGTTCTTTCTTGAGTAAAATTGTAGTAAAAAATCGTGCTAACTTATCACAAAAATAATTTGATAAAAAAAAATATTCAGTTATTTTGTAATTAACTTAGCTAAAGCAAGCCTATTGTTATTTCTGTTCAAATTACCAAAATCATTCAATAAGAAATAATACAACTCTTTACTGAAGTAAATTACTAAGTAGGACTTTATTGGTCGTTTTTGGTACTGGCAAAGCGCTTATTGCCAGTGCTTTGCCAACGTTTTAAAAAAGAAACGGCCAAGCCCTGCCCGGTATTATTATTTTGGGTTTGGCAAAGCACTTATTATAAAGGGTCCGCCATCTAACGTTTTTTTTTCAACTAGTGCTTATTTCGTGAATGGTAACACTTAGCTCATGTCTGATTTGACAGATAATTAGTTTTATCCTTCCGCTGAACGAATATGGTTGTGTATACGCTTGAACAACGCTGGGAAATATTGCGACATTATTTTGAAAATCATGGTAATGTTGCAGAATGTGTGCGAAAATTGCATACGGCGATCAATGGGGTCAATGGCGATTTTAATCGGGCCATGTTGAACGAATTTTTGTTCACAAAAATTGAAGAGGAGGATATTGGCAACATGTGTTTTCAACAGGACGGCGCTACGTGCCACACAGCCTAAGCTACACTCGATGTTTTGCGCCCTGTTTTTGAAGATCGCATTATCAAAAAAAAATTGGACCGATCGTGTAGGCTACTGCATGGCCAGCCGAGGCAGCCGTTTGAATGAAATTATTTTCCATTATTAACCGGAAGGATTGTACAGTCGGGCCTCGATTATCCGTAATGGTCGGGACCAGAAGCATTATGGATAATCGATTTTCACGGTTAATCGAATAACAATTTTGATTATACAGTTTTTTTTTAATATTTTTATTATTTAACAAGTGACCATTGGTGTACATACATATTTACATTAAAAAAAATTAATTCAAGAAGTTTATGTACATTTTTAAATTAAATAAGTATGTATACATTAAATTTTCAATGCAACTAACTAAAACAATTCTGCCATCACGGATAATAGAGGTAATCACGGTTAATCGAAGCAAACAATTTGAAAACAATAGACTGATCTTTGGCCATCACGGTTAATCGGGATTGCCGGTTAACCGGATCACGGATAATCGAGGCCCGACTGTACTTTCAAATAAAAAAAGAAATTTGAGAAAATATTCAATAGTTTTTTTTATATCATTTTCAAAAAAAAAAAAGTTATTTGGCGGACCCTTTATTATTAAAAAAGCACATTGCCAGTGCTTTGCCAACGTTTTAAAAAAAAGGAACGGCCAATCCCTGCCCGGTGTTATCATTTTGGGGTTGGCAAAACACTTAAAATCTTCATATATCCACCGCTCTGCCAACGCTCATACCACCGTTGAAAGCACTGCGCCAATGCTTTGCCGTTCGTATTTTTCTGGCTGGGAAGGTAGATCTAAAAAATCTAACGATATAATATCTAACGATAGACTCAACTCCTACTCCTACTATGTTCATTATATGATTATTAAGAATCTTTCAAATGCATTTATTCTTTACCCGCAAGTAAATTCAATTTTTGGCAAGTAATTACGGAAGCCGCCTTTTGTTTGTGTCATCATCTTCAACATTGCGAATTTTAAATTACACCACCAAATTCACTGTGTATATCTCGTCTGATGCTTATTTTTTTTATGTATAAATAAATTTTATTTGTTTTGTTGTTTGCCGATGATGAACGGCCATGATGTCGTAGTCGCCGCTATCATTTATCTAATGTTATTGTGTCGTCGGTGTCTCATCTACTACTACTTATTCACTTTTTATTCTGTGTTGATTTTGGCAAAAAAAATTTAATATGTGTCGTCCCTTAATTACGACGGACGGTGTTTGTTACAGTGAGTAGCGCTGTGGCCCATAAGATTTATTTTTAATTACGTGAAATTTAAAAATAATCACAATTTTTTTTTTTATATATCGACCCGTAATCTTACATATCGAGGGCTTATATTCAAAACTTGCTATCTGCAGTTTTCTCGAAAATGAGTTTTTGATGGCAACTTGTTCACTGATTAAGTTGTCATATATCATATCGAGCCCTATCCGCCAGAAAGACGTAAGTAACCATTTTTCCATTTTCGGGGTTTTGATGAAAATATTTATTTTGCGACCATTTGCATCATTGGTCAAAACTTCATAGCTCTAGGAAGTACCGTTATAAAGTTAGACAAAAACAAAAAAAAGGCGTAAGTGCTTATTCCTATATGACAAACAATAGTTTGTTTACATATTTCCTGACGGCAAAGTGTTACTTACGTCCTTTTTTATTTTACAAATAACTCAAAATCTAGGTCACGCTCGATCATGTTTTATTCATCGTTGGATTCGTAATTCAAAAGACTTTAATTTGTTTATCATATGTTTATACTTTTCTTAAACCAAGCAAGAAATAAATTAAAAAAAGTAAAATTGGGTCAAATTAGACCCCCTTGTTTAACCCCTTAAAGTGAGATTTGGTACCAAAAAACAGTTTAGTTTTCTTTATATTTTGGTCTTTTATAGCCTATTTTAATTTCATTAAAATCCGATAAGCCAAAGAAAACTTAGAAAAAAACTTAAAAATGCCTTTCCTGTAAAATTATGAAATTGTTATTTACGTCTTTTCGGCGGATATGGCTCCATATTAAATTTGAACTGAAATTTTTTTTCTTTAACATTTTTTTCTTAAATTTGTGATTTTGCTATCTACTATACGTAGTTTTGCGAATAAAAAGTTGCTATCTGCATAAAAAAATTGGTTTTTATTATCATAAAAACCTAAAAGTGTTGGTATTGAATAATTAAAAATAATGAAGATATAAACAGCATGAACTATTCAAAAAATGGTCAACATAAATCCGGGGATTATAATTCCCTACAACGTATTGCAACTGATTATATGTCATCCAATGAAAAATGAACAAATCGACGACAATGTGTTCAAAGGGGATGTGGGAGATGATCTCATAACAGGTTTGTTGCTTAAAATTCGAGACAATTATATGTAATTGTAATATAAATTTGTATTTGTAATTTGTAAGAAAAGGCGAATGAACGGGGAACAGTATTTGGGATTTTCGACAATTAAGAAAGTTGTTCAACAAAATGTACAAAAGGCACAACGAGAGATTGGACCAACATGTTTATCAGCAACTTGTATAAAAAGTAAGGTAAGACACTGCCAAAAAACCAGATGATGCAACTAGAAAGAAAATTTTCAAATTGTTGTGGAGCATGTCTTGGGAAGCTAAGCAAGTATTTATAAAGGCTCACGTATCATCACCTCGAATTCCATTACTAGATTTTTTGTTAATACATATTATTATATTTATTTTTATTGTTTTATATTAAAACAACATTAACTTGAATAAAAAATCGTGTTATTTAAATATAAAACGTCAATTAGTTTACAATAAATCTTATTTGTATTTTTGCGCTATCTGATAATTTGAACATACGAATTGATAAAATTTATATTTATTTATATAATAAACTGTGAAACTTTGACGTCGTTTTTAGATAACCTTGTAGAAGAAACTTTAGTAATAACTACTACAATTTACAAAAAAAAAACAGTTTTTTTGCTCTCCTGAAAAATTGGGATTATGCAGATAGCAAGTTTTGAATATAAGCCCTCGATATACTATCGGCGGCGGCGTTTGTTTTTCTTTTACTTTTTTTTATCGATGAATTGTATTTTTTGTTTATTGATTCAGAGGGTTAATAGAAAATTTAATCGATTTATTTACATTTAAATGGTTTTAGGTCATTGAGTTAATTGGTTAAAGGCAAAGTTTAAAATAGTATTTTTTTTTTTTTTTTTTCGTTCAATTAAATATTCAGTGATAATTATTTTGTGCAAGTGAAATCCGCATTTGCAAATTAATTCAGGGAATACAATTTAAAAAAAAATGTAGTTTGATTTTTTTAATTTGAAGCTAATAAATATAAATTCAATTCGATTAGATTAGATTAGTTAACCCTCTAACCGGCATAAGCTTTTTTGGACTGAAATTTATTCCACGTGTTCGGCACGAGAAATAAATAATATTTTGTTTTAGCGAAATTTTTTTTGTTGCCTATTTTAGGCGATATGGGTCAAAATAGGTTTAGAGGCTATCTCAAAAACTAACCTTTAAAATTTAAAAAGTTAATTCATAAATTATTCTTCTTACAAAGATATAACAACAGTCCAAAAATTAGTCCTTTTGAGCTTTCAGATAAAAAGATATATGGCGATTTTCGTTTTTCGAAAAACGCGAAATCGAGCGAAAACGAACCTTAACTTTAATATATATTGACGAAACTTTGAAGTTTTGATAGTGTTAGCAAATAGAATATTTCTGCCAAATTTCATAAAAATCCGTCTACTCGTTTTCAAGATAAGATGATGTCCTTTATATGTATCCTTTTAAAGTCCTGTATGTCCTTGGAACAAACTTAGAGTATTTTCCAAAAGTTTAAGCTTTAATCTTCCTTTGTGTGGAATATGAATGGTTTCATGTTAACAGAAATGTGTTTTAAGGACTTTTCAAAATTGTGGTTGTTTGAAAATATTTATTTTTTGAAATTACTGAAAATTTTAACTATAACGCTTTCTCGCTTCCAAACCATGACATTTACACAAAACATTACTTCGCAAAATATGTGGCTAACTTCGTTCTCTATCGATATAGCTTACATTTTTATAATAAAACACTTTTTTGGCGAACTTATGGCCAATTTAAAATACCGCGCCTAGAGGAGGGCTTGCCGGTTAAAGGGTTAAAAGAAAACAATTGAGTTATTTTAACCCACTTGGCGCAACCGTCCTTTTAAAAGAACATCTGACAAATGAGAGAAAAACGCCGTTATGCACGTGCATTTCTGTACATATTTTTTTTATATTATTATTGTTTATGCTTTTTTATTTAGCTTCGCAGCTCGAAAGCGTATGTTGGTGAAAGCAGTTCCGGGTATTTTAATTGCTTATTGAGTGCTTTGCTAATAGCGATTTTTTCTAATAGTGCTAAGGAAAAAAACATGTAAGTAAATCATTTACATCCAGTTAATTGTTATTTTTTTGTTTAAAAACTAATAAGAGTAACATCTTAGTTAAACAATACATAAATGGAAAGCCTGCGTAATGCTGTATTGCAGTGTGCAAAGTGTACTGTCTTTGGACAGTACTTTTAAAAGAACACCCGATTCCGGAAAATCTATAGGTTTAAAAAAAAAGAAGCTATTTAATAAAAAAATGTTAAGAACCCTATAAAGATTTAAGTTTCGAAATAAAAATTTAAGTTTTCAAAAAAAAAAAAAAATCCGGCGCTATCTGGGTTAAAATTACAGTAGTAACTCGATTCTTGCACATACTTGATACTTGCACACCTCGATTCTTGCAACATAGGAATATTTTTCATTACGCACTCAGTACTTGCGACATCCGAAAATTTTGAACTCGATACTTGCAACATTTTTGTATTACTCTTGCGTGCTGCTTTGTTTACGTTTTCTTAGACTGAATACATTTCGGGAAATCCCCGTCGTTTTATGCTGCTGATGAAATGTTTTAATTTGAATCAGTTTTAAGCTGACTATTGAGAGGCTTACGAAGCTGAACTACAAAAAAGCCTATTAAGTCACATTGTTCGTCGTGGAAAAACAATAGACGAGTCTTTGAGAAACATCACCTTAAAAGACGGAATATGTTTTTTAGCTAATGCGTGGAATGCCCTTAATGAGTCTTCAATTCGGTCATCATTTCAAAAACTGTTTAATAAATCATCCGACTGGAATAATGAAGATGTCATTCCTCTTTCAGAGTTACGTTTACAGCTAGCTGACGATGCATTCAATATTCAATCCATTGCAACTTTGCTTCAAGAAGTAGAACCATTGCAGCAAATATTATATTCTGAAATTGAGCAATGGATTGTTGAACCTAATTTGGCGCTCACCGCACAAAATGAAGAGCAGTTTACCGATGATGACCTTACTCATGGTGAAGAAATCGTTGACGTGGTTGTCAATACGAAGCAAGTTACATCGGAGGAGACTCTATCAGCGTTCAATATTTTCTTAGAAAGGGCGGAGCAAAACAATGCTTCATTAGACGATATTATGATGCTCCAGAGACTAAGAAGCAGTGTAGTACTGAACAAGCGATTTTGTACAAAACAAACAAAAATTTTAAATTTCTTTAATTCCACATTAAATATGTATCTACTGTTATACGAATGCGTTGAACTTAAGTGTTTTGAATTGAAATATTAAACTTAGATTCTAAACAGATGTATGTGCCTTTTATTTTGTATGGGAAATTAATACTCGGTACTTGCGACAACCTCGAAACTTGCACCGAGCCCGGTTTTCATAACGTGCAAGAATCGAGTTTCTACTGTATGTATTTTTTTATTTGATTGGTTTATTTTAACAAATGGATTTTTTATCTATATTTTAGTAGAGCAATAGTACAATTTATTATTTAAAAAAAAAAAATGATATACAGTAACACTCGCTTAAGACGAACTCGGTTAAGACGAATCCTCGGTTAATACGAACTAATTTAAAAGTCCCGACGTTTTGGCAACAATTTTCATATAAAATACATCTTTTAATACGAACTCGGTTAATACGAACCCTCGGTTATTACGAACTGTTTTAAGCAGTCCCAAAAACTCATTTTCATACAAATTACCATGTTTAGTACACTCTTTATCCGTTTAATGGGATAGACCTAGTATGAATTTCATATCCGTGGATGACTTTCTAGATATAGATGCTAATGTTTTGACGTCACATACATTATCAGGTGAAGAAATATTGGAAATTGTTAATCCTCCCGATGTTGAAAATTTGTCAAGTGATGAAGAAGTCGAAATAGAGGAGGAAGTACCTAATATACAAACGGTACACAATAGCTTAATAAACATAAAAAATTTATTCGAACAAAATCGTATGCCGAAGAAGCTGACAAAACTTATAACGAATGAAATCGTTAATTCAGTCATTCAGAAAAAAATTAGTTTTTTTTTTTTTAAATTAAGAATTTTAATTGAATTTTTAATTGTGAATGCATGAAATGCTAATTTTATTTTTTATTTATGTAAAGATCTGAATAAACTTGTTTTTGTTTTAATAAATACATGTTTTTTATCGTTAAGAAAAACCCCGCTTAATACGAACCTCGCTTAAGACGAACTAATTTTTTTGGTCCCTCGGAGTTCGTCTTAACCGGGTTTTACTGTATTCAGTTTCTTATCATTTCATAAGCTCATTTTGCATTTCCGCTAGACAATTTTCATATAAATTTTAATTTATTTGCAAAGTTTATTTAAACAGAAAATAATATGGACTAAGAAAGAGTAACTTTTCTAAAAAATAACCTGAGTATAGCTTAAAGTTATTTTGAGATAAGTCAGCAGACCTAAAAATTGTTTAATTCAAAAACACAAACCGAAATAATTATTATTATTATTTTTATAAAATTTAATGAATAATAAAAATAAAACAAAAGATAATACCAATTTGGATCTTTAAAAGGTTATTTTAAAGTAATCGTAAAACAACTTTCCTCCTTGAAATTTTTTAAAATATGAGTTAACATAAATACGTGTTCCCATAACCTTAACATTAACTCGGCAATAAGCAATATTATACCGTTATTCTAACGAAAGTATTATTGATTTTTTGATTAAAGGTTGTTTATTAAAATATGAAAAAAAAAAAAATTTTAAATTATAGCTTAGCCACGGCCAATTCAAGCCGATAGTGTCGGCGGAGGTCTCGGCTAACTGGCTAACGACCGGCGGCTTGCATCACTGATCTAGAGAATCCAGAATATGCAGCTTTAACAAAAACCATATTAATCATTAATTTTGCTCCATTCTTGTCTTCTTAGTAATCAAACACGTGGCTAGGGTCTTTTCCTAACAAGCATCATGACGATACTTAACTTTGAAGACTAATAATGTTCTATTTATATATATTATATATATTATATATATTATATATATTATATATATTATATATATTATATATATTATATTTTAAGATATATCGATATGCTATTTTAATAATGACGTTATTGTAATTTATTTCGTTAGGTTATTTCAAAGTTTACGTTAGTTTAAGTTATTTCGTTAGGTTTTAGGGTTAACGCTATTTTAAGTAATTTTTTAGTACATTATAACAGCAATATATAACACACCTTAATTAAAAAGTGCAAAATGCATTCCAAAATTGCAAACAATAGTGAAAATGCAAAAAAAAAATAGACAATAGCAGCTTTCAGAAACTTTTTTAATTTTTGAAGTAGCCAGTTTAAAAACTAGTTTTCAAATATTTTAAAGTTTTTGAAAAATTAAAAACGTGAATAAAATCGCTTTTTTTTTAATTTTATAGATCTAAAAGCTGGAATGTCTATATTGCTCTATAGAGTCCACCTGTTCAAAATATGAAGATAGTCGGATGACGTGAGGTTAAAAAGTTCAAGTTTTTCTATGTTCTTTCATGGAATAAACGATATGTACTTATGATTAACAAAATTGACGATTATAACTTTTTATACTTTGGAAATAATGATGTTTTTAAAAGGAAAATATGTGTTTCGTTGGTATATTTTAAGGTTATCGATATTTTAGAATTATTTTTTTTAGGGTATTTAAAGGTTAACGGCATTTTAAGTTATATCGTTAGGGTATTTTACAGGGATGGCAGGCAATAAATCTAAAATACCGTCATCGATTCAAAACCCTTTCAGCTATCGTTATCCGTAAAATACCGTTACCGAAATAACAGAAATGCCGTTATCCATAAAATACCGTTATCCATAAAATACCGTTATCCATAAAATACCGTTATCCATAAAATACCGTTATCCATAAAATACCGTTATCCATAAAATACCGTTATCCATAAAATACCGTTATCCGTAAAATATCGTTACCGATGTAATGAAAATGCTAATATCCTTAAAATACCGTTACAGAAATAACTAAAATATCGTTACCGAAATAATCTTAGGATAAATTTCCTAAGATAAAAAAAAATAATCGCTGAAAAAGTTTGATCATATAATAGGAATTGGAATTATTGGAATTCGGAAATTATGTGGCTAAATATGTTGGCATCCATTGTCATTACCTGAATAACTAAAATAACGTTATCCTTAAAATACCGTTACCGAAATAACGTAAAAACCGATATCCTTAAAAAAACGTTACTGAAATAACTAAAATACCTTTACAGAAATGAGTAAAATACCGTTAACGCTAAAAAAAAAAAACCGTTACCGAAATAACTTAAATATCGTTAACCCTAAAATAACGTTACCGAAATAAAAGAACCCGTACCGATAGCCGCATCGAATCGGTTACCATGGTAAAGGGTCCGCAATCTAACGTTTTTTCAACTAGTGCTTATTTCGTGAATGGTAACACTTAGCTCATGTCTGATTTGACAGATAATCAATGGAGTCAATGGCGATCGTTAGTCGGGTCATGTTGAACGAATTTTTGTTCACAAAAATTGAAGAGGAGGATATTGGCAACATTTGGTTTCAACAGGACGGCGCACAGTGGTCAATTTCGCGAGATAGCGGTCAAAACTCTATAACTTTTGACCGGAATTGGTATTTTTTTACGCAATTTGTTTTGTTCAATAGGAGGGACTTTAAGCTTCAATTTGCGTGTTCAAACGTAAAAATCGACTGATAGGAACGTAAGTAATGTGGAGTTAAAAATGCATTTTAATTTTTTGTTGAGTTTCCATGTAAAAGTTGAATATTTTGACATTTTAAATAGGTATTTTTTTTATAATTTCTTATTTTCTTCAATCGTATTTTACAACCAATACTTATTTATTATTCCTAAACTTAATTTTGGTCAGAAAATGCCAACATTTGGCCCCTGACATTTATTTAGTCTCAATATTCACAGGGGCCAAAGGTTGGTTTTTTGGAAGAAAGCTAATTCTTGTGAGGATTAAACTGAAAAATAACACTGAAATTCCTGATGGCTTTTTAAAAATAAGTTTATTTCTTAGCCATTCTTGGTTGCGTGAGTAAAACAATTTCTTGTTTCTGGAACATTGATTGTACCGTTTTCTTAAAGTATTTAAAAAGTTTTTTATTTTTAAGTTATGAATTTTAATTTCTTGTTTGTCGCATATTTTGAAAGAATGGCATTATTCATTATATGTAAAATAATGTCGTTTTCATCTTTCCGTTCAAAATATATATCAGATAGAACACTATAACTGAATTTAGCCATTGTTTAAACAATAATGAAGAAAAAAAATGAATGCATGGATTAATATACTATTGCTCGAAGTTTCAACACGATCTTTTTTACCTCTTTGAAACATAATATAACAGGTACTTGGTTTTACCAGTTATTTCCATTGGTTTTAAATTTATTTGCAATTTTCAGGTATTTAAGTTGTGTAATATTAGATGGCAATAAAATCTTTTTTACCTTTTCCAAATGAATTGCTAGATACCACATAATTTGAGAGTTAACAGGTACTGGTAATAATATAACAGGTACTTGGTTTTACCAGTTATTTCCATTGGTTTTAAATTTATTTGCAATTTTCATGTATTTAAGTTATGTAATATTAGATGGCAATAAAATCATTTTTTACTTTTTCCAAATGAATTGCCAGATACCACATAATTTGAGAGTTCTATTGACATTTTTGTTAAAATTTTGATACACCCTTCTATGTGGACTAGGTCCAAATATGGCCCAACTTCTCCTAATTTCAACAGAATTATTTTTTTGGGTCAATAGGAACTCTTGTACAAAATTTTATCAAAATATATTTATGCATAATAGCCACTTTCACATACAAATAACTTCTCAAAAAATATGACGTGCATTTGTACCGAATATCTTACCTTGGGTCAGAAAAATTGCTGTAGCTCAAAAAGTGCAGTCCCGATGCATGGACATGTATATATAGGAATGTAGGGGAGAGTTAGGACTACAAAATAGTAAATTTGTGTTTTGACTCAGCTTGACTCACAGGAGTTGTGCTCTATGAAGTAGGAAATTTCCGAGAAATTTGACGTTGTTTTTTTTAAAAAATATTTAAATTGTTCTGAAAACAGTAGAGCTTCAATTTTTTTTACCAGTAATAGGAAATAAGTTAAGTTAAAACACAAAATTTATTTCGTCCAAAAATCTTGAAAAACAAAAAAGTTATGATCATTTAAACTTTAAAAATTAACTAAAAATATCATAAATTTACTAAATTCTGAAAAAGCCCATTTTGGACCACCCTGTTCTCAGTGAAATAGTTGAAATAGAGTTCTAATTTTTTGGCTCCCGAGGTTTACTACTGTCTACTTTCATATGAGTCTAATAACTTTAAAATCGGAGAACAAAAACCAAAAGGAGTTTTGGCCGCTATCTCAAAATATTGACCACAGTGCGGCGCTACGTGCCACACAGCCGAAGCTACACTCGATGTTTTTTTTATAGCATTTTCAAAAAAAAAAAAAGTTATTTGGCGGACCCTTTATTTTAGGGTCATTATATTTTATTTAAGTTATTTCGCTAGTTTTATTTTAAGGTTAAAAATAGTTCCTTGAAACGGTTAGAAAAAGTTCCTTGAAACAGGTTAAAATAGTTCCATCGTTATCAGTATTTTAGGGTTAGTGTTTTCCAACCATGGTTAGAACCTAAAATGCTTAATATAAAAAAATATTTTTTTAAATTTTTGTGTAGTAGGGCTGATTCTTTTTCCCACAGAAAAAACAGTAGGCACCAACAATAAAATTTTTAAATTCAAAGACACTCATTTTTAAATTCAAATTTATTTTTAATAAATTTTTTATTTGAAATGCTTGTAAATTTTAGTTTTTCATACAAAAATTCTTTAAAAACAAAAATTCAAAATTACAAATAAATCAACAAAAGGGTGTTTGTATTTACAAATCATCATCGTTGGTGTCAATTCAAAAAACTTTTTTTTTTTTTTATTTACAAAAAAGTTCTAGGAGCCATGTTTAATATTACAAAAAGAATTTTGTAATTTATTTCTGTACATATTTTATAACCTCCACTACGTCAATAGTAAATAAATGTTTAGCCAAACAAAGTGATATATACCCTCCTGCACAATGGGATGGAAGGTCTAAAAAGTTTAATTTATTTGCATCCTTTTGAATGACTTCATGTAAAGTTAACATTAACTTTTTAATTGTTTATTAAATAAACTTAAAATTAACGTGTTTAGATTAAAAATTAAATTTTAAAGTAAAAACGACGATTGGGAGATCATAATTATTTGATAACATTTAACGATAAGTTGCTTTCTTTTTCTTTTAAACAATTGCAAAACACGCAATCATTATTAGTTAAAGAAAGTTTTGTGACAGTTGAAGCAAAAAAAAAAAAAAAAATAACAACGAAACATATTTATACAAGAAGTAATCAACTCTCCTCTTGGTTCACTCCCTCTGAATTGTTGTTTATTTATTTTCCAACAACGGAAATCGATTGACTGTAAATTATTATTCATTTTCATATAGTCAGTAGGATTTTATGTCATGTTTCTAAGCATTGTTTAGATAATGTTATACAATGCATTTGAATTTATGTATTACGGAAAGACGATATACATGCAACAGTAGTGGAGTTATGATTAGTTACACTTCAATTATAAATTTTTATGTTTTTGCATATATTTCCTTTTGGGCCTAGCATTATTTTCGAATTTAACATTAAAATGAAAATGTTAAGATCGAAAAGTAATGATTATTCGAAGAATTGTCCTTTATATATCTTTATTTTTTAATCGATTAATATTTTTGATATTAAATAAGCAAAAAATCTAAAATTGGTGAGAAATTCAATTGGGAGCACTTAAAGAATGCTTAAGAAACAATGTTTACATCTTGTATCCATTATAACTTTATGAAATGAAAAGCTACAAAAATGATTTTTACATCAAATTAAATACAAAAGCTTAAAGATTTTAAATAATAAAAAATAGTTGCAATTCTTTTGCGAGACTTAGCGAATTTCCGCTTTTTTGTCAAAAGGGACCGTTATTGGCTTTGCACACAATACCCAGGTAGAAATATACAAATGGCAAAGCGTTGGAAAAGCATTGTATATAGTGGCATAAGCGTTATCGTAACAAACTCTAATAACCAGGGCAACCAGAAAAAATGAATGAGATATTTATCCTTTTCAATTAACGAATTCTGGCATCGATTTGTTAAAGAGCATATTTTTGCATATTTTGGTACTAAGAGCATATTTTTGATAAAAAGTATTTTTTATAGCATATTTTTGTACTTTTCAGAGCAAAAGCATTTTTTACATTTTTCATTATAGAACAATTTTTTTTTTTTTTCTTTAAATTTAAAAAAATCAAAAAAATTCAGATTTATAATGGCGTAGCTTTTTAGCTAACATATTGCCAGGTTTTCTAATAACACAGTGCAACAGTGAAAAAAATGCACGGACTCTAACCAAAGGTTAGTAAAACCCAGTACTCGGTTTGGCCAGTTTGACTACCAATTTTTTTTATGGTCCTCAAAAGATTTTGAAAATCAGTGCACCACCCAAAAAAAGGCGTCCTCAGTTTTTGGCCAACAGCTAATTCAGACTTGATGATATTGCTTAACAATATTTAGCAATAATGTAGTGAAGAGTCTACTGAACAAATTTTATAAACATTTTATGTGCATAAAATCATTTTTTCCTGCACTTTTTTTTTTTTAAATATAGAAGAAAATTATTTTTTTTTGCTTTTTTCAGCATAACTTACAGGGACTCTTAATTTTTCACTAACAATATATGACAAAATTGTAACCATTGTAAATCTGAACAACTTTTGTGAACATATCAATACAATCTGATTGTGTCTAGGCATCCGAAATAGCTTACAAAGACCACTTTGTACCTTATAAATAGTCGTTTTTGACTAGACTACACTTTTATTGCATTTTTGTTTACTTTCTTCAATAACAAAAAAAGTAAACAAAAATGCAATAAAAGTGTAGTCTAGTCAAAAACGACTGGCAACTTTTGATGAATCACTAATGCGTTATTAAACAACTTCTGTCAGGTTTTATATTCCAAAGAGGGTTATTTGCTTGCTTTGATATTTGATTTAAATGGCGTGGCTTTCAAGCGCCAGAGATTAATTTCCAATAATATTAACTCTATAAAACAATTCATTTTCTTCTTTTTCTTTTCCTTTTTATAGTTTTTCAATTAATGCTTCATTACAGCGAAATTAATATTATTATCTAATGTGATTGATTATTCAAATCCTGAGCTTTATTGGTTCTATACCAGTCAATATATTCAAGAAGTAGTTTTTTTCTTTCTTTGTCTTTTTAATCATCCAAATGACATAAACTGTCTGTTAGTAATATGTCAAATTTGTTGTTTTTTTCTTTTCTCCTCTTTTTTTCTTCCTTATTACATCCAAAAAGTTTTCTTTTTTTTTAATTTCATCCAAATGACGGAATTTGTTCGATAATAACATTTTCGTGTTGATTGTATTTTGGTCAATTTTTTCATAAATTTGTTAATTTTTTTTGAGCTAATAAGACCTAAAGTATTCATGTAAATAAAAACTAAATTTTTGTTTAGTTTGTCCCGACGTTTCGTCGATTATTTGTCGACTTCTTCTGGGGATTCGTAAATTTTGATATTATTACATTCAAAATTTTTTTATAAATAATTTTATATTTAACATGTAACATACAACAAAAAAATACGAATTTAACAATAAAAACACATCCTAACTTAATAGCACAGATTAATTAATTGATTTCAATTCGTTGATTTCATACTTTCATTTTCTTAAAATTCTCCTTTCAAATATAATTTGAGTTGACCTCTAAACCAGTGTTTCTCAACCTTTTTTGGGCCGTGCCCCACTTTTGGGTTAAACAATTTTCCATGTCCCCCTCATTTTTTTCTGTACAATAGAGAGTACTTTAAATAAAAACACACCTAACAATTTGTTTAATTCAATGGATGTATGTACATATATTTTTGTTATAAAGATAGAATTAATAATAAATACTCTAAAAATTAATGAGATCCTTGAGCTTGGTGCAGGCTGCAAAGGGTTTTTAAATCAGGTTCTAATTTTGTTAATTTTAATCGTAAGTCTCCGTGATTTGTGATTTCCAGACGATTTCTTTTTTTTTAATAACAAATCACTAATGACACTAAATCCGGTTTCTACTAAATATGACGATGGAAATGGCAAAAGTATCTGCTGTCATATTGGGATAAAGCCCATTGCCCCCCTAAAATGTTGAAATTGCCACCCAGTGGGGCGAGCGCCCCACGTTGCGAAACACTGCTCTAATGCATAGGGCTAATATATAAAAAAGTATGAACTGTGACTTTGTACAAAAACATAAAATGCTACATTACACCCATGCCGGGAATCAAATTGCAACTGTAGCTGCACAATTTAAAAAAATCTATATAATTTAATTTATATCAAAAATATTTATCGATTAACAAAATAAGTTTAATCGTTGAGAATTTATCGAACAAGGATTGTTTTGTGATTTTTGGTAAAATCCAAAAATATTGTTGAGCCCAAAGGAATTTCGCCCACTGTTCGTTGTTTCTGTTTCTATGGTTTTAACTGTAATTTTTAATTCACGTGATCAATGTGCAGGCAGGCCATACAAAATGTAAATTTTTACTTACAATGTTTACTGTTGTGTAATTTTTTTGTTTTTTTATTATAAATCACGATTTATTATTTTTGTGGTCTAGTCTTTTGAATGTGTGTTAGCGGTGGTGGCAGTGTCAATCCTCGTCAAAAGGTTATTGAACTTCAAAATTATGTGTTTGGAAATTTTAAAATTTTTATATAAAAATATTAAAAATGTTATTCTTCTGATCAAACATACAAATTTAAAATTTTCCATAGTCTTGCACAAATAATAAATTAAAAAAAAAAACATTAGTACAATAGAAAAATTTATACAAAAAGAAAAGTTTATGTGTACCCAATAAGAATAAACTTTTCTGACGCAATTCGTTATTAGCAGGGACAGGAATTTCATGCATTTAAAACGTGTGTTTTAGGCATCTATAATATGCATGAAACATCTTAAAATATACATTTAAATGTTTTTTTAATTATACTTGAAACAAAAACATAAAACAATTTACCCCACTGTTTTCTTAAAATATAAAGTATATTGAGATTAAATAATTTTTTTTTTTTAATAAGTAGTGTTCGACCGAGTATTCGGCTTCAGCCAAAAACTGATGTTCGGCCAAGTCCGGCGCTCGAATAAATTTTGGACGATTCAGATTAAATTCCTTAATTTCGAGAGCAAGAAATCGTTATATGTTAGTAAAAATAAAAATGTTCAAACATTCATATTTTTTCAAAAGACGTCATTAAAATAATTTAACTCATAATTTCAAATTTTTGAAAAAAAAAAAAAAACAAAAATCTAAGGTTCTAATATTTTTTGTTTCACTCTCAATAAGTTTCGTTGTCAAAATTAACCAAAATTCACGTTTTATTTAAAATAAAAAGTAAATTAAAAAGTTCGGCTACAGCTTCGGCCGAACATTGAAAGTTTATCCGAAGTTCGTCTACGACTTCGCCCAATAAAAGTGAGTCTATAAATAAGTTTCTATATTTTAGCAAAATTAAATTTACTCTATTTGTTTATAAAATGTTTTTGAATATGGAAAAAGACCGCTCAACGTCGATGTTTGTGATTGGTGTATTTTGATGTGCATTGATTTTCTGAGTTTATATCACATCTGTCTTTTAAAAAGCTGAATTGGGATTTCGCGATTTTCAAAGAAAAATAACATAAAAAACGTGAATTTTAATTGAATTTTAAAGAAAAGATATTCTATGAATACGTCTTGCACAACTAAAAAAAAATGTAATTATTTATATGGAAAAATACGCATTTAAAAACCCATTAATACTGTTTTCCTTAATCGCAATTTTCATATAAAATTTAAATATAATATAATATTAATTTTTTTCTAGAAATTAAGAAAAAAGCAATAAAAATATTATGCATTTAAAGCTAAATTAAGTAAATATATGCACTAAAATATGCATTCAAAGCAAAATAAATAAAAATATGCATTTAAAACAAAATATGTATGGCAATATATGCATGTAGCTAAATATGCTAAAATATGCAATAACGAATCGATACCATTTTAATGCAAATTCTTTGATTCCCAATAATATTTTAATTATCCAGTACTCAGACTTAAGGGGAATACATGCATTTGCATGAACTTCCTCTCCCTGTTGATCAGTGATATAATGAAAAAAAATTAGTGATATAATGAAAAAAACCCCATTACCGCCCACTACACCATATTTTGAGCCGTCAAAAGTTTATTTGGATAAAAAAAAAATATTTTATAGTTTTTATGGATTACCGAGATTACAATTAACAAAATACTGTAAAATGATATTGATGCTATTTTTCGAAATTATTTTTTTTTTCAACATATTTATAAATAGCCAAGCAGGCTATACGGGCTTTATCTGTGGGATCAATGAGGATACTCAGGTGTAAAGGGGAAATTAACGATTTCTCTGCACGGGGACGCATTGAGATTATATTGGTGCCGGGACACTGTGGTATAGCGGGGAACGAAGTGGCTAATGATTTGGCTAGGGGAGGGTCTTCCCTGGAATTAGTCACTTTGGAGAACGCTAAACCTTTTCGAGCTCTCAAGGCGGAGCTGGTGGACTGAGCTGACACCATGCATAGGACCATCTGGGAAAATGCGGGTGTTGGCAGGACTACAAATATTCTCTGGGGAAACCCGGACAAGGACAAGACGAGGGAAATTCTGAATCTCTGTAGGAAGGAACTGAGTCTTTTGATGGAAATCCTTTCGGGACACTCGACACTTAGGGCCCATCTCCACCGTATTGGTAGGGTGGACTCGGAAGTTTGCAGGGCCTGTGGGGAGGACGAGGAGACCTTGCAACATTATCTCTGTGAATGCCTGGCATTTGCCGGGATCCGGGTCGAAATACTATCCAGTGACCCAATATCCACATTGGGGGATCTTAGGGGCATCGGATGGAAGAAGTTGAGGAGTTTCGTCAGTGCGACGGAGTTCCTGGGGTAGTAAGGTGACATAGAACCGATTGTTTAGAGCGCACAACAAGCCGACATTCTGGCTTAAGTGTAAGTCCTCAGGGACTTGAGTCGGATTAGGGAAGTATTTCCCTTCTCCGAATCCTCTTTTCGACCTAACCTAACCTAGTATGTATAGCAATTATCGTTCATATTTAAATCACAATCTTTTTAAATGTTGCATTAAATATGAAAAGATTCATTAAAAAAATTATAAAATGAAATAGAAAATGCGCATACTTTTTCTATTGGTTTAAAATTTTGATGTGACAATATAACAACATATCCTGAAAAAGGACATCAAAAGATATTTTATTTAGTTTGTATTCTAATTTAACGTAATTTATTCAATAAACTAGTGGAAATCAATTTTTCAATGCCAGATTTGATTTGGGCATTAAAGGGCTAAACTGCAATATGTACTAAATTACAAAATAGTTGATGCCTTAATGATTTAAGTTATACAGGGTGTCCGCCGGGAAGGTATACTACTTTGTTTTGCCGCCATTTTGGTAAACATTAGTCTTGACAGTTCATATTTGGCAGTCGTGAAGTAGACACGTGGCAAATTTATTATGGAAAAATATTCGATAAACCAACGTGTTTTAATCGTTAAAACATTTTATCCAAATCAATCATCGATTACTGTGAGGATGAGAAAGTTACGTGAAATTTTTGGGAGGAACAACGTGCCAACAGAACGCACTTTTTATCGTGTAGTGAATGATTTCGAAGAAAGAGGGTCTGTAGGTGATAGGCCCAAGCATGAACCACAATGTACTGCAAGATCGGCTGAAAACATTACTGCTGCTCCAAGAAAGTGTTCAAAACGATCCATCACAACCTCAATTCGACGCCGTGCTCAGGAGCTTGGTCTTAAAGAACAACTTTGGCCAACATTTTACACAAGGATTTGCATTTGTTTCCATTTAAGATTCAGTGGTATCAACAAGACGGTGCCACATCGCATACATAAAGAATTACAATGGAATTACTGCGAGACCTCTTTCCACAAGAAGTTATTTCAAGAAATGGTGATGTTGATTGGCCTCCACGGTCGCCTGATTTGAATGCTCCGGACTTCTTTTTGTGGGGATATCTGAAAAGCAAGGTTTATGCAAACAAACCAGAAACGCTTGAGCAACTCAAACAAAATTATCGTGATGAAATTAGTGAAATACCGCGTGAAATGTGCTCAAAAGGGTTCGCATTTGTGAGGCTAACGGAGGCGGACATTTATCTGATATTGTATTCCATACATAATTGCCGACATTAAATAAAACATTTATCAATATAATTTACATTCTCTTTCATTAAATCAAAAATTATAAACAAACAAAGTAGTATACCTTCCCGGCGGACACCCTGTATAAGCAGCATTTAAGTTATATAAAAATTGTCATTTTATTGTTTATTTTACGAAATAAATATATTAATTTCAATTGCAAACAAATGCAATCAATCTATTAAATACGACGTAATCTTTAGAACTTTGGGTCACTCGTTTTAAATAAATAATAAATTAAAAATATCTGTTCTATATAAAAACGCTTCTTTAACATTTGTTTCTTTGCCATTTTCTTTATTTACTTATGTAAATTTAACTTTCTTTTTTCAATATTAAATAAAGCAATAATTTAATATTTGTAAACAAATATTTAAAATCTTCAGAGCGATAACATTTCAATTATTCAATAGTGCAAAAATACACATGAAAAAATATGTATTTTATATACTACAAACTTCGGTAATACGTAATAAACGTGACTCATGTAATTAGATTAATACAAATTTTGAAAGAGAACCAAAGTAATAGAATTAAAAAAAAATACAACACTTAATGACAGAATACAAACAAGGATGTCAACCGAAACGAATAATGGTTACGGTTTCCGTACCGGTATAAAGTTACGATTTGTTTTTTGTTTTTTACCGGTATAAAACCGGAATAAAAAACCGTTATCCAACCAAAATATTGACGTCATTGATAAGTGTTCTGTTGATACACAGAGAGAATTTCTTTTAATGGAATTTGTTCATTAAACTGATGAAGTTTTCTTCACAATGTGAATTAAAAATTTCTTAAACTTTATGGAAAATCTTTATAGATTTAATGAAGTTTCTTGTAAATAAAATGGAGTTCTTCATTCAATTATATGAAAAGCTGTATTAATTTAATGAAAAGTCTCAATTAGGGTTTTTCCCCGGACGGTTATTTTCAGTTATTTGTATTCTCCAATTTCACGGGAATTTTGTTGCGGGATCCCGGGAAATAAAGTGTCAAAATTGGAATGTGCTGCTTTAGTTAGAAGAGAGAACATTTGAAAAAGTTTTAAATGCAGATATTAATAGTGTCCGGCCGAACTCAATTTTTTTGGCCAAAGACGAAGCCGTAGCCAAAATTCGTCTCAATTTTCAATGTTCTGAAGAAACCGTAAGCGAACTTTTCAATTTACTTTTTAATTTCAATAAAACGTGAATTTCGGTTGATTTTGACAACGAAATTTGTTTAAAGTAAAACAAAAAATATTTAAACATGAGAAAAATCTCAAAAAAGCTAATTTAGAAAAAAAAAAATTCAAAAATATTAAATAATGAGTTTAATTATTTAAATGATGTTTTGGGAACAATATGAAAATATTCTACGAAAACATACATATATATAAATATTAGAACTACTCGCCTTGTATGGAGCGTAAAAAAGTAAAAAAAGTGCCCCTCTGAAAATGTGAATTAGACTATTCCCAAAATATTTTTGGTCTAGAGGCCGCCGTTCATGAGCTGGACCGTTTTTAAAAAAGATCTTTTTTTTATTTTTTGGAAAATTTTTCGACTTTAACCCACAACACTACCCAGGTAGAAAATACAATCTTTAAAACGTTTTAAAAGCATTTTTCATGATGGTACAAGCGTTTTCAGAACATACCAAATTACAAATTTAAAGCGTTTTGAGAATGTGCAAAATGATAACCCAAATTTACGGTCTGAGGATGGTATTTTATAACGTTCTCAAAACATTGCAAAACAAAATTTTTGAAATGCTTTTTCAATCGTTAAATAAGTATTTGCAGAACATTTTGGCTTACAGTTATTAAGCGTTATGAAAACGACCCAAATGATAACCGCTTTGAGGGTTGTAATTTTGAACATTGTCAAAACGCTCGAAAGACAAATTATAAAGATCTTTATGAATTGTTCATAAATACCACAAATAATGAAACATGTAAATTATGATTAAAATAATATAAATAAAGTAACAAAACATTGTAATTTTAAATAGTTTAACTAGCGTTTTATTAAGTTTTGAAAAAGTCCTCTAAAATATTGCTTTATCTGTCCTCAAAATATAGTGCTTTATAAAAGATATACAAGGACTATACACTTTATAGAGTCGCTACATTATGGGCTGGCCATATTGAGTGATTTATTGAACTCGGTTCATGAAGAGAAAAGCATATAAAAAAATTGCATAAGAAACCGAGTTCGCATATAGATAGACCCCTTATGACAGTGTTGTTTTTTAATCAGTAAAATATTTTGTAAAAAAAAAAGTATTTCTAAAGTACTATTGGCAAATGTTAGAAAAACGCTTTAACGCAATGGTTTTACATTAGTTTTATTTTATAAACCGTTGTAAATTTAGTACGATAAGAACTTCTAAAGTACTTTTTACAAACGTTGGAAAAACGCTTTGAACCAATGTTTTTACAGTGTTTTTATTTCACAAATATTTGTAAGTTTTGTATAAAAAGTATTCCTAAAATACTTTGTCCGAACGTTCGAATAGCAATCCAAAATAATGTTTTTTAAATGCTTTTTTTCGTATTATTTGCAATTATCGCTTTGGAAACGCTTTTATTTTAGTACCATCAAAAACAAACGTTTTGAAAACTCTTCGTTTTTTGTACCATCCCAAATTTCTACCTGGGTAGTTATGCACATCATATCAAAGCTTTCTGAAGACTTAAACGAATATAAAAAAAAAGTGTTTACTTACTTTTTTATGTTAAAAAGTGATTAAAATATATTGATGTGATTGTAAAATTATTATATTTTTATTCAAAAATCAGCAAAAAAAAAAAAAAAAAAAAATTCACGAATTTTGCACGTGTAAAGTTCATGCTCACTAATGTCTTATACCCCGTTGGACGAGTCTTCGCGAAAGAAAAATTTTGATACCCATATTGCCCATAAAAACATCCGCAAAATTTTGGTAAATCGCGACCTAAAGCAAAAAGTCAAAAAAAAAAAAGAGTATTCTATAACTTCTTGTATGTCAAATAGTGATTAAAATATATTGATCTGACAGCAAAATTATTATATTTTTGTGCAAAAACCTTTTAAAAAAATGCATTTCACTGAATTCCGCGTACATGCTTCTTCATGTCATATACGTCTTTAAAAAAGCTTTCATATGATGTGCATAACTTGTATAGTGTAGTGGGTTAAAGTCGAAAACTTTCTAAAAAATCAGAAAAAAAGACCTTTTTTAAAAACGGTCCAGCTCATAAACGGCGGCCTCTAGACCAAAAATATTTTGTGAATAGTCATAAAACAAACTAATTCACATTTTCAGAGGGGCATTTTTTAACTTTCTTCGGCGAGTCGCTCTAATAAATATATATTCAAAAATAATAACGGTATAAAATCGAAATTAACCGCAAAAAAAACAAAATGAATTAGTTTAACCGCTATAAAAATAAATGTTACTGTTAGGGTTACGGTTTTTGAAAAATAACGGTTACTGTATTCAATTTGAAGCGGTATTTTAGCGGTTACGGGTTTTTAGAGGTTACGGTATCCTTCCTTGAATAAAAACAAAGACAAAAATGTGACTAATAAAACCTTGAAAATTCGTAATAAAACAAGAGACCTAACCATCCAAGTTATTAATAAAAAAAAAAACAATAAAGTCCACGTCCAGCCTACCCCAAATTTGTAAAAGAAAAAAGAAACACGCTCAATTCTAATTTAAAGCGCATTTATAACAACTTTATAGTGTACATGTGTTTGAATTTAAATATTTGAATATTTTATTGTTACATTTTAAACCATTTTTCACAAACCATATTGAAAATAAAGAGATAGCGAAGGCAAGCCATGTAAAATAATGTTCAGCATTTCAACAATTACACAATTAAACCATGTTTACAATTTCAAGAAAGAAATTTCAAAAAAATCTTTGTTATTCTAAAAGAAATACGTGTGATTAATAAATTTGTACAACTGTGGTCATTTTTAATATAAAAAAAGAGTTAATTAAAACACTTATGGTGTCAATTGAAGTCAAATATTAGTAAACAAATGTCAAACAAAATGCCCATTTTAAAAAATATAATTATTGACAAAGTAGATCCAATTGTTAACAATCGGTTTTAGTTTGTATGATTTTAACCTCTTAACTGGTTTATTAATTTCAAAATATGCTAAACGAATTTTACAAAATTTGCCATAACTTTTTAACAAACAGTCCAAAATTAATGAATCAAATGAAAGACAAGATTGTATAATATTAAAACCGTCAAATATCAAAGTACATACTATTATTTTTTACTTAAATATCTGTGTCATTTTAGCAAAACCGCTTAAGTCGAAATTTGTAGTTTTGAGATATTACGGATATTATTGTATCTAAATTTTTTTCTGTTTGATTTTTGTTAAAATAAAATTATGTAACGTATAGTAATTAATGTTAATAAAAATATGATGGCCAAGCGAGAAATCAAAAACAAAGATAAATTAAGAAATTTTGATGTTTTGATGTTTTGCACTTAGTAATTAAATAAAATGTAGTTCTGAAATTTATTATAGCTTAAGTAGAGAAGACGAGGGAAATTCTGAATCTCAGTAGGAAGGAACTGAGTCTTTTGATGGAAATCCTCACGGGACACTCGACACTTAGGGCCCATCTCCACCGTATTGGTAGGGCGGACTCGGAAGTGTGCAGGGCCTGTGGAGAGGACGAGGAGACCTTGGAACACTATCTCTGTGAATGACCGGAATTTGCCCGGATCCGGGTCGAAATACTATCCAGTGACCCAATATCCACATTGTGGGATCTTAGGGGCATAGGATGAAAGAAGTTGAGGAGTTTCGTCAGAGCGACGGAGTTCCTGGGGTAGAAAGGCGACATCGGACCGATTGTTTAGAGCGCACAACAAGCCGACATTCTGGCTCAAGTGTAAGTACTGAGGGACTTGAGTCAGATAAGGGAAGCATTTTCCCTTCTCCGAATCCTCTTTTCGACCTAACCTAACCTTAAGCTATAATAATGAAGCAGAGTACGAAATTTTTTTACTTAAGTGAGCATAAGCTAATTTTTAATACTTTTTTTAAGTTTTTAAGAAACAAAAAAGTTTATGCACACTTAAGCGCTATCAATTGTAAAAACAAATTTTGCTCATTTGGCTTGCTTTCACTTAAGATATTTTTTAAAATTAATTTGAAAGCTATTACATTTTTGTTGTATACGAAATTTCGAAACCTGGATTGGAAGCATATCAATTAGCAATACCGATTTACGCTTAATAGCGAGTTTAAAAAATTTAATAAAAATATAGGATTTCACACAGATTTCCCATACAAAATGAAATCCCAATTTAGTTGAAATTTCAGCAATCGAAATCTATTTGTGCAGCAATACATAACACAGCTCTGTGCTTTCCCGCTATTATCAGAAAATTTGCGTTTTTTGCAGAAAATTATGTAAACATCAATCAGCTGTTTATGAGATAAAATATAATGAAAAACTAAAAAATAACAAATTAAATGGCTTTTTCTCATTGAAAGAAGTATAGCAAGCTGAATACGACCATTTTTGTTTGTTTTCGACCAAGAAAAACAGTGAAAAATCATTGAATGGCGCCGGCAAGACCTCTTACACAACATTGAATATTTTGCATTAAACTGATCATCCCTATACAAGAACACTTTCATTTGCAAAAATAACATTGTATATTCGACAATGTACATAAATTTTGTGTTCCTCCATTGAAAAAAATGTATTTTCGAAAATTTTTAGTTTTAGTTATTTTTTAACGTTAGTTTGTTTACAAAAAAAAATTTTGTTGTACAATCGAAATTCAATCAGCTGTGAAATTTGCTAATGTAAACGATTCTGATTTCGAATTGGATTTCAAACTAAAATCTACTGAATTTGCTTATAGTGTAAATTCGCTATAAGTCGACTTAAGCGATTTTGTTAAAATGTCACAAATATAAATCTTGTGTAAAGTTAGCTATTAGGTTTTTTTAAATACCGCAAGCATATGCGCCAAAACCAGTTAACCGGTTAAATTATGTATATAATATGTATCGTAATCTTACATATAACATACATTATATACATACACTTTCGTTGCTAATATTTTATTAAGTTAAAAGTTTATTTCATTCATAGTTTTATTTGCTACGCAAAAATACTGCCCACGTTTAAGAATACAAGAAGAAAAACAAAATAAACAAAACAAAATTTAAACATTATTATTTTTAATACATAACAGGGGTGAGCGCATAAATGGCATGAAGGGCCAAATTTTTGTTTTTGAAAACTTACTGGGGCCGCCAATAATACACTACTCAATTAATATCGATTATTTTATACAGCTTTCTAAAACAATTTATTTTCCTCTCAAAAAAGTTCGATCGAATCGCCTTTCCGAATTTGGGAATTTGTATTTTTAGCCCATTTCTTTATGGGTCAATCTTGCGAAGAAGTACATACAAATATTTCATGGTCTTTATGAATTCCACATGAAATTGAATATAATCACGTCGAAAAATGTTCAAAGGTATTTGAAGAACCCAATCAGGATATCGAAAGTTACCAAATTTTGTGTACTTTTAGGCTGAGTTTTTGGGATGTCAGTTAAACTTGGTTTATTTAAACCGAAAACGAGTTTCGTGATCCATTTTCGTGTTTATTAACAAAATTTTGTCGGAACAACTTTTACTCATTTAGAATTTTGGTCAAAATTGATATAAAACAAATCACATTTTAAATACAGTTTTTCAGTTACCAACCAAGTTTTAAGATATTTTACATCCTAAAAACTCAGCCTTAAAGATTTAGTTTTTATAAAACATTTGATTTAATAAATAAAGCATGAAGTTAAACTTGTAAATTCATCGAGAAAATATTGGGATATTTAAAAAATGTTTAAAAATCTTTAAATGTTTTTGAAATACAAAATGTCGGAAGTTCTGTTTGAGAATTTTTGAGTTTTTCTTAAGTTTGAGAAAATTTTATTTTATAACAGCGATTGTTTAAAATTTTAGTTTGATATAAATAAAAATTAAATTTTAAAAAAATAATTCAAAATAAGAAAAAAATTTTAATGTTTGCAAATTCATAAGGAGCCTTACGAAGTTGTTTGTGTGCCACATTTGCCCATGTCTGATATATACATACCGTAATATGAATGTACGTCTGTCTGTATATAAAAAATATGTATATAATATATAGAAGATGGCTCTCCTTTAATCGTACTTTTAATATATTTTATATACAAACGTAGTACGATTTTTATCAAAATAACCACCAACAAAAAATAAAAGAAAACGGTTGGATGAGTCATCAATTTATATTATCAAGATATACTAACAAAAGTAATTTAGGGGTAAGAGGGTTCATGAACTTTTCTATTTACAAAATCTGTTTTCGTTTAAGAAAATTTTCAATTTTGCTTTTTTACACTTATCTGGCATTTTTAAGGAACGTAGGAAGTATTTGTTTTTCTGTGTTTTTTTTTTCTTTTTTTTTTAGGTGTGTCATTTCAAATAAACGTCAGTTTGAAATAGAAATGACTGAAACAGACGTGTTACCATAAACAAAAAAAAATCTTTTAATATTTAACGACGTAATCGATTCCCAAGGTCAAGCATTATAGTCCTTGTGGGTGAATACGAAATTTGCATATACTTTGCATGACATTAGTTGAGCAATTTTTTGTGTTGTTAAGGTGTAATTCATATTGTTAAGGTGTAATAATTTCACTTTGTTTTATAAAGTTGGCGCTGAGGCAAAAATGTAAATTTTGTAAATAATATATTGAAATAAAAATATAATTTAAAAATATAATTTAAAAAAAAAAAAAAAAAAAAAAAATCGGTTACGACGACACAAATTCGATTATTACGATTTTCAGTCGGTTGATACAACTGAACATTAGTTTTTACAACAAAGTTCGGTTAATTCAACTGAATTTTAGTTGCAACACCCAAAATATACAGAAATCGAAAGTAAATACCGTTGTACTAACTGAATTTATAAGTTGATACCATTAATATACACTTTTCAATTCGGTTGGCACTTTATTTCTCTGTGTGTATATTTGTTAAACATTATAATTTGTACTAATTATGTATTACTGATTATACATATTTACAAAAACTTTATAAAGGTAAGAGGTTTATTATTAAACAAATTTAATTTTAACCCAGGATCACTTTTTACGAAAATTTTGTATGGAAATTCAATTTATTGTGAAAAAACTTCTTAAATTGATTTGTTAATTGCTAATTTTTAAACTTTTCAGCATTTTCTTTGTATTTGATTTTCTGAATGAATATTGTATGAAAATTTGAGATGAATCCGAGCAAAACTAACGAAGCTACGGCGGTTTAAGCAACCGCGCCTCATGAATGGCGCTCATGAATGGGAGCGATCAACTGACTCACTCCATGCGTATAAGCCGAGCGGAGTAGGAAGCTGAAAAGCAGACTAATGGCAGGATGCTTTAGACATCATGGATGATAGCAACATCCTTTATGGACCTGTCATCGATGATTCAGTGTGAGGTAAGCCGATAAAACTCGGTTATGAACGTTTTATTCCAAATTTTTTAGTTTTCAAAACTTAAAAAGCGTTTTTTTCCACAACTCACGATACCAAAGTCGGTGCCCCTCAACTTTTTGAAATTTTGAACACTATTTACGAGGTAACGCTGCAGAGATTTTCTCAAATTTGTTAATATTTTGTATTTGACAATATAAAATAAGCCGATTTTTTTTTTTTAAAAAGTGAAAAATTTTAAATTTCGAAAAACTTACCAGCCTTACCTGGGGAAAGCGATTATCTAACGAAAGAACTTTGATTTCTACAATTCTACTTTTTTCCCGAGACGCTTCCGAATAATTGCTGCCATTGCCGTATTTTTTAACATTTCTTCATGAAATATTTATTCGATATTCTTTGAATGTAATATTTTAATGTATAATTAGATTTAATAACTAGATTTTAGCTCTGTCACCAAACAAAAATTCACAAAAATGTGCAATTTTTGAACGAATTAACATTGCAAACAAGTTTCGCCACAATAGAAAATGTAAAAAAAAAGTAAATCATCGTGAAATGAGTGACTGAGTGTGTCAGCCCGATTATGAATATTCCCTCGAATTTTTTCCTCTGCGGATTTTATTTTCTCGAGAAAAAAATCCTCCTATTCTAAACAGTCGGGGGAAAGAATAATAAGGGATAGAGAATTGAATAATATTAATTGAATAATTGAATAAATCATACAAATGCTATCACAATTCTCCCTATTATTGACATTCATAATACCTCCTTTTTTCCGGAGGAAGAGATTCCCATTTTCGAAATTCGTTTAGAATAAGGGAAAAGTGAAAAAATCCCCGGGCAGATTTTATTAAGAATAGGGGAACAAGGAATAGGGAAAAAATTCTCACAAAATTGTTATTGAGAATTGGGCTGTGTGTCTCAACCAATTTACGATTATTATCCTCATATTAGGGAAATCTATTACCAAGAACCGATTATATTGGCTATTAAAATTGATACCCATAAAACAGCTACGATATAATTTTACCCTAATCCAATATCCTATTGTGAAAAAGATTTTGATGTACATATTAAGTAATAGAAACTGTATTTTGTTTACTTTTATTTAATTGATTTATTTTTTCGTATTTTACTTTGAATTTAGATTTGTTAAATGTTTATTTTTATTGTGGCATTTTATATAACGCAAGGTCATTAAGAATTTGTTTTTTTTAATTTTATTTACATTGTATTATTAACTTTTTTATAACCAATACAAATCGAAAACCTCACCACAAACCGTATTAAGGGATATAAATCGGATGACTATATTTCGTAGAACAATAGAAAAAACAATATTATTGTTTAAGTAAAAAAATTAATTAAAATGTTTTATATTGAAACAAATTAAAATGAAATCATCGGCCATAATTTAAAAAAAAAAACTTAATAGCCCGAGTAAAAAAATGTTTTTATATTTATACATATCGCACTTGATCAACAAGAGGGTATTAACTCAAAATTTTGAAATTTTCAGCAGAGTCAAAAAACTGTTTATGGCCACATTTTAACAGAATTTAAAAATTCAAACATATCATAATAAGCAAATTCCATTTGAAAATATACACAGAAAAAATGATGGGCCAAAAATATCTAATTAATCGATTGTTTGAATATCAATGGCAATTAAACATTTTTTTAATTGATTCAATTAAAAAATTTATTGAATTTTCTAATGTATCCATACAGTGTTGACAACATGTAAACAAAATTTTTAAAGATTTGGCAAACTATTTTTTTTTTTTATTTTATTTAGATTAAATAATCAAACAAAGGTTTAATTATATCAATATATTATTAAATTTGTAAATAAAAAGAAAAAAAATCGCAAATGATTAACTTTCAATAAGTTGAATAGTTTACCGATTTCAAATACACGCAAAATCGTAGTTATTTTACTAGAGTTTGCAACACTCTTTTTGTTGAGATATTCGTGTACGCACGAAAACTTAATTTAGTTTCGTGTTTTATCTGTGGTAATAAAAGTGCACATGTGGATTTAAATAAACCTTATCGAAAAAGGACAATTAAACTATTATTTTTGTAAATAATTACATTTTCAATAAGTATAAGTGTCATTAAACTATCATTTTAAAGTTGTGTGTGATTTTTTTAAGAAAGCAATTCAATTACAAGAAAAAGTTCAAGATACAAGTTCTTATAATACATTTTTATATTAAAAGGCTTTAATTTTATTATAAATAAAATGTCAATTTAATTTACAAACCTACATTTCTTTTTTTATTTAATGGGGGCATATAACAAAAATAAAAAATACGAGTTTTCAATTAAAACTACCATTGTTTTCTTCTCAAGTTTCAATTAAAGATTTAATCAATTTAACTAAACTTTTTAATTGAGGTTGTAAAGAAAAACAATAACCCTTAATTGATATTATTATTATTTTAATTGAAAGAGTTTTAACAAACTGTGCAAATTTTTTTAGTTAACACTATCATTTCAGTCGTAGGTGCAAAATCAATTAAAATATTAATTGATTCAATAAAATTTTTAATTGAAACCCGTTTTTAGTTTTTTCTGTGTATATACATTGTTTTTGTTTTAAATTTTACCACTCATTGCAAAAAAAATCTATTTTTTGAGTTAATACCATTTTTTTGAAATTTTATCGATTTAAATTTATAGAATAAAACAAATTTTATCAACAAAACTATATCAACTCAAAATACAACCAAATATAAATAAAACAGTTTGATTATTTTTAGCATAAATAGAGCATCAAATCAAAATAATACCTTTTTATGAAAATATACGATTCATTTCTATTTGAATTTTTGTATTAACTCGAAATAATACCTTTTTGTTGAAATAAAGGTAATCACTAATCATTATCATGAAAATGGTCTCAAAAGTGGTTTTCGAGATGAAAGAGTAATCGGAATACTTTGAAATTTTTACAATAGATAGATATTGATGTTGTTAGTTGATTTCTTGAAAAAAGTGATATTTTAAAAAATTTTAGTTAATACCCTCTTGTTGATCAAGTGCGATATATAATTATTAGTGTCCGACCGAGTATTCGGCGTCAGAGTTCGGCCAAAAAGTGATGTTTGGCCAAACTTGGCGGAACACCGAGTATTTGAAAAAATTGAGTACATTTTTAGATTCAATTCTTTAATTTCGAGTACAAACACAAGAATTTGTGTTAAACTCGTAATATATTTTAGTAAAAATAAAAAAAAATTCAATCATTCTCAGTTTTTCCAAAAGACGTCATTAAAATAATTGAACTCGTGATTTAATATTTTTGAACAAACATTTCTAAATTCGCTTGTTTTGAAATTTACTCGTGTTTAAATATTTTTTGTTTTACTTTAAACAAATTTCGTTGTCAAAATCAACAAAAATTCACGTTTTAGTCAAATTAAAAAGTAAGTTAAAAAGTTCGGATTCGGCCGAAAATTTGGCCGAAGTTCGGCTATGGCTTCGGCCATAAAAAGTAAGTTTTAGTCAAATTAAAAAGTAAGTTAAAAAGTTCGGCTTCGGCAGAAAATTTGGCCAAAGTTCGGCTTTGGCTTCGGCCATAAAAAGTAAGTTTGGATGAACACTTGTTAAAGCTACGTGATTCATTGATACCCCATTTTAAAGCCACTGTTGCCGTGCTTTAAATAAAATAAGCGAAGAAATAATTTTTTAAAGTCAAAATGCATTTTTTTAAAATCGGCGTTTTAAAACCGCTGAATTTCAAAAAACTATGTTTTGTAAATTTTCATAAAAATATATGTTAATTATAATTTATTCCACTATGCCGTTGCCAAATTAATATGTAGAGCTCTTACGAGATTCAAAGTTATGGATAAAAATCTAAAAAAAGGATTTTAAGTATAGTAGAAAGAAGGTTTATTGAACAAAATAAAAGCTACAAGTCATTGATACCTCATTTTAAAGGTACTTTAATCGTGTTTTACTGATTCGCAAAAATAAATCACCTCTTGATGGTAAAATGCATTTTTTTTGAAATTCGCGGTTCAAACCGCTGTATTTAAAAAATCTGGTTTTCTAAAATTTAAAAAAAAAATATATGGTAATTATAACTATTCTTCTATATCGTTTCCTAGTTATGGGCGTTTTAGTTAAATTTTTTCACATTTTAATTCATAACTCAGGATACCGTAAGGCCCCTCATTGGAATTTGGACACGACATAAGTATTTTTTTTTTAAATTAAAAAAAACTGTTTTTTTAAATTAAAAAAAACTGTTTTTTTAAATTAAAAAAAAACGGTTTTTTTAAATTAAAAAAAACTGTTTTTTTAAATTAAAAAAAACTGTTTTTTTAAATACAGCGTTTTGAACCGTAAATCTATATATACCAAGTTTGGTTAAAATCAGAAGAGATGGAGGAAATCGAGTGATTGATTTTATATGTTTTCAGTCAATGTGCATTTATTACTGATTTTTTTCAACATTTTTAATATGATTAGAACAATTCAAGTAATTGTTGTCTCAGAAAGTGTTCCTTCAAGTGTTGCGACTTCTTGAATAATTATTGAAAAACGAGACTGTTTACACATTCGCTGAATATTTTTAAATAATGAATTTTTGTGTAACTTCACTTTTTACAAAAATGTTTTTGTAAATTTCATGCTTAATAATAAATTGTGTATTTGCATATTAAACATGCTGGAAATGATAAAATACTCATGAATGCAGGATTTTTATTGCAGAGCTTGTTTATAAATAAAAATTTTTCAGAATTTGGACAAATTGAGTTTTTTGTAAAACATTTGCCCGAATAAATTAAACAAAATCCGTATTTTTATAACATCTATTCTATTGTCAAACCCATTTGAAAATACCGCAAAAATGTGAATTTTTTTTTTTTATTTTATGACTATCAAATAACTAAAAAATTATAATTATAATTTTCATGTTTTATGATGGTAAGTAAACCTAGCTCGAAATTTTTTCGTTTTAATAAAAATGATATTGGATTTTAGCAAAAAAAAAACACGAATTTGTACAATGAATGTATTAACAATGCACTTTGGCCTAAGTGGCTTATTGCATTGGCAATAAATAAATTAAATTAAAAACTTATCGTAAGATTGACTTTGGTCAGACAAAACATTTGTCAAAGCCTTTGAGGCTTTTTATGAATGAGTCAATCTAAGAATTTTTTATATAAAAATAACCTTTATTTAAATTTTATGTGTAATTTTATATTGTTCTGGATCATTCTTGACCTACTGCTGTGTCATTTTATGTTTTAGTAGTAGTGGCAACACTGGTTCTTTCTTACGATGGTTAATGCTAATTTTAAAGTTGTTTAAAATTAGCATTAACCACCATAAGAAAGTTAGTAATTTTATTTTTGCGTTCGTTAAAAAGAAATATGTTTAAAAAAAAAAAATATTGATAAATTTGAAAATAAAAAATTAAAAAAATATATAGCTAAATTTTGTAAAATGTTTATATTAGTAAAATATCAAAAAATGTTCTAAAAAACATGCATTTTAATGAAAAATATGCAAATAAATACATTTTTAGCAAAATATGTAACAAAAAATTACAAAATATTCATTTATAGCAAAATATATAAAAATATGCATTTTTAGCAAAATATGCATTAACAAATTCGATGCCAATCTGAATCAAGATTTGTTGATTCGCAAAGATGTTTGTTTACATTTGTCCTCCAGCTAACGACAACAAACATGTATTTACATGAACTTTCGAGCACTACTAATAAGAAATAAAATAGTTATTAATTTTTTGATTTAAACACTGTAAATCAAACAAAAGATATATATAAACTTAAAAATAAACATACGAAATATTACAATGGTTTTTGCTGAATTTCACGTTAAAAACTATTTAGGTTACACATTAGAGTACCCATGAAATATATGAAAATTGCAAAGTTGTTTTTTACTCGCTCCCCGCGCATTTATGATAGATTGGGTGTAAAAAATAAGATGTGCGAAAAAACTTTTTTTCTATCACGCAAACAGGCCATGAGATTTTGACTTTTGACCTCAAAAATGAACTAAAAATGGTTGATATCTTTGTTGTTCTTTTTTTTTATACATATGAAAAATCGTGATGTTTTTCGCGGTCAAATTAAAATTTCGGATTTTTATTTTTTTTTTAACCGCTCTTATTAATTTTCGTTAGGCGATATTTTTGTTTGCTATACATCTGCTAATAGGCTATTAACTGTAGTTTTAGGAAAAGTTTGGTTTTGTTTTCAAATATAACGTCTATTCCATGACAAAATGACAAAAACCATACTATGGATAAAAAAAAGATCTACTTTTCTATTTTCATTCTCTAGAATGCTATACAGACATTTATAGCCTCAGTTTCTGAAAATTCTAAAAAGTTTCAATTATATATAAAACCATACTATGGATAAAAAAAAGATTTGCTTTTCTATTTTCATTCTCTAGAATGCCTCAGTTTCTGAAAATTCTAAAAAGTTTCAATTATATTTCCATTTTATTTTAGATGAATATCGTCCGTTCTTTGATTAATAGCCAAAGATCTAACCGAGGACTTTTTAATTTCTATGTTTATTACATATATACTCAAAATGGAGACATATAAAGATTTCTATATTTGGTTCACCGAAATTGCAAACTAAAAGGGTTTTGAAAAATAAAAAAATTAGGTAAATGTGTGTAAATACCGCGAAGCATTAATATTTTTTATTACAATAAACGGATTTTTTGCAATTTTATTTTTAAAATGCAAAATCGTTATTTTTCTCAATCTACATACCCTAAAGTTATTTAAAAACCAAAATCAACATAGTTAACATAGAACAGTCAATTTTGATATAATTTTTATTAAAAAATAAAATAAAAAAATATGAAAGGGTCAAATAATAAATTTGAAAACAAAAAAACTCTATAGATTATTTGTTAGGACAATATCCTTATAAAGAAATATAGAGTATGGCCTCGAACTTGAATAATTTTCATTTTCAGACCTGTCAATTTTAATAACTTACATTTTCAAACTTTCATAACCAATTAATATCACATATTTCAATTTAATAACATATTTCGCATTAGAAAAAAAGTTTGTAATATGGAAAGTGATTTATCAAAAAGTCTCCATTTAATAGGTAAGTATTTAAAAATTATTTCAATGTTAAAAAGTTTATGCTTGTAGGAAGAAAAAAAGTAGATTCAATGTGCGAGTGCTTCCTAGTAAAAGATATCGCACTTGATCAACAAGAGGGTATTAACTCAAAATTTTTAAAATATCACTTTTTTCAAGAAATCAACTAACAACATCAATAAATATCTATTGTAAAAATTTCAACTTATTCCGATTACTCTTTCATCTCAAAAACCACTTTTGAGACCATTTTCATGATAATGTAGTGATTACCTTTATTTCAACAAAAAGGTATTATTTCGAGTTAATACAAAAGTTCAAATAGAAATGAATCGTATATTTTCATAAAAAGGTATTATTTTGATTTGAGCCTCTATTTATGTTAAAAATAATCGAACTGTTTTATTTATATTTGGTTGTATTTTGAGTTGATACTGTTTTGTTGATAAAATTTGTTTTATTCTATAAATTTAAATCGATAAAATTTCAAAAAAAAATGGTATTAACTAAAAAAATTGACCTTTTCCTAAAGCTACAGTTAATACTCTATTAGCTGATGTATAGCATACAAAAATATCGTCTAACGAAAATTAATAAGAGCAAATAAAAAAAAAAAATTCCAAAATTTTGATTTTGACCGCGAAAAACATCACGATTTTTCATATGTAGGTAAAAAGTATGTATGAGAAAAATAATTTTTGTTTTATTTTCCATAATAACACTAAAAACACTTTTTAACAAAAACCGATTATTTAAAAAGCTGCAGAACAACGGTATTAACCATTTTTAGTCCATTTTTGAGATCAAAAGTCAAAATCTCATGGCCTGTTTGCGCGATAGAAAAAAAGTTTTTCCGCAGATCTTATTTTTTACACCCAATCTATCATAAAATGCGCGGGGAGCGAGAAAAAAACAACTTTGCATTTATGGGTACTCTATTACACATTCATATTATGTATATTTATATGTAAATGTGGAAGCGTATTGCACATTATTGCAAATTTGAAAAATGATTTATACTAAATATATATTTTTTAGATTTAAAATTATTTACGTGAAGAAAAATATCAATCAATATTTTAAAACTAAAACACCTACTTTATGCTAATTATAGTGTTGTTTTAAGTAATTCTCTTATAATGGACTTTGTTCGTGTTTAACTTTAACCCATTCATTTCCGCTTCAATTTGAATGAGTTATTATTTTAACTCATAATGTTACTGTCCACAGTTTGAGCACTCATATTTTTTAAGCCCACAGCTTCCAAAAACAATAATATTTAACCCTTAAGTGTTTAAGAGCGCCTATTTGAATGAAAATGTGTATTATAATGCTAATTAAAAAAATGCTTACCACAATTTTTTAAAACATTTTTTTTTTTTAAGGTTTTTATTGTAAAGTTTAGATTTGTCCCTAAATGCATATTTAGGGGAACTTGAAATTATTAAAATTATAACATCTGTATCTCTTAAATTAAAATAGTATTATTTTTTGCACCAGATAAGATCTCTTGCATTAAAAAATGTAATGTTTTGTATAATAGATGAATTTGTAAAATTGTTTCATTTTACAACTTTGGTTAAAACTTAAAACAATACATAAAGAAGTAGTGAAACAATACATACAGTAGTGGTTTTTTATCAGGAATATATTTTTGTCGTTTACTATAAACGGTAATAATCAAAATAAATATGATTATCCAATTTTTGACTGACAAAACAATGTTAAAATTTTTTTTAAAGTACCAGTGCGGTCCAAAATTAGCCGAAATAACCAAGAAAACAAAACAAATTTGTGAAAAATTGTGTTTGTTTCTCAACATAATTTCCTTTTAGCTCGATACAGCGATATTTAACAGCTTCGATAGCCTGTTTATAGTAAGAACTGTCTAGCTCCTTAATATAGAAATCAACCGCAGACTCCACCTCTTCATTGTTGGCAAATCTTTTACCACCGAGCCATTTTTTCCAGTTTGGAAATAGAAAATAATCCGAGAGAACGAATAAGATGCGTGATGAAGCAATTCTAACTTTAATTTATTAATTTTGCCCATCACAATAGTGGATGTGTGAACTGTTTATTTATGTTCTATTTTATTTTTGTTCTATTTAATTTCAGTCAGCTTATCCGACGACATCCAATAAAATTTTTTTGATTTTCTTAACCGTATCTTGCATGGACACCTCAATTTTTTGACCACTACGGTATTCGTCTTGGCAGCTCCCTGCTACCCAATATTTTATAGGCGTAAACGAAGGAGCAGACTTCCCTAGAGTAGAATCTAGCTTGGCTTTAATATCGGTTGGACTAAGACCTTTCAAATGACTAGATTAGACTAGAGTGGCACTATGCACCGCGACCAGAAGTTGGTATTTTGTGCTGCCAACGAATACACCCTATAGGTTCAGGCTCCCTACGAAGCCAACTATCCTACCAGGTAAACAGTTCCAAATGTCCGATGGCGTCACTATTCGACCACCAAAATAACGCACCCTCCTGTCGGAGATCCTCGGACATTTGCAGAGAACATGCTCTGAGGTCTCGGGTTCCAATTCACAAAACCTGCACGTATCCGTAGAGGATCGTCCCATCTTGTACAATTGATACATAAGGCCACAGTGTCCCGTGAGGTAACCCGTTACGGTCCTTAGTTCGCCCCTCGTCATAGACAAGAGTTTCCGCGGCCTCTCCCCACAGGGAGATATAAACAGCCTAGCCTGTCGCTGCCCAGGCGATCTTGCCCAATAGGCCCAAATTCCGACTCCCTCCATCTTCTGAGCCTCTCTCTGACATACCCATTGGGTACGCCACAGAAGGGTACAGGGCCAATGAATTGTCGACGAGCTCCGCAGTTGGCCAAACAGTCAGCCCGTTCGTTGCCCTCATGGCCAGGAACCCATCCCAGTGTCAAGGAGTTGTTAAGTCCGAGACGATTTAGAGAGTCGATACATTCCTTAACACATCTTGAGCCCTCAAGGCACCAAGTTCCGCCTGGCTGTCAAATGAAAGTACTGAATTGCATAACGGTAAGCAATAGTTTCCATGTTTACAAATGCACTGAGATCGTTTATGTTTGATGGCTCCAAAAAATACGAAACTTAAAACATATATTTTTTAAAGTTTCCAATTTTCACCAAAATAATTTTTTTATTGAAAAGAAGAAAGTTCTATTATATTGTTAACTAAATTATATTTCATAATATATGTATAACTTTAGGAAAAGTGGAATACTTTATCAATTATTTTATGTTAAACCTCAAAAATCTAGAACTTTTTGCATGCATCCTGGGTCTCAAAGGAATAAGAAAAAAGCTAGAAAATAGCGAAACTAAAATAAGTAAAAAAACCAAATAAGTAAAATTTAAACCAAACCTAATCCCACCTGATCCCATCGTTTTTCCAAGTCATATATTCATTAAAGTTTACCTCAGTATAATTTTGGACTTTCAACAACATTTAATTCCATCCAACAAATATGGCAAAATCCATTAAATAAACAAAATATCCATAAGAAATCAATAAACTAAAAGAAGTTTAATGTTTGTTTACTTAAAATGAAAATAAAAAATAAACAAGAAGCTATTTTTTTGTTTAAATACACTTGAGTACAAAAAAGAATTGAACTAATCTCCCCTTTTTACCAGACAGACATCATCTTTAGTGGCCTGTGCCAGAAAATAAACGAAAAAAGAAAATCCTACAAAAAAAAATTACTGACTCATAGGCTGTTTTTAACAACAAAAAAAATCAAACAAAACATTGTATGTTTTTAAGCAGAAGTTCTCAACGGGGGTATACGTCAGAGCCGTTAGATAAAAAGTAAATGTTAAAACAAACATTCTCAAATTTCAAACAAATTGTGATTGAAAATATTTTAGTCAAAAAGAAAAAAGTAGGATTCTAAATTTAAACACACAAATGGCAACATGTACGCATGGGTTCTACTAGGGCTTCCAATCCCGAAATCCCGATCCCGGAAATCCCGGGATTTTCGGGACCAGGCGAATCCCGAATCTCGGGATTTCGGATTTTCAATCCCGGGATTTTCGGGATCCCGATTTTTTTTAATATTTTTTTATTAATTTTTATATTTTTTTTCAATAATTTGTATAAAGTTTTTTGTACGTGTATTTGTTGACAAAAGAAAAAGTTTTTGATACACCCTGTTGTTAAGAAACAAACAAAACATACCAAAAGAAAAATTCTGCTACGTTTCATTTGTGAAAAAATAATTACAATATTATTTGTAAATGAAAGAAAGTGTTTTGTGTACAAAAAATGTTCATTGAATAAGTTTTAAATACTTTTATATAAATAAATTATGAATTTTGTAGAACACAAAACAAAACAATCCGACAAAAGTTCCGTCTGGTACCATTTTTTTGTGGAAGCAAAAGGTGAACCGTATGCCAAATGCAAAGTTTGCAAAAAGATTCTAAAACTAATGGTGGTTCGACGAAAGGGCTTTTGACACATCTTAACTCCGTAAGTTGTATACTGTTTTCGTTTTATGTTTTTCTAAATCAAATTGTTTTTAAAGGTTCATAAGGTGAAGCTGCAAAAAGTTCATAACGGTGAGCCACACCGAAAGGTAAGAAAGATAACCGAATATGGATATCCTTCACAGGAGGACTCTCTACCTGCAGTTATTGCCCGGATGACTGCTCTCGATGGTTTTCCTTTTTCGAAGTTCATAACTTCAACGGAACTTCGCAAATCTTTACGAACGCGTGGATTTGAAGTGCCAAAGTCCCAAGAAACCATTAAAAGTCATTTCATGGGTTTTTATAAAAAATGTAAGGAACATATGAAACTTGAAATTGATGATCTCAAGCAACAAGGTGAAAAGTTTAGCATTACTTTTGACGAGTGGACATCCACCTCAAACAAACGGTTTATTAATATTATTGTACATGCAAACAGTAAACTACTTAACGTCGGGTTAGTAAGAATTAAAAGTTCAGGAACCGCTACCAATTGCATTGAATACATCGATAAGAGACTAAAAGAATTCGGACTGACAATGTCTTCAGATATCGTCGGCTTCACTACAGATGGGGCGTCCACCATGAAAAAAATTGGGAAGCTGATATCGCCAAAACAGCAGCTATGCTACGCTCATGGTTTACATCTAGCTTTGATAGATGTATTTTACAAGCACACTCCAATAACAGACAACCAATTTTCTTCAGATGAGGATGATGACGATGATGAAAATGTTGGTTTATTTGAATTTGTAGATTGTTCAAATGAAAACCGGGTAGAAATTACTGACAAGTACAAGATAAAACCTGTAATAGAAAAGGTTCGGAAAATAGTAAGAGCATTCAGAAAGTCTTCAACTAAAAACGATAAACTACAAAAGTACGTAAAAGAAGACAAAACAAGGGAATTGAAATTATTATTGGATTGTCAAACTAGATGGAATACACTGTATGACATGATCCATCGCTTTTCGGAATTAGAAATTCCAATAAAGAAAGCTGTTATTGATTTAAAATTGGAACCATTTATTGATGACGAGTTTCTTTTACTAAAAGAAATTATTAAGCTTTTAAAACCGATGAAACTTACTCTAGAGGCTCTGTGCCGCAGTGACATGACGCTCTTTAAAGCTGATGCCGCATTGGAAGTCATGCTAAATGAAATTTCCACAATGAAAAGTGATTTGAGTAGAGATTTATACAAATCTCTTCAAAAAAGAATACAAGAACGAAGAACAGTGTTCTCTACTATTCTAAACTTTTTGAAAAATCCAAGTAATAAGTCTGACTTTGACAGCAGTTTGGACATGATACAAATTAAAGTCGAAATAAAACTCTTAATTGCCCGTTTAAACGAAAAAAGTGACTCTAAGGATTCTATACCAATCGAAATCGATGTGAGCTTAACAGATGATGATATAGATGAGATCCAACATATTTCAATTGAACAAAAATTAAAAGATGCTATTGAAAACTGTAAGAGTCCCAAAAAAGTAATAACTCAAATTGATGCCGATTTAGAAACACTTATTAGCAAAGAAATTGAGATTTATATGACTGGAGGAGTAAGAGGCAAATATCTACAAGCCACTTATAAATATTTACACACAATTCTACCAACGAGTGTTGAGTGCGAAAGATGCTTTTCAACTGCATCATATATTAACAACAAAATTCGTTCGAGCTTAGCAGATACAACATTGGATGCTTTAATATTCTTACGAAGCTACTTGAAGCCATGAAATGTATTCTTCTCAACTTAGTATTAAATACACGACTTTTAAAAGTTTGAACAAATGTTTTATAGCAATAATCAAATATGGATAAAAATAAGATTTTAATGTTTTTTTTGTTACGTTTTTTATTATATGATCTAAATGAATTGTGATCGATTAATAATTTAAGTTTGTTTTTATTATATTTTATACAAATAAATAATAAACATGAAATATGTATTTTTACTGGAAAATTACGTAATTTTTCAAATAGTTTTTATATATTTGGTATAAATAGAAAAATAATTCGAAAATCCCGAAATTTTTCAAACAATCCCGCGAATCCCGAAACTTTTCAAACAATCCCGCGAATCCCGGGATTCAAAATATCCCGAAAAACCCGGGATCCCGAAATCGGGATCCCGAAAATTATTCTTCAATCCCGAATCCCGGGATTCAGAAAAACCAGTCCCGATTGGAAGCCCTAGGTTCTACATTCCGAAAATGAAGTGAAAGTGAAACTTCCGCTCAATTTGTGTTCCCAATTCCACATAAGTGATTTGAAAAGAAAAATGTCATTTTCATTTTGTTTCTAGTGGAATTAAAGTGATTTGATGTGTTCTATAAAACAATTTCACTCCAAAAAAAGTAATTGTAAAACGGTTTTAGTTAACTGAGTGAAAAACCAAACTTTTTAGAAAATAAAATTATTTTGAATATTAAAAGTAAAAAAAAAATCAAACAATGTAAGTAAATGTGATATGTTGTTAATATACTTTTATTTAACTGAAAAAGTGTTGTATTTTTTACGGGAAAACACATGAATCCGGAACAAGAGGCCCCATTTTTAACATTCATGGGAAAAAATCTGGTTTGGCTAAAGGTTTTTAGAGGGGCGACAAAACAGTTGAAGACCAGTTGTGGAAGGACTTAGCAAGTACATTAAACAGCTTAGGACCTCCAGAAAACGGTGAAACTGGTTGGAAAAAGGCTTGGGCTGATTGGAAGGCTACCATTCGTAAAAAATTGGCCGAAAATAGAGCAGAGGTAACGGCAACAGGTGGAGGACCCAATAATATCCAACACATATCATCCAAAGCAGATTCAGTTGCCAAACTTTCTGGCCTTTATACAGCAGTCGAAGGTGTTCCAGCTGCTAAATCATTCGGGACGACTAGCAAAGGGTAAACAACCACAAATTCATTTACTGAATTGTCAAACTTAGATGGCACCAGTTCCGACAATGTAGTAAACGTGATTAAAATGACGAAGGTAATCCATTATGGGCATATGACAGTTTTCAAAACATTACACAAATTTGTTAAAATTTTTGGACGTTGTACTTCTTTCCACTGCTAGATTGAAGTCTTTTGCGATCATTTGTTGGTAAATTTCTTGTCCGAAATAGCGTAGTGATGTGTCCAATTGCAAAATAGTCTTTTTAGCCATTGGTGATAATTCTTCTAAAACCATCATAAATGCATACTTATTTAATCTAAAATACGCAATAAAACTCAGTTTTAATTATTGCAATTTCATTCACTTTAAAGTTGCTAAGAACAAAATGAAAATGAAATCGTCGTAAAAAAACGATTCACTCGTTATTCAGAACACAGCGAAATTGAAAATGTGGAATTAAAAACGATTCCACTTTCACTTCGTAGTGGAATATAGAACCCAGGCCTATATATTTTTAGACTTTTATTAAATAAATATTTAATACAAATATTTGTTTCAATCTGAACGCTCGACAAATATTTTTTCGTTTATTTTATTTGACACTATTTGAGAGAGAACAAACAAAAACCATCAAATATTTGATCAGTTTGAATATAAAATAAAATAATTTTTTTATTTGACACAATTGGAAGCAAATATGTAAACAAATATTTTGTTCAAATATTTGATTAATGTGAACGTATCTTTAGTATCAGCGCAAAAAATTTTTGTTGTTGTTGAATACAAAATTTATTTGCAAGACATTCATGCACACCTTTAGTACAAATGAATCATTATTATTCACTTCAATTTCTCGAAATAGTGATTTTTAAAATCTAAATTTGTTAATGAAATTGTAACATTTTTGGTTTATGGAAAAATTAAATGTTGGGAACTGCTTTCTTAAACAACCCCAATTTAAAAAAAAAAAAATACTGCAAGAAATCTTCTGTATTTTTCTAGTATTTACTTGTGAGTTTAAAATTAAATATTAAATTATTTTAACAATTAATACAATTGTTTTTTTTTTTTTTTTGTTGTTATTATAATTTTAGTTATATATTTTGTTTAAGAATGAAATAAAATGTACTTATGAATTTTTCTATTCATTAAATTCTGTCCGTTTTGATTTATATTTATCAACATTTATATTTGAATACGTCAGCAGCACAACATTTTTTTAAATGTATCTTTCTATATTTAATTCTATGAAAATTTCTGTTTTTACTAAACAAAAAATCTTCTTTTTTCACGCTATTTCACTTTGGTCTATTGAAATATATTTCCGTTTTCCTGTTCATTATTCTAATTTGATTTACAATGAAATTATAATAAAATATATATTTTGAATTTAAAACACTAGTGTTTATATAAAATTTTAAAATTTTTATATGCATAAAAAAACGATAATATAAAATTTTGTTTAATATGAAGTATACATAATTAAAATTTGTTGACAATTTAATTAGGTAAAAACAAAATCTATTTTTAGGCACCGACACCACTTTTTAATTAGTTGCATTTTATTGTAAATTTAGTTGTAAATAGAAAATTTCAGATGTTTATATCATCCATTGCTCTGTTTGTAACTCATCGAAAACATATCTGGGAAATCATTTTCAGGAATCCAATAGATGGTCGAGTTTAATCCAGTTTAATTAGGTAAAAAACAAAATCTATTTTTAGGCACAGACGCCACTTTTTAATTGTAATTTTAATTGTAAATAAAAAAAATCAGTTATTTATATCATCGATTGTTCTGTTTATAACTCATCGAAAACAAATCGTTGACTCCCATAATATATATATATATATATATATATATATATATATATATATATATATATATACATATACATATATATAATGTCATATGGTTCCTTAAGAGGAACAAAGGGCCACAACGAAATCGTTCCATTCGGTTCTTCTTGATGCAAGATGTTTTATCTCTTTCCAGCTTAGGACGCTTTGATTAATTTCAAGCTCAAGTTGCCGTCTCCAGGTGTGAGATGGGCGTCCAACTCTACGTGTATTTCCAAGGCGTTTCAAATCTATAACAGCTTTTGTTGTCATTCTGTGGTCTGCGGAGCGTGTAACCAATCCAACGCCATTTACGATGAAGAATATCAATGTGGATTGGGCGTTGGTATGTTTTCTCCCATAGTTGCGTATTGGAAATGGTTTTGGGCCAAAATATTTTTAATATCCTTCGCAGACAGCGGTTTTTGAATACCTGGATCGCGTTTATATTGTGAGATGTTGTGTTCCATGATTCGCAACCGTATAGGAGGACTGACTTTACACAGGAGTTAAATATACTGATTTTAGTACGTTTCGTGATGGCAGTAGATTTCCATACAGGTCGTAAGATAACAAATGACTGGTTAGCCTTTGAGATTCGAAAGGCTATACCATCACTGCAGCCGCCAGTTTTTGTTATAATAATATATAATATTATATAAGGTGGCGCAAAAGTAATCCTCCTATCAGAAAATGCTATACATAATAAATACATAATAAAAAAAAAACATCGGAAGGTTATTTTTGCGCCACCTTATATAATTAGTTTAGTCCGTTCGTCTGTGGAAATAATTTTTAAGAATCCAATGGTCGGGGAAGCTGATTTAAACTAACAATTTTGGTCATAATCCAAAGACTTTTGTCATTGAAAATGAACAATATCAATTAAGGCGTTTAAAACTAAAGTTTTGAATGCAAATATAAGAATAACTCTTAAATTGTCCATAAAGGTATTAAGGGTATTCATGTCAGAAATTTTGGTCTTGGAAAAATGCAAAAGTGTTAAGTTCTTCAAAAACACAACAACAAGTACAAAGAAAATAATTTCCCACAAATGTAAAATTGTCTGGGTCAAAGCGGCTGCGAAATTGTCAGTATAAAAATTACTCTAAACAAATGTAATATTTTATAGCGTTGCCATCATTGACAAATTTAACAAATAGTACTAAAAATTTCAACTGTGAATAAAAAATGAATATAAATATTAGTGTCCGACCGAACAGTTCGGCCAGAAAATGCATTTGGTCAGTATTCGGTATTTTTAAGGATTATGGGCAAATTTGGAGAATGGAAAAATGTTTATTGGGCTGATTAGATGCGATTTTGAGTGTTAAATTTAAATAAAAGTCCGTATTTAAGCAATGAATTCACTGTTCGGCCAATTCGAAAATAGTTCGGCGGCCGAACTTTTAACTTTATAGCTAAACTTTGGCTTTTTCCTTAAATTTTATACACAAAATCGAATTAAATCGGCTCAACAAACATGTTCCCAATAACAAAATTTGTCCTCATTGCCTCTAGATACCAAAAAACCAATCAAATATAGTTTTTTGGCCGAACTGTTCGGTCGGACACTAATAAATATTTCGTAAAAAAATATTTCTGAAACTAAAAATATTCACAGAGTAAAAAAAATGGAAAAACATGTAAAAAAGTGGAATAATGCTGAAGTACTCTAAAAAAAACTTAATTTTTTGTCTGATAATGGAGATTTTGTGTTATGAAGAATATGACTTTTCTGCGAAAAGTAATATTGAATTGTGTGTTTTTCTCAGAGACCCTAATACAATAAAAGTTTTTTAATTTTCATATCTTTTATTAATTACAAAAAAAATACAGTCTTCTTTAATAATTTTTGGAAGTTGTTCTTGATGTTTTCAGTTAACTATAGTTATTTTTATTATATTTTAAAAATTTACGTGAATACAATAAATTTGTTTTTTCCTGTTTCAAAAAACTTATTTTTAAATAATTTTTTTATAAAAAATATAATTGTTTGTAATATTTTTAATTCAAAATGTAATTTTTTTTTTTTTTTTTGAAAATAACCAGATTTTTTACTTTTTAACCTGAATTACCAGATTTAAAAAAACGCAAAAGAGCTTTAAGGTCTTACAAATATGGCCTTATTAAAAATTTTTAAATTTGGCATAACGTAATGTTCATAAAAAACACATTTTCTGAAATGTTATTTATTTATTCTTCACACTTATTGCAGAGTAATAAATTCTAATGTAAAAGTATTCTTTTCTGTACGATAACAAAAATGCTTAAAAGTTATAGAATATGAACATTAATTTTAAAAAACCAAAAGTAGATTTATTTTTGTTTTTTAAACAAAACACTTCTTATTATTTTTAATTTTTTATATTGCTGACACTGACGTGAAAAGATCATACAGACTCCCAGATGAGTGCAGTGTCTTCCAAGCTGAGATCCTAGCGATCTGGAGGGCGACGGAAGTGATACTGGGTCACATCGTTGGGGGATCTAGGGTGACAATCTATGTCGACAGTCAGGCAGCGCTCAAAGCACTGACAAACTACACGGTGCGCTCGCGCCTGGTCGCACGATGTAGGTGTGCTCTGAGGGAGCTCATGGAGGCATTCACAGTGAGGCTGTGTTGGGTACCCGGACACTGCAAGGTGGATGGCAATGAGTTGGCGGACGAACTTGCGAGGGAGGTTTCGAATCTGAACTTGGCAGTAAGGGACGGGGGGTAAAACACCCACTATGTTACTACTTTGAGGTTATACGGAAGGGATTCCGTGAAACCGTTAACCAATCATTGAGTGACAGAATGGATTGCAGGGTGTCTAGGGCGTTATGGCCCGCATTGGACGCAGGGGCAACCAAGGTTCTTTTGGGACTAGATAGGGAAGGTCTCAGGAACCTTACGGGGTTCCTGACCGGTCATTGTTCTGTCAGGGCTTTTACAAGCAGACGGGACAGGGACATACCGGATTTTTGCAGGTTGTGCGAGGACGTTGAGGAACTGGAGACAGTTGAGCATATAATGTGACACTGTCCTAGGTTGCAGGGTCTCAGACAGAAATGGCTAGGAGATAGATTTCACGACGAACTTGGGTGTGTCGCTGGATGCAATCCAGTAGATTTGCTGAGATTTGGCAGGGAGATAGGACGGCTGTTTCTAGCAAGGGGACGATAGGAACTGGTTTCTGGGGAGCATATATTCTTTCTATCTCTTTTTATATCTATCATTCAATCTATCTTTCTGTCAATTTCTATTCTTTCTTACCGTTTTTTCTCTGAAGGGATTCACAATGGACCGTATTGGTCTCCGAGTAGAGTTGTGCCTTGGGCACATAACCCTTCCTAACCTAATATTTAATCCATTAATAAATGTTTTTAACGAAGTTTTTAAAGTGGATTTATAAAATAACAGACATTTTAGAGTAACACTTAAAAAACTAGTGGTATTTTTATTTTTAAATTTAAAAAACAATTTGTGTAGTAACATCGTAATAAGTGTAGTAACATCGTAATAAGACAACATTAGTTAAATGATTTTTTTTCATGGATGGTAACCGATTTGATGGGGGTATCGGTTCGGGTAACACTATTTTAGTTTGTTTCGGTACAGTATTTTTGGGATAACGATATTTCATTTAGTTTGATATCGTTTTTTTTAGCGTTAACGGTATTTCACTTATTTCGGTAACGGTATTTTATCGGTAACGTTATTTGAGTTATTTCGGTAACGTTATTTTAGAGATAAAGGGTCCGAAAATTGTGTCTATCAAATATGATCAAATTATATATAACTTAATACGATGTTATCTAATAAGTTTTTAATTAAAAAATTTAAAAACAGATTATTAATGTTTTAGAGATCAGTAGTTTTTTTTTAATCCAATTAAGTACTACTTCTAATTCATTTTTAAAACATAAATATTAATTTCAAATAAAACAATGTTAAATCTTAAAATGTATGCTTTTAAGGAACCTGGAGTTGGAACATACACATAATAAATTTAAAACGATAGGTAACAGATAAAACATCTACTTGGAAGTGTTATATATGTAGAACATTAAGTTCACAGTTCCTTGAAGATAGTGATACAATTTCTTTAAACGAAAATGCTCTGAAGTTTGGAATACCGCCACTTAATGCGAGAATAAGATTTATGGAATATTTTTGCACCTCGCATATGAAATACCACCTTATTCCAGACCACCAAAACCTTGCGGTAAATCAAAATACTGATATACACAACATGAGAAAAGAAGAGAAGAAAACAATTCAAGATGAATTTAAATTAAAACTTGGATTAATCATTGATAGGCCGCCCCTTCAGGGTTATGGAAGTTCCAATGACGGAACTACCGCAAGGCGTTTTTTCTAAAATACAGATCACAGGTCCACAATCACAGGTCTCGATAAAAATCTACTAAAAACTTTTAAAATTATATTAGCCTATTAATGTGTCTAAACTTAAAATCTTTGCCGATGAAACAAGACATTATATTCACACCATGTACCCCTGGAGGCCAAAGACACGCAACAGTACATAAAGTATTAGCTCATGCTAAAGTTATGATATAAAATAGTATGTTGCCTTTAGGAGAACAGACAGAAGAAGCCCAAGAATCCAGAAATAGAGATGTCAAACACTTTAGGCTTCTTAACGCACGAAAGTGATCCAGAGTAGCTCAAAATTCCGATTTGATGGAATTCTTATAAATATTATCGGATCCAGTACTTTTCTACATAAGAACAAGATGGTTACCAAAAATAAGCATAGACATTGAAAAGTAAGATTCTGAATCTATGGATCTTTTAAATTTGAATACTTCAGACTATTTTGTAGAAACTTTTTAGACCTTAGCAATATATTTATATTTTTTATAAACCCATGGAAAATTACTAGAAATAAATGTGCAAATATGTTACATTATATAATGTACCTTGTCCAGTTTTTTGCGAATAGCGTGACGAAATCGAAGCCGATTTTTTGTTTAAAATATTATAAATTCTTGTCCCACCCAAAAAGTACAAAAAAAAATTAATTTTTAGGATTTTTCCTCTATATTCGTTTGAATCCAGATAAATATTAATGTAGATAGCTGCAACATAAGAATTAAAAAAAAAAAAGTATGGATAACAGAAAATACATGACACCAAAAACAGGTCTTAAGGTAATTTCCAAAGAATACAACAAAAATAACACTAAAATCAACTTTAAACCAGTTTTTAACAATAAAAGGAAAATATAAGAATGGCATAGAAGACAGACATACGTGAAGGTTGTTCAGAGATTTTTTTTAGATAAACGACAATGACAGCACTGAAATTATAAAGAATCTTACATCAAGTGGTAAATTTTATCTCAACAGGATGAATTTTCAATCCAATAGTTATTTACAGAAAAAAAATATGTTCAGGAACATTTTAACAGAAAATGGCTACGCAAAAACATAACCTTAAAAATTTTAGCTATTTGATTTTTAAATAAAAAAAAATTTTAAATACCCAATATTTGTAAAAAAAAACAATTGCTTTTTTATATTTGAAAATAAATAAAAATTACATTGCAATGTATTTTTATTTATATTTTGTTTTATTTTTTTTTTTTAAATAAAAATGAACGCATCATACAATATTAACATATTTTCGTTAAATTCTCTCATTCTACGAAGTAAAATCAAAAGAGAATAAGAAAATCTATAATTTCTCTTTTTTAATATTTGTTACTCTAGCTATCTCGTTTACTTTTATTGAAAATTGCCAAAACATTGGACAAATTTTAAATTAAAAAAAAAAAGAGAGTAGAAATGGAAAATGGCTGACTCTGCTATCAAAAAAACAACAAAGCAAAACAAGATTGTCTCAGCATGTTTAGCCTTCATATATATACTGAAGAACGAGTACACTATATAAAACACACAATATGTGCAAAAAAAAAAATACGAAATTTTTTTCTCTGATGAAAATTTTTTGCATGTGATAAAATTTATTAATATTTTTTTCAACTTTTCACTTATGTTTTAGACCTTCTTTAATTAATATAATTTTCCTTACCTTTTCACACAAAGTTCTAACTTGTGCTTCTGTCAATTGATTACATTCATTCAATTGTTCAATCCATTGATCTAGATCTTTTGTTGTTGCTTTATCCTCCATTGCAGTTGAAGTGGAGGAAAAAGTCTCGTCAATCTTTGTCGATTCAATTTTGACGGCTTTTTTAACACTGAGGGGAGAACAAATTTATATAATCCACAAGTTTATAGGAATAAGTTCGTTTTGTTGTTATATTTTACAACTTTAATTTTTTTTAATACTTTTCTTCCCGTTCTTAATTGTTTTTGTAAGGGCGTTGTAAAGAAATTTGCTTAATTTTCTCTATGGAAAATTGGAAAATGCAAACTTCTGCAACGTCTAAAATTAGTTTAATGAATAAAAAACACGATAATGTCTAAAAAAAAACGATACGAACGAGTGAAAAAACGACGAACGACTGAATTGTGTGCTTTACTATTTTTCCAAATAGCTAAATTAATATAAATTGATGCAATATATCAATATAGTTATCACTTTCTAGCTTATATGAAAATGTATAGTTGGCGTAGTCTTCTATAAAAGTTATTTTGTATGTTTCTTCGATTTTCTCTGGCTTTTTCGATTGTATTTTTTAAATTTATTTAAAAATGCTCGTTTTTAATTGTAGATTGTATATTTTAAATATTTGCTTTTTATTTGTTAATTTCTAGAAATTTTTATTTCGTTTATAGGCTTTTTCGTTTTCGTTTTGATGACAAATTGCAATGCTGCCAAGTTTATTAATAAAGTTTTTTTGCCAATGGTGACAAATTTTATGTTAACCTCATGGGAACCGATTAGGGTACACAAAGAAAAAATTTTTATTATTTACAAAAAACAGAGCTGCCATAACGACAAATTTATAAAGAAGCTTAAACCAGTGGGTTTCTATCCAACTAAGTCTCTCTCAATCTGTACTCTTTTTATTTGTTCGTAAACTCGTACCGAGGAAATGAAAACTTGTTGCAGTAATTTAAAAGTCTAAACTAATTTTTATCATGTTTTCCAATAATAATTTAATAATATTTTTACTTATTTCAAATATTAACGATAAAATAAGCAAAATTAAATAAAAATATATTAAATTTTAATAAAATATACCAAAATATAAAAAAAATAAAAGTAAGTGGTTTAAGCAATATTTTTTTTATCAACATGAGAGACGTGTGAAGTATAGTCTCTATTTCTCTATACTACATTCAAACTGAACTCCAAAATACGTATTTTCATTTTTTGGTTAAGGCTTCAACTATCAAATTCCGTACAAATTTTAAATCGAAAATTTAAAAAATTAAAATATGTATATTAGGCTTTTTTTCTTATGGGGCAATTTATACGCTATCAATCTATATATACTATTTCCCATTATTACTATTTCACATGTTAAGTGAGGAACAAAACAAGGCTAGAGTTAACACATAACATGCCCAATATCAAAGTTTGTATGTAATTTCGTAACATGTATACGAAAGACAAGCCTGCTTAGGAGTTTTCCATAGCATGTTATGAAAAGAAAAACAATTTTTCTGTGTGTACGAATAAAAAGAACACTTTTATAAAGTACTGCCAAATTCTTTATAAAGTAATGCCAAGTTTTATTGATTGTCAAATAGCGACACCTGGCAGTGGCTAGTAAAAGCTTTAAATGCAAAGACGTCAAATATGAAGATAAAACAAAACGCATCCCTTTTAGTTTCATTAGTTTCAAAAATGTTCAGCAGATGGAGCCACTTACGTGTCAATTTGATTTGTCAATTTTTCAAAAATTCAAAGTACCAAAACAAACACAAAGCCAAAGAAAAAATATAAATTTATGTTAAATTTAGGATTATAGTTTATTTTTGTAAATTTATTAATAAAATATTCAATTTAAACATTTAAATTTAGCTGTTGGACTATTCATAAGTGTGCCAAAAACTAATACAAAAGAATGAAAAGTAAAAAATTTGTATGTTTTTTTTAGTGAAATAAAAAAAGTCAACAAATATATCACCCTACAACATTCATTGTTTGTGTCTGTGTTTGGGTTGAACTTAAAATATGTTAACCACAAAGTTTGTAAAATGTTTGTGGCTGTTATAAGGGCTGTATGCCTAAAAATTTTTGTTATTGACGTAATATAGTGAATTTGCATTTTTGTTTCTTGCGTAATTTTACACACACAAAACTAATAAAGTTCATTCACAGAAGTTATGCGAAAACTAGTAACATTTTATCAAGTTTTTACTTGATTCTACTTTATTATTGAATAATTTATGTGAAAAAACTTTGTTAATTGAAACCCAGCAAACAATCCGGTCCGTTTATGTGCCGTTTTCGGTACAGCATAGTCGGATCCGGAGTCCGTTTCCGTACCGTTTTCCGGATCAGTATACGGACCAGAAAACGGATTAAAAGGAACATCGAATACGGATTCGTTTACGGACCGTTGGGTCGTATTAAAAACTGACTCAAATCCGTTTAAAGTTCGTCAAATACGGACCGTTTCCGGACCGTTTTGTCGTGCTGAAAACGGATGATTCCGTTTTTTACGGATATAAAACGGACAATAAACGGATCGTTGAAAATACTTATTTGGTCCGTATTCTAACCATTTTTTTACAAAAAACTCAATGGATTTTATTTTTTTTTATACATTTATTAATTTATTTGAAAAAATATTAAAATATACTTCATTTAACTTTAATTAAATACGAAATTCGCCACAGCTACTTTTTGTATCCAGCTTAGCAGCATCACGGAACATTTGTGGTAGATAATATTCAAAATCTAAAAGGAAAAAAGAATTTATTATTTTAGTTTCAAGAGATAGTAAGAGTTTTCTTGGAATATTTTTTTTTATTTAAAAAAAAAAATTGATACTTACTTTTTCGATGCAGTTTTTTGTTTCCACCAAGAGCATCATTGTTAGTTTGTGGCCCATTATTGAATCAGATATCTACATGTAAAAAATATTAAGTGGGGTTTAAAAACGATGGATTCTATGAACAAATATATTTTTGTTTGCAATCTCATTTGAGCGTTTTAAATTATATAAATACTTACCATCTAACGTATGCAATGCATATTATGCATGCTATCTGAATTTATTTGGCGTCCGATCTTTTATATTATTTACTTAATTTTATTTTAATAAAACAAATTGAAAAAAATTGTTACCGATTGTGACTGACTTGAAACGGATGAAAATCGGTGAAGTCCGTATTAAACGGCACGAAAACTGATATCCCCAAACGGACTAAAAACGTGTTTTCGAAAATCCGATTAAACGGTCCGAAAACGTACCGTAAACCCCGGATTCAAGAATCCGTACATGCCGGAGAGTCCGTAAAAATGTTTCTTGGGAATGCTGCTAGTTACTTGGCAACGATTTTTTTGTGTGCACTTTAATTATATTTCTACTCAACAATATTTTTATAAAAATTTTAGATCTCACTTCACACATATAAGAGTTTCACTCATAAAAAAAAGTTTGCTCCAAATTCTGCTAAACGGGTTCCAATTCAGTTGAGCTAATTTTTTTCTATTGTTTTCGTTTAAATCAGCTAATTACGCTAAAGTTATTATTTATCTCATTTTACCTCAAGAACAAAATTCTTTTGTATTTAAACTAATTTGTAGACCTAAAAATTAGTAATTCGTGATTCTCAAATTTACAAAGTTAACTGCAAATGTAAGCTCAAATTTAGTTCTTCCGTAATTTAGGTCACCTAAATTTAGCAGACTGAAATTCTCCACTTTATTCATTTAAAATTAGGCTGCCGCAAATTCAGATAGCATTTTCTGTTGTCGTAGCTGTATTTTCAACTATCCCAGCAAAAATAAATGGAACAACTCCTAAATGAATCACTTCTTTCATTACAATACATCAACAAGAAGCGTGCTCAGAGGGTTCGGGTTCGAATGCCGGAACCGCCAATGACATTTTTTTTTTTTTGGTTTTTTTATACAGTTATTTTTTTTAATTTTTATGGTAAAATAGATTTTTTTTTTTTAAATATTTGATTTTTTTTAACTATTTTTTTAGTGCCATTTAATTTCTTATGAATTTTTATGGATACATAAAAAAATTGAAAGCAGAAAACTTATTCTTAAAATATTACCTTTGTTACAAAATGATTTTAACATTTATTTATTAAATAAACTTTGAAATTTAATGCCGTATATTTTATATAGAAAATTTTAGAATAATTGGGTAAAAATTGTTTGCTTTTCTTTAACCCTTTCGACCCGGTCGGTACAATATATCCCAAAAAATTTTAAGAACACCTGTTGGTAAGATTTGCTGAAGAATATGCATGAAAATGTATTTGTTCCGTTCTTTATGATCTTTAATACGTTTTTAGTACAAAATATTGACTTTTAATTGACATTTGACAGATGTAATTAATTGTAATCAGTGAATAAGTGAGCACATGTTGTGAAATTCTGCAGAAAACTATAAGAATAACTACCAAAAAAGCGGTAATTATTATATTTTATTTTATTTATCGTATGTTTATCGTGTGTTTGTGCTATATATTTACAATTCAAGTGTGGAAATACACTAATTCGTGATATATCTAGTGTTTTCTGCTCTTGGGATAATATGTCCCAGTAGTATTTTGACTTGGGATTATATGTCGCGGGAGTACATAACCTGTATATAAATTCATAAATGGAGTCATATTCATATTATTGAAATTTTGCACCCAATAGCCATAATGACCAGCAATGGAGGTAAGCTGACTGACGAAGAAATCGAAAATGTGCTCTACGATTTCTCAAGTGAGTCGGAGCCATACGAAGACAGCGGATCCGAGCATCTAGCATCGGAAGATGACGAGTCATCTACAGAGGGAGAAGAGTGTCTAGATATGGAATGTGCTGATCTTAGTGATGATTAGTCCAGTTGTGATGAATATATAGCTCCCGACTACGAGGAAGAAGATTGCGCAACTGCAGTAACACCTGCTACGGGGAATATATGGACGGTCGACGGCAATTACCATCCACGAAAAGAAATGCCTCCAGTCTGCTCATATGCCAAGAAGTCTGCTCATATGCCAAGCCAGTGCACAAACGAAAGAATAAGTATCGTAAAAAAACTCAAGGTGCATACAAAAAACCCACTCGATCCATTCATCAAACAGACCAGCACGAAATTTTGGCAATGATTTTGAATGCTTGTGACCTCCTACAATAAACTACCGAAAATGTACTGCTCTAAAAGAAAGTCTGTTGGTAATGCTTTGATAAGAGATAGCATTGATAAGAAACGCATCACTTGCCAAATCTTCCATATATTGATTTTATAACTGCATTGGCGGAAGATATGATAAAGTCTGGGCTGCACAAAAGTAAGGAGCCCAAGAAGAAAAAATCTGGACGCCATTTAAAGATTCGAGACGTAAATTATGGTGTAGTTGGCGATCACATGCCCATTGAAGGCACAAAGCGACGCCGATGTGTAAAGTGCTCAAGAGATAAAAAGGGTGGAAAGAACGACGAGCGAACTTTTTTTACATGCAAGACATGCGAAGTTCCACTATGTTTCAAGTGTTTTTCACCATATCATATATAAAAACCGTTTTCTAAATTAATAAAATAATAAACTTTTACTACTGAGTGTTATTAATTTTGAGACCTGCTGGGACATTATATCCCAAATTTAAAATCAAAACCACCGATTGGGATTATATATCCCAGCGCTCCCAGCGCCTCTAGTGGCGAAAACTAGAATTCTGGCTCGGTACAAATGTTAACTTTTTACTCATCTTTATGGTCCAATTAGTGCCAATATTGTATATCCAACAGTTTTTTTTCGGTTCGAAAGGGTTAAATTAATTTTACATTAAATTTTATGTTTATATTTAATTAATTTTTTATTAAAGCAAATTTTCAAAAAATTTAGAGAAAATCCTTAAAAGTTGCTTGAGAAAAAACATAAATAAAAGCGTTAGAAAAATCAATATCAATAATTCTTAATTAATAAAAATAACTTTATTGAAAGCATATTTATTCATACATGCATTTTTTGTTTAATATCATTAAACAAGAATAAGTCTACTAAAAGTCAATATATGTACATAATATCAAGCGATAGCTCAGGGGTAGAGCGTCAGCTTGGCATGACCAAGTTCGTGTGTTCAAACCCCACGCCAGCCACAAATTTAAACTACATCCAGATTAAACAGTTGTGTAGTGTTTATATTACTTTTTGTTCCTCACTATTTTTGCTATTTTATAAGTGTAATTCTAACTGTTAAATAAACAACTGAAAACAATTTAGTTTTCTCTTGCCTGTATTTTAAAATAAAATAAACCGTTGAAACGATTTCATTATTATTTCTTATTATTTCTTTGTAATTTTGTAAATATAAATAGAATAACCAATATGTTTATAAAAATACAATTCTTTTAAATAAAAAAGTTGTTTTGGTAATAAAAAAAATCGTTTTTTTTTATAAAAAACACAATTTTTTTTATAAAAATGCCATTTTTGTAATAGTAACGTAATGAGAATAATAAAATGTACTTCGTAATATCATTAAAAATATGTTTTATGATGAAATCAACATCAAAAACTGATTTTTTAGACTCAAAAAAAGTAAAAACACATTTTTTCCGTGATAATCTACAAGAAATGGCAAAATTTTGTATGACAGCGCCATCTAGCGTGAGTTTTAGGTAAAAATCAAAAATTGATTTCTCGACCCCGAAACAATAAGATACCACAACTTTCCAGGATAATAAAAATAAATAACCAACTTCAAAAGATTATAAAAAAAATTTTGCACTAAACTAAAAAAAAAACCCTGGAGGGTTTTGTTATGGAAAATATCAACTTTCATTTGCTTTTGGTTTCATCCCATTCCGATTCGGAAAGTTCGATTTTATATTACTGTGTAACTAATTCGTTATTCCACGTTCTTAACCGTTCTCACTCGGCTTTTTTTTTTTTTGAGGAACACCTCAATAATTGCAATTTAGCCGATTAATGCCCGTAATTTCAAGCAATAGATACCTACCGGTGCTTAGATACCTACCCGATTTTGTTCGTGTACACGGTAGGTATCTAAGCACCAGTAGGTATATATTGCTTGAAATTACGGCCATAAGTAAATGAAATGGTGTACTGTATAAGAAGGTCGACCATGCCATGTTTCTCTATTTTGAAATGTTATTGCACTGAGAAACGTCATTAACAAAATTCCTTTGTAATTGGTTTAAGATTCATATGTTTTTCTAAAAAAATTATATGAAAAGAATATGGCTACTGATACTTTAATAATTCGTGGTACACTTGTGGGTCACAATGGCTGGGTTACCCAAATTGCCACCAACCCCAAAGATCCTGATACTATTATATCAGCATCCCGTGGTAAGTTGTATTGTCATGTTATGTTATCATTTTTGTGATAAGGTAAAATTTACTTTTTGTTTCTTTTTTTTTGTTGTAGACAAGACCTTAATAGTCTGGAAATTGACCCGTTGTATATACACTAGCTACGGTATTCCCCTGAAACGTTTATATGGTCACTCGCATTTTATCAGTGACGTAGTTTTGTCCTCTGATGGAAACTACGCTTTGTCTGGCTCCTGGGATAAGACATTACGCTTGTGGGATTTGGCTGCTGGCAAGGCCACTCGTCGTTTCGAAGATCACACCAAGGTGGGAAATTGTCTTTCAATTATATGAATATGAAAAATTAATAGGAACCTAACACATATTAGGTTAGTCAGGGTTGGTCAGGGCTTCGATTGGAAATCTTAATGAAATTGTAAAACAATGGACCCTGTTAGTATTTATTGAATTAGGTTTAGCTTAGGTTGTTGTTTTTATAAAACAAGGATCCATGTAGTAATAACGTGACGCCTATGCTGGGCAAGAATTTCTGGTAGATCATCTTTATCATATGTGGAATGTTGTCTTATCCGTTGTACAGCAAATACTCCCCTTCTCGGAAGTGCTGTAGTTATTAAAAAAAATATATTGTTTCTGATTTTAAGTTTTCTTATATGCATTTTTTTTAATTATGATGTTAATTTTCAAATACTAATTCATATTTGTTGTTTTTTTTTTTTTTCTTTCTTAATATTAGGATGTTTTGTCTGTTGCTTTTTCTGCTGACAATCGTCAAATTGTTTCTGGTTCTCGGGACAAGACAATAAAGTTGTGGAACACTTTGGCTGAATGTAAGTTCACTATTCAAGAAGATGGCCACTCCGATTGGGTATCCTGCGTACGATTCTCTCCCAATCATTCTAATCCCGCGATTGTATCCTGCAGCTGGGATCGTACAGTCAAGGTCTGGAATTTGGCCAACTGTAAACTGAAAAACAACCACTACGGTCATAATGGTTACTTGAACGCCGTTAGCGTTTTCTCCTGATGGTTCTCTCTGCACTTCTGGTGGTAAAGACTCTAAAGCTCTTTTGTGGGATTTGAATGACGGCAAGAACCTGTACACTTTGGAACACAACGACATTATTAATGCAGTTTGCTTCTCTCCCAACCGTTATTGGTTATGCGTTGCATATGGTCCTTCTATTAAAATCTGGGATCTGGCATGCAAAAAAACGGTTGACGAACTCTGTCCCGATATTGTCAACCCCACCAAGGCTGATCCACCACAATGTTTGTCTATGGCCTGGTCCGCTGATGGCCAAACCTTGTTCGCTGGTTACTCTGATAATATTATTCGCGTTTGGGAAGTCTCTAGTACTGCTCATTAAGCAACGTACAAAAGATTTTTCTACCCGATTGAAAAAACTGATATAAACCAAATTATATATATTTATATACGGAAATTGGTGAATATAATTTTATATAATTTTATAAAATCTGATATAAGCAGCTATAATTAAATATAATTGTATCCTAAAAATGGGTATATATAATTTTATATAATTGTATAAAATTAGATAGAATTATATATTGAGCTATATATAATTATAGTTATAATAGCACCATATATATATATTAGCACCATATAAACAAATTTTTGAATAATCAACCCCATATATAATTATATATAATTATATATGGTGATATATATGATTATATATAGTTATATATAAATATATATATAATTATATATACATTTGAGAGACGATAAGAAAAGAGACATCTGTTTCTTAAATAAGTATTAATTTTTGCTCTGTCTTTAAGTAGTAGTATTAAAAATGCACTTTTAAACACGAAATTTTGACAAGTGTTAAGACGTGTTATAGTGTCCAACACATTGACATACATTTCTCAAACAAGTCTAGTTTATGCAACTCTTTTTTAATTCTAAGCCGGGCTAAGGTGTTTCTTTTATGTGATATAATGTTGGTCCGGCTTTGCTAATCAATGTTTTTCGGCATAAAACTATTTTGTAAATAATATTTAATTTTTTAAAATCAGCTCTTGAGTGCTTAATCGGAGCGCATTCTTTTTATTTGATTTGGCAAGGGTTACATAAACTGGAATATGATAATTTTATAGCATTTAGAAAAAAGTTTTATATATATACACAGTATCGGCCAAAACTAACTGTACAAAACCCCTACGCTTTTTCGTTTGAGTGCATTTGAAAAACCAAAGCTCGTATTTATATTCTGCAAACGCCAGTCGATCAAAAACTATTTTAAATAACAGGCTTTGGTTTAATTAAATTCCGTTAGTTTTAAATATTTGAGGAAATAAAGAATGTCGCTAACTCAGATACTGACAACAATATCCGGTAGACTTACTAGTAAAATGTTCTCTCCATTTAAAAAAGATAATGTCAAAAATTCGTACAAAAAGCAAACAAAAACCATAGAATGCCAAATAAAACCCCCTAATGCTCCCTAATGTCTTGTATTGTTATACCATGTACTGAACTAATATAACGAATATTCTATTTATAGCAAAAATCAAATTTTGTTTGCTTAAATATTGAAATTATTTGTTGATTCGGCAATGAATTAATCAATTAATGAGCATCAAAATGTTGTTTAAGTTTACGTTTAAAGGTGGTATCTGTGAATGCAAATAACTTTAAATCTATGGGAAGGATATTCCATACCCTAGTTATACGTACATGAAAAGATCTTTCATATATAGACAAGGATATACGGTGACATATTATCTGAGGGTTTCTACTTGATCTAGAGAATCTAAAATCATTTCTAATGCACTCAGTACAATTTCGCATAACGACTTTTCGAAAAAGTAACAAAATTCTCAATTTCATAAAATTCTCAAAAGAAAGCCCAACAAAGTCCATTACAAAGGAAGACACATGATCCCTTAATCTCAGTTTATAAATATATCTAATAATACGGTAAAAAGTAAGATGCAGCCTTCTTAGATCAACGCTGTTGGTACCTAAAAATACTTCCATAGTATAAATAATATGCGACATGAGCAGTGAACTGGCAACATGCTTCCTCACACGAAGAGGCAAATATAAATCTAATGAATATAACCTTCTAATGGTACTATTACGCGGAAACATATGTGATCAATATGTTTTGCAAAACTAAAATTATCTATAAAAACGCGTAAACAATTTATTTCAGAAACGAAATTTAGCCCCACATTATCTAACGATATATTAAAGTCATTTTAATCTAAACCAAAACACATTGCCCGAGTTTTAATTAAAATTATGCCTTAAAATAAAGGATAACAAAAAATTATTTCTATATGAAATATGAGAGTCAAATGAAGATGTATATGTCTATTTTATTGTATTTTTTTTTGTTTAGTTTATACTGCTAAATCTCGGTCATAATTAAAATTTTCCTAGAAACAGGACATTAAAAAATATATTTGTCGAAGGATTTTATAAAAATATTTATATGGATCGTAATTCTTATTCCATGACCTTTACGGTGATACCAATATTTGACAATTCTCTTAGAAACTAAATGAGTTAAATAGGGTATGAATACTTAAACAATTTTTAAAATATTGTATATCGCTTAATACTATACCAACGAATATTTTTGTATATGAATAATATTAGATTTAAGTGTTTGCTTTTTAGCCAAAACTATAATATATTGTCTGGAGTTTTTAAATTTATGAAAAAAGTAATAATTTTGTACTTTGTCTTAGGTATAGTAGGGAAGGCAGTATTTCGAAATTTCAAGTATTAATATCCCAATATCTGGTGTCATCATACAGGTCATTAAATGAGCATTACGACCCATATAAAAATTTTATAAAATCCTACGACAAATGCCCTTTTAAATGTCCTGTTTCTAGAAAAATTTTAATAATGTCCAAAAAATTCCGATAACATGGACATCATCATTTGACTCTGAAATTTCATATAAAAATGATTTTTGACATAAAAACTTTTGTTATCCTTTATTTTAAGGCATAATTTTAAAAATTATAAAATTTCTTATATTTAAGGACCTCAATGAAGTATAAATCGCACACCTCAAAATTTTTCATTTTTCAGAAATCGGCAAAAAATACTTTCAACTTTATACCAATTGAAACATAAAGAAAGACATAACTGTTTTTTAGCAACAGTTAACAACAACAAAATACACTGATGTTTTTTATATAGATAAACAAGTATATTGTGCATAGTTTAAGCATATAAAACCGAAAAATTAAAATTTTGAGTTAGTCACTTAAACTGGGTGTGCGAAATGTATTTTTTTCACACAATTGCAATTTTATAATATTCGTTATATTAGTTCAGTATGTTTTGTCGCGTCAGTACCTAAGATAGCGATATTCTTTATTTTCTCAAACATTTAAAACTAACGGGATTTAAACAAATCAAAGCATGGCATTTAAAATATACTTTTGTCGACTGGCGTTTACAGAACATGAATACGAGCCTTACGCCCATCTCCTAGGTATCCTTACTTTTTGAATACGAATAAATTTGAAAAGCACATGAAATTGAAATTTGGTGCTTTCTAATCCACATAAATGTATAAAATTTGGAACAAAATTCGAAAAATGTCGAAAAATTATCGAAAACATATGTTTCGATCAAAATGCTAAATTTTAACTTATAAAGCAGTCTTATGATTTTTAAAAACTTCTGTAAGGAAAAAAGTGCTTTCGTTTTACTTTCTACAGGAAAGTAAATCGAAAACAAAAATGGGGTTGTGAAAGACAAAGCACCTAAAAGTCGTACTGATTTCACTTTCATGGGAATGTGAAACATAGGACAGAGGTGTTAGTTTTTAAATACACTCAAAAGAAAAATGTGGAGTTTTGTACATTTAGTTTTGGCCGACACTATGTATTTAATTTTAAGTGGTGATTTATTTATTATGCAGAAAACTAATAAAAATTAAAAACAAAAGTATGTATATTGGTCCTATATTCAATAGCCTGCATTGGCAATTTCCACCAAAAGGAGTTTTTAACAACAACAACAAGCACAATTTTTCATGCACATTCATGTTTTTTTTGCAAAGGTATACGGCGAATGTCCAACACATTCTCAAATACTTTGAGATTTATATGGCCTGAATGTTGTACCCATGTATGATATCAGTTCGGAAGAACATATCTACATATTCGCCATTTTAGTTTGTTTTATATTAACAAACTATGTCATAACAATACAATGTTAAGGCATTTGGTATAAATAGGATTTTGTTCATTTGACTTTCTGAGTACTTTTTGTATGAATTTTTGTCATTTTGTATTTGAAAACGAGAGAAAATTGTTCTAATAAATCTGCCAGGTATTGGTTTCAGGGACCGTAAATAATGATTATTGTTCGTTTTTTTTAAATCAAAAAATCAATCACTTAGAACAGACATAATAAAAAATGATTGCACCATTAGTATTATTTTTTGACAATCTTTGCATATCCGTCATGATTTTTAAATTTTTGATTTTTAAAGTTTTCTTCAATGGTAATGATTATTTTTGAGTAATAATAAAAAAATCAGCCATAATCATTATTTTTGAGCAAAAAAAAATAAAACTCAAAAATAATCATTATTTATGATTTTTATTTTTTTCGCTCAAAATAAAACTCACTTTCATTGCACAACTCGTGGTACTATGCCAAAAATTTGGTTATAGCCCTAATATGCATGTATACTGGGCATTAAGAATAGTAAAGCTGGTATGTAAATATATACCCAATTAAAAAAAAAAAATAAAAAATCAATGTCACGAAGACTGCAAGCTGTTATAATTCAAATTGAAAGCAAACTAATACTAAATTTGTTCGATATCATTTTTCATTTTACGAATATTTAGTCTTTTTATTGATTATTGCTTAAATTGGGTACGAGTAAAATACTATTACTAACTCGGCCAGTTATAAGGAATATTCCAAAGTGAGCACAATATTAAAACTAATAATAGTAATAAATATTAATAATAATAATAATAATAATAATAAATTACTGCAACCAGTGCTTGATGTTGCAACTCATTGGAACACACTTGAACACACTCTAAAAGTTCGAGGATTTTTGTGAAAGGCACCTTAAAACTTCTATGAAAGTGAGTTTTATTTTGAGCGAAAAAAAATAAAAATCACAAATAATGATTATTTTTTAATTGTATTTTTTTTTGCTCAGAAATAATGATAATTGCTGATTTTTATTAATATTACTCAAAAATAATCATTACCATTGAAGAAAATCCTTAAAACTCATAATATAATTATATTGTGTAATTTTTATTATAAAACTCATAATGATTACGGTCCCTGATTGGTTTGTCATGGTATAAACAAGTTTATTTTCTAATTCAAATGCCTTGGGACAGATTCTCTAAGAAAAATGATGTGGGTTTGTTCAAAACGATACCTAAATTGCTATCGTTTTGACGATATTAAGAAAATGACAAATGCCCGATGACTAAGTCCCGATTACTGAATGTCCCGTTAGCTATTAACTGCGACTTTAACTGACTCATTTGTTGTTTCCCATATAAATTGACAATTTAACTGTTTGTTAAATTTGAACTGAACATTCAGTAGTTGGGCCAAAATATTGTTTTTTTTTTTACTAAAATTGTTAACACTATTTTAAATTTGTAATGTGGTCGTAGTTTAACTTCGTAATGTGAACGATAATCGTCGATCGTCCTACAGAATGTCTAGCCTGTATATACATACTTATAAAATCAAAAACCATATTAAAATTTTAAGTCTTGTCTACAAACGTTTTTTAAAAAATTTTTAAATCTGTTATTCCAGGGTTGAAATATTACGATTTGAAAAAATACAAATTTTTTGCTTTTTTTGAAAGCACTTTTTAAAAAATATTTAAAAATATAAGGAAGACCGGAATAATAAACGAGATTTATTGGTATCTATAAAGACATTTAATAAAACTTTTAGAAATAGAAAAACTTAGCCAACTACCGTATGTACAAAAAATACATCATAGATGTCGCTAAAACTCACAAAATATGGGAAAGTAGTGGAAATTAGATTACAACAAAAACTTCTCGCCGATTCCATTAATAGCGGATATTGAACAATGGGTCCAATCCTTAAGTGATGACACTGAAAAGGAAATAACGAGATCCAAAATAGCGAACAGGATTTCTAATTTTAAGCGAAACATGCGGAATAATAAAAAGGAACGATTTATTTTGAATATATATGAAGAGACAAAACAATTTATAAATAAAAACAAGGATCAAATTATGATTACCACAGCTGATAAAGGTAACAAAACCGTTATAATGTACAGACATGATTACAAAAATAGAATGGACAAATTACTGGATGAAAAAACAACATACAAGTTAATTAGAGAAGATCCGACCGATAAACTACAAAGAATGAACAACAACATTATAACAGAACTGTTTAAAAACAACCACATATCAAGATTTGAAAAATTAAAAATGACGGCACATTCAGCGGCAGCGCCAGAATTATATGGTTTACCTAAACTTCACAAAGAAAATATTCCACTCAGACCAATTTCATCGTCACTCAAAGTACCTTGTAATAATTTAGCGAAACATATTGGTGCAATACTAAAAAATTTAATATCCCAAACATACAACATAAAAAATTCACTACAGCTAAAGGAAAAAATAACAAACTTAATTTTAGATAATGACGACATCATGGTATCATTTGACGTCGTATCGCTATTTACTAATATACCGATACACTTAGCGATGAAAAATATAATGGACAAATGGGAAACTCTGAAAACCCACACAACTATAACTAGACAACGTTTTTATAAAATTCTACAGTTTTGCTTAGTAGATAATAATTATTTCACTTATGACAATAAATTTTACCATCAAAATTATGGTATGCCCATGGGCAACCCCCTTTCACCGACGATTGCTGACATAGTACTTGACACACTGCTGGACAACGTAATCGATGATTTGAAAAAGATAGGCGTCAATATAAAATTTATATCAAAATACGTAGATGATTTATTTGCAGTGATAAAACGAAAGGACGAAGAAATTATAATGAAAATGCTTAATTCATATCACAACAAAATAAAATTTACAATAGAAAAGGAGAACAATATGCAAATACCATATTTAGATATGAAGATCATTAAGGACAATGAAAAGCTCATAACCAATTGGTATACAAAATCGATAGCATCTGGACGATTTATTAACTACCACTCAACGCAGCCTATGAATATGAAGATAAATACTGCAAAGAATTTAGTACAAAAAGTTTTTCAACTGAGCGATGACAGGTTTAAAAAGGAAAATATTGACAAAACGCGGAAAATATTAACTATGAATAGTTACCCCTCATACATCACAAACAACATCATAAATAAAACACTTAGCACCAAGGAACACACAAATGAAAAACAAACAACCGGAAACAATTTTTACAGTGTACCATATATACCGAAATTAACTGAGAGTAAAACTCTAAAGAGCATAATCAAAGATGACAAAGCAATAATAGCACACAAATCCAATGTTACACTGAGGCACCTGTTTACAAACAAGAAAACAAAAATTAACAAACTAAAGATCGATAATGTTGTTTATGAAATTAAATGCGATGGTAATGATAGGGATCGATGGAACAACAAAAAGAAGATTAGGTGTAAGAGTAGCTGAACACGAATCAGATATTAACAAATGCAAAGAGACAACGGCATTAGCGCAGCATGTAATGGAAACTGGGCATAAAGTTAACTTCGAGAATATTAAAATTTTAGATAAAGAGAAAAATGAAAGGAAGAGATATACACTAGAAAGTTTACGTATTCAACAGAAAATTAATAATACCCTTAACACAAAGGAAGACAGGGATCAGACAAAACTGCAATATTCAATAGCAATAGTATAAACAAGAAGTTCTGTGATAATAGTCGTTAAGTTTAAAGTAGTTCATTGTTTTTCGTGTAATTATTTATTTAAATTATTTTATTAAATTTGTGTCGTCCAACTTTTTTACTATACAAATAAGTGTCGTGTCGTCCAATTTTACAAATAAATTTAAATACATAATTGACAATGTAAAGATATATAAATCGTAAGTTAAATTATACCACAAAATCATAGATGCTATTGTTATTCATATATTTTATAATTTTTATAATTCATATATTTTATAAATTTTGTTGTCAGAAATAATAAAGTTCACCACTGCTGAAGAAGTTGGAAAAAACCCAACGAAACGTCCAGTGAAAGGATGAAATAATTTGTTTTATTTACATCTATACAATTAATTGTGACCATCATTAGCCCGTAATAAAACACAAAATTTAAAATTAAAATTGGTCAAAAATAAAAACTGAAGATTACATATGATTTTCTAACAATTGTGAATTGTTGTGGTGTTTGTCTTAGCTATCTTCTGCAATTACAATTAAATGTAAAATCGACCCCGTGTAATTGAAACTGGTTTTAAGCCACAGCAAAAATCGACCTGACTTTAGATCAAGTGGTTAAAGCGTCTGTCTAAAGTGTAGTGCGAAGTGCATGTGGCAAAGAAAGCAGGTTCAAGCCACGGTCAGGATTGCATTTAATAAATAAACATTTCATATAGATGCAATCAAACAATAAAACCCATAACAAATAATTACAGTATTGTCAAAAGGATTACTGATGAAGGTTGTGTTACCAGAAACTGGGCAGTCTAATTCAATTAAAAATTTACAATGTAGTTATGATTTTTAGAAAAGTATGCCTAATCTTCTCTACCACGCCTATCTCAAACAATTGAAAATATGTGCATATTAATTATAGTATTAATTGCACACTGTCTAAGAAGACGATGAATAAAATTCAAAAATCCCCAAGAAAAACTTTTCATTCAACATGTACATTTTGAAAAAAGTTACTAATCGAATCACAATTTTTTGTCTTCCCCGCTAAAAAAGTTCATATATGTGGTTGCGTATATGGACATATACATATATACATCAATATATGGGCATATGTGGAAGTGCATGTGATTTCATATATGCATTATATGGTCATATATGTGATTTCATATTTGCAGAAGGTGCTGATATATAGACATATATGGAAGTATATGTTATTTCATATTCGCTAAATAGGGTCATATATGGGCAAATATGGATGTATATGGAATTCCTTATGTGCAAAAAGGGCTCATATATGAACACATAAGGAAGTATATGTGACTCCATATACCCTAAGAAAGATTTTGAAACACATAAAAATGGTGTATCTAATCAGTTTTATAAACCCATTTTAAAGACCGAACAACAACAATTCCTAATACAATTTATAAGGATTTATTTTAAAATTTTATTAAGTTCCGAAGCGGTTTCTACCATTTTTTCAAAATTGTCATTTTTAACATATAACACAGTACAACATTTTTCAACACATGATTTTGGAACACAATTCTGGGAATTGCACGTGAAAGTAGCCCCAAAAATAAGTTGGCTACAGTAATAATTTAATGGCCATACGAATTTTTTGGCTCTAGGCGGATTTTTAACACTTTTTCTATATTTTAACACGGTTATATCTCGGTATACCGTACGGAATATCTCTTTTGTATAATTATGCAAGGTTTACAACACAAGTTGTTTTTTTCGGTTCTCCTAGACCATTTTGACAAAATGCAGAACAATAATATTTACGCATAAAGAAAATAAAATTCGGCATAAATAACACATTTTCCCACTAATTTAAATTGTTTTTCAATTAAAAAGCCAATATGTAATTTTTAATGAAATTCTAAGGACATTTGGTAAGACTAAGGCAATCAAATGGTGTGTGTACTAAATATTAAGGTGACCATGTTCATATTTATTTTGAAATATTATTGTTCTGATTAACGTCACAAATAACAGGGGGTTTACGTAGTTCGATTCGAAAAGAAATTCGAATAAAATTTTCACGTACGTTGAAAATAAAGTAATTAATAGTACTTTTTAATGGGTAAAAATGTTGAAAACGTGTAGACAATGATCTAGTAAATGTGAAAAGTAAAAAAAGTTGGACTTTTAAGTACGGATATCATTTTACAAGAGTTTAAAATTTCCGAATTCGAACGAAAATTTTCGAATCGAATTACATTATAACCCCCAGTCCTTGGTAGTTGGTCTATGGAAAAAACTTATTAAAATGCTACTAGTCTTAACATATTTTTTGCCAATAAACGTTATTGGTTGAAATGCTGCTATTTACTTGGTAAAGCTTTTTTTTTTTGTGTAGCGACGATTTTTAAAATTTTTACCAAAATACGTAATTGTGAGTACTCAGTGCCCAAATATTCAGCGTTTTTACAGCACTAGCCCTATATACAAGATTAAAGTACTGCCAAGTTTAAAAACTTAACAGCGCCCCTGTCAGTGGCTAGGAGAAGTAAGTAACGCCAAAGATATCAAATGCGAAGCAAAAGAAACGTCAAAGCCTAAAACACAACTCTACATTTTAACTTCCTTCTTTTTCACTAAAACCTTCCCCAGGTTGGACGTTTGTTTCGTTGCGCTCTGCAATAAAATTTAAATTAAAAGAATATGAGTGAGACTTTGCAATTACGTGGTACCCTTTTGGGCCACAATGGCTGGGTAACCCAAATAGCCACTAATCCCAAGGATCCTGATACCATCATCTCTGCATCTCGTGGTAAGTAAAAATGTGAGGTTATAAAGAATCGAGATAAATTTCGTGGACAAATTAAATTGTATATTTCTTAATTATAATTTCCTTAATATTAATTAAAATAATGCATCTGTATTTGAATATAAAAGATTCATGCATTAAATTGAAAATTTTAATTATTTTTTTTTTTTTTATTTGTAGACAAGACCTTGATTGTCTGGAAATTGACCCGTGATGAAGATACCAACTACGGTTTCCCCCAAAAGCGTTTATATGGTCACTCTCACTTTATCAGTGACGTAGTTTTGTCCTCTGATGGTAACTACGCTTTGTCTGGTTCCTGGGATAAAACTTTGCGCTTGTGGGATTTGGCCGCTGGCAAGACCACTCGTCGTTTCGAAGATCACACCAAGGTGGGAAATTGTTTTTCAATTATATGAATGTGAAAATTGATTAGGAACCCAAATATTGGGTTAGACAGGGTTTTTTTCATTTTTAATATTGGAAATTTGTTTGAAAAAGGCATTGAGCTCGTTAGGTTCTTTATTAAATTAGGCTTAGCTTAGACTTATTGTTAAAGTTTTAAAAAATATGCTCAATGCCGAAAAAATGTGTCGCCCATGCGGGGCAAGAATTTCTGGTTGATCATCTACCATATGCGGAATGTTGACTCATCCGTTTTATACTCTTCATGTACTCTTGAAGAAGTGGTTTCTCGTAAGTGTTTTAGCTAATAAAATATTTTTCTTTCTTGATTTTAAGTTTTTTTTTTTTTAAATTTTTTTTTGTAATGTTTATTTTTACATACTAATTTGTATTTTCTTTCACCAGGATGTTTTGTCTGTTGCTTTCTCTGCTGACAATCGTCAAATCGTTTCCGGTTCTCGGGACAAGACCATCAAATTGTGGAACACTTTGGCTGAATGTAAATTCACCATCCAAGAAGATGGTCACTCTGATTGGGTATCTTGCGTACGCTTCTCTCCCAACCACTCAAATCCCATCATTGTTTCCTGCGGTTGGGATCGTACCGTCAAGGTCTGGAATTTGGCCAACTGCAAATTGAAGAACAATCATCACGGTCACAATGGCTACTTGAACACAGTTACCGTTTCTCCTGATGGTTCCCTCTGCACCTCAGGTGGTAAGGACTCTAAGGCTCTCTTGTGGGATTTGAATGACGGCAAGAACTTGTATACTTTGGAACACAACGACATCATTAATGCCTTGTGCTTCTCCCCCAACCGTTACTGGTTGTGTGTTGCCTATGGTCCTTCCATCAAAATCTGGGATTTGGCATGCAAGAAAACTGTTGAAGAACTCCGCCCCGATATTGTCAACGGTACTAAGGCTGATCAACCACAATGTTTATCTTTGGCCTGGTCTACTGATGGTCAAACTTTGTTTGCTGGTTACTCTGACAACACCATCCGCGTATGGCAAGTCTCTGTTTCTGCTCATTAAGAAGCATTTAAAGTTTTGCGACATACCTCAACTACTACTACTAGGGCCCATCACGTTTGCAATTATTTGTATCTTGGTGATTATCACAGCAGCAACAACAAAAACAACAACAACTATCATTAAGAATCTATAGTTAGTAGTAGAAAAAGTTTTACATATTGAAATGTATTTAATTTTGAGCGCTGATTTGTTTATTATATAAACAAATAAATAACAAGTAAAAACAAATGTATATTTCTTTTGATTTAAGATATTTTCTCTTTGGGGAAACTATAGATTTGTATTGTAGTTTTTAAGGTTAATTTATGAATAAAATAGGTTTTTAATTTTAATCTTGTTTTGAAGCATAAATCTAACAAAGAAGGGTTAAGAGAGGATTAGTAGTGTCTGACTAAAAGAATTTTTTTTTTCAAAAGCCAAAGTTGCAGTTTTTTAGCAGAATTTGCTAAAAGAGGATTAGTGTCTGACTAAAAGAATATTTTATCAAAAGCCAAAACTGACAAAGTTGCAGGTTTTTAGCAGAATTTTGGACTTTTTACTTTTCTTTTTCAATTGGAATACAACATGAATCTTCATGTGATTGGAAATATACTTTGAAATAGATATGAATGGAGAGGGGTGGATAGTGTGTGAATAAAGCTTATTTCTAAAACTTATTTTTTATTTTGAAAACTGGCAACTGAATCTTTGATATATCAAAAAACAAGGTGTGGGACATCATTTAAAAGACCAAAACTTTTGTTGTGTGAGAGCAACGAATATAAAGACAAAAGAAGAACCAATGAACTCAACATCTGAGGGGTTATTATGTAATTCGATGCGATAGGAAATTCGATTCAAACAGAATTTTCATATTGGAAACAAAGTAATAAAAAGTACTTTTGAAAACGTGTAGACAATGATATAGTAAATGCGAAAAGTATTAAAAATTTCGACTTTTAAGTACGGATATCATCATATGTACCAGAGTTATAAAATTTCCGAATTCGAATAAAAACTTTCGAATCGAATTACAAAATAACCTACATCTTAAATGTTACATAGTATATGCAAACTGGAAACTGATTTTTTAATGAATATTTTTTAGTATGTATAATAGGGTGGGGCAATTAGTATGGAAGGAAAGCAAATCTTAATGGGCGCTTCGCGTTTCTGATTCTTGGGATTGTACTGAGCAAAAAAGTCCACTAGACCATACGTCTACGGTGAAAATCGAGCTCCCAGATTTTGACTTTACGGCAAAAAGCCCTATTTTGAAATTAAAAATTAACCCCTTAAACCCCACCCACAAATATGATTGATGCATTGATCTGCTAGAGAATCTTCCAAAGAAGAGATTGATATCATAATCTTGGATAAGCTCCTCCTACTTCCTGAGATATGTCCATCCCACACATTGTTACTTTCACAAAATACGGCTAAAAAGTCAAAATCTGGAAGCTCGATTTTCACCGTAGACGTATGGTCTAGTGGACTTTTTTGCTCAGTACAATCCCAAGAATAATCATAAAAAGTTCGTCCAAAATTTGGCCGAACAACGAACTTGACCGAACTTCACTATTTGGCCGAACTCCGAAGTCGAATACTCGGTCGGACACTAGTGATAACAGTTTTTTGGAGTGGCGCAATATGGCCACAAGAAATATGACTTAAAATTAACAATCTTTCTTAATGAAAATTAGCTCCAAAAATATTATGAAAAGTTACCCCAATCAAATGAAACCCACCCATTCTAATTTTTATAAGGCTTTCATTCGTAATGCAAAATAACCCCAATTAGAAGGAATGAAAAATGACCCCAAAATGGTCAGAGCAAAAAAAAACAATGTTTATGCACATCATTATTTATTGAATAATACATTTGGAATTAGGTGAAAAATTGCAAGAAATCAATAATCAATTTTTATAAGTGAATAATAACGTAATTTTTATAAGTGAAATAGTATTTCAATAAAAAGTAGTCAATTTTTTTATTTTGAGTAAAAACAATAAATTTTTTCTACTTTTGACTTTCTGTATTTAAAATGATCAGCTAGATTTTGAGAAATTATGTATATGCAACCAATAAACTAATACAAACAATGTTTGATGGGAAATACATATGTTGTTTTTGGAAATTGTAATACAACAAACACACATACTACAAGCTAGAATTATTAGAAAAATAATCTTGGTTTAGTTAAACCGGTAACGAATATAGTCTGCTATTTCCAAGTTCATTGACAAAAAATTGTCGAAGCTACTTCATCTTGTTTAGAAATTTGGTCTTTTATCATAACAAAATAAAATACATAACAATAAACCAATATTTTTTATTTTTTTTAAAGAGGAGCAACACTATGCAGAGGGGATAGTGGAAAGGGGAGAGCTGAAAGGTGGGGATAGATAAAGGGCTTCAAACAAGGCAACACTGTAACGCTAGATTATAGGTCTTAGAACAGTTGTTGCTCGCCACCTGATGGAGAGTTGGCGAACTTATTGAAGCTTTTTGGTTCATACCCTTTATTCATTATTTTACTTCGGTGGGGTTAAGTGCTATGGGAACACCAAATGTGGGCACTGCGATACATATGAGGGATAGAAAACTCAATTGATGTTGTAGTAACCGGGAATCGAACCCGGGACCATCTGTGTAACCGTCCAACGCGCTAACCATTACACCACAACGCCCACAGATAACGCCATAAAAAAACTCTTATAAAGTTCATTTTGTCTGTTGTATGTAATGTCTCGGTTTCAGTTAAGAACAATTACACTGTGCTAGTTCAAAAACGTAACAAGCGGGGCACCCGGCGGGTAAAGCTAATTCGAGTACGCTGAATCCAGTGGTGCTAACCGTTTTTTTAGGTTAGCTCTCGTTTAAAAAATAATTAAGATTGAAAATTATGGTTCCAAGTACCTAAAAAAAACAATTTTTTTAAGTTTTTTTTACCATTTATTGATTTTAAATGTATGAAATTGAGAACATTTTATGAAACAACATCAACAATAAACTATTTGCAACAAAATTTAATTGACTACAACAATTTTAAAGTGATTTATAATTTTTTTTTTTTAATAAATAAATTTTTCATGATTTTTTCAATTTTCATTTCCTGATTCTTCTATATCATTATCTTCCTCTTGCAAATTCCAACAAATGTCACCTAAAAGTGAATATCGCATTCCGCCCATTTTCAGTTCGACTACCAATATTTGTAATTGATGGACTCTTACAAAATTTGAAGGCTATATAGCTAATATAGAACCCTAGATATTTAATATTAATATTAATTTTGTATATGAGCTTAATATTCACTTTGTATGGAAGCTGCCACGCCCACTGGTATGATCCCGCCCAATTTTCCCATGACTATTCATAATATAATCAACGTGCACAAATTTCTAAGACTGGCTATTATAGAACTGTAGATATATGATATTAAATATTTACTTTGTATGGGAGCTGACACGCCCACTGGTCCGATCACGCCCATTTTTCCCATGACTATTAACACTATCAAATAATCAATGTGCACAAATTTCTAAGACTAAGACTATTATAGTACTGTAGATATATGATATTAAATATTTACTTTGTATGGGAGGGAACCATAATTTTCAATCTTAATTATCTTTTAAACAAGAGCTAACCTAAAAAAACGGTTAGCACCACAGGATTCAGCGTACTCGAATTAGGTTTACCCACCGGGTGCCCCGTTTGTTACAAAAAAAAGTGTCCGATTCGAGCACAGTGTTATCGTTTTCTATTGTGGACAACTTAAGATTTGGGTGATGACAATGAAACAATACAATTATATTGTCCATCATGAAAATGATCAAACTTTTTGAGAAGCAACAAATAAAATCTAATATGACAATATCATATTATATTTTGGACTTAAGGTGGAACAATATTCTAACTAAACTTAATATATGAAAATATGGAAAGACCGAAAAAATTTTTTGCGTAAAAAAAGTCGTTAAAACATTCAAAACTGGCAAATAAAATCTGTCAAATAAGTGAAAAAATTGGGTGCGCCATTAAAATCAGTGTAGCCGAAATATCTAGAATCAGTGGTCGGGTCGGTACTCTTGTCTTATGTTTCCAGTTGTACAGTGCAATTAAAAAACGCATTTTGAAATAATTTTAATAGTATATTTTCGTTTTGTAACTTTTTATTTTTATTTCAATATTTCTATTTGAAATTTTTCTAATTAAAAAAAAAAAAAACAAAAAATGTTAATTAAAATGTTTACACATATATTTAGATATTCAAAAATAAATAAATTTTGAAAAATAATTTAAAATTAACGTATACTAGAAACATTTATGCGATTTTGTATTTTATTTTTTTTAATAAATTAATTACATTAAGAGAAACAAAAAACGATGCAAAAAAAGGATACAAGTTTAGAATTTTTTTAAAATTCAGTAATATTTTTTAACATTTCTTTTTTTTTTTTGTAACCAATAAAGAAATTAACAAAAAAAAATACATATTTAAAATAAATTAATAATTAAGAAAAGTGACTAATAAAGATGCGCTCTAAAAAAAGCAGGCGGCTGGTGGGGTGTTTTTTTTTTAAACAAAATCTAACTTAAATATTAAAATGCGTAGATTTTACAAAAAAAATGATTCGATTTTAGCTTTGGGCACTTTTCATGTCATAACGACGACAATGATGATACAAATTGTTATACAAAAAATTAACACTAACTCCAAAAAGAGGTCTTTAGTTGAGTGCAAACAGGACATGGTGTTAATGTTGATAATGCGACATTATTTTGCACGACCGCTATTGGAGCGATTCAAATTAGTCGAACCTATAACAGAAGCTGCTGATTTACCAGAATCCTTTTTATGTAATACAGCTGCTGCTGCGGCTGCTGCAGATGACGATGAAGTTACAGTTGAAGCTGAACCAATGCGATAGATGCCATTTTTAAAGGCTATTACTAAAACAGTAATATTGTCAACCGAACCACGATAATAGGATTGTAAGGCCAATGATTTGGCGCCATAATCTGGTTCGCTAATGTGTTCTTTAATATAGCTGCAAGCTTCCTCATTGGTAAATGTATCCCATAGACCATCAGAAGCTAAAATAAGAAATGAGGGCCTAGGCGAAAATTAAAAATTTATAATATATTTTATAATTATAATTGCTTCAGTTTTGTTAATAGTACTTACTTATGATCATTTAAATCAAATGTTAGAATATCAGGATTCGCAATGACTAGATTTTTGTCTTTTAAGGGATAATCACCCAAAGCTCGTGATGTAGCCAATATGCCAGCTACACGCCAAACACCTCTGAAAGCTATAAAACCACCAGCATCGTGTATGCGTTTACGTTCTCTAACCTATTTGCAAAGAAATAGTAAATATAATTAAAGAAAAAGAAAGACAAATTGTTTAAATAAAATTACTACATTATAAAATATCTTGCAAATCTCTCCAAAAAACAACGGTTCCCAATGGGGACCCATAGGAGTATTTAAGGAGGTCCGCGAGGAGTTTCGTCAAAGTGATTGTTTAAAACAAATTTAAACCTCAAACCGGCCTAAGCGTTTTTGCAATGAAATTTATTCCATTTGTTTGACACGAAAAATAAACAATAAGTCCACATTTAAAAAAGTTACACCCTCCAAAATAATTTTTATACACGATCACAATATTACAAAAGATTAACACCTCTTTTAAAATTTCCAATTTGATTCGTATCGATCGGATCAGTAGTTTAGAAGTTCTATATTTATTATCATTATTTTTTTCAAATATCACAATGTGCGTCGATTGGTAGAGCCTAGATCCAGTATTTTTATGAGTTGCAAACATCAGCACACAACCACTATACCCTGTTCCGCAGTGGGGTGCAGGGTATAAAAATCCCTAACAACGCAATTTTCATTTAATTAACCACCAATTTAGCAATATTTAATTGTTTTCAAAATGCGTTTGTATTTGAAACGATAAATAAAAAACGAAAATTTTAAATATATACGACTGAAAAAACGTCAACAAATGAAGAACTTGGTAACCTAATAAATAATATCTGAAAGGTGTTCTTTTTTCTCTAAAAATAAAAAAAACATGGTCAAAAATTGGGATGTATCACTTCACCCCATATTCCACTTTTCCCCACTCTGCCCTACATAATATTGAATAAGGTAAAGAGAAGAAAATTAAAATATTTTTTTTTTCAGTATTCAGTGTTTTGCCATATTTACACGTTGAATATTTTAAGTCGTTTCCGGGCCACTTAAAATTATCGGATTTACTCCAAAGTTGATTTATTTATTTTTTAACATACGAATACCCCTAATCAACATGCAACGTTAATTTTTGAACTTTCAATTATAAAAAATACAACAGTTTTTTAGAGTATAAACAATACAATCAAAAATACAATAAAATCAGAAATAAGTAAAAACAAGTTCTAAATTTTTAATATTAAGCGCTATTTTTGACCCTAAATTGTAATTTATTAGAAAAAAGGGCATTCGTTTTACTTTCGACCAGGCTTTTTTACACGAATTAAAAAATAAGGAAAAACGTTCTGATTTAATCGCAAGAACACCGAAAAATTCTAAATTTTCACTTTTGCTCTGATTTAAAAGCCGTAACAGGGGTGATATTTACAAAATAAGCTAAAAAATGTTTATAATTGTTTTCAAAATATTTAATTTTTTGCAATAACCGTTAGTGAGCTGACCCATTTTGAAAAAAATGTAATTTTACTTTATTTTTATTTTTTATAGATGCGTCTTCAAAAATCTTTCATTTGATACCCTCTGTAAACAGTTACTTGGGACAAAAAAAAAATATATTGAAAAAACTAAAAAGTATCTTTTTTAAAATTGGTACAGCTCACTAATGGTTATCTCAAAACACGAAATATTTCGGGAATATTCTTAGAAAATTACTAAGTTTTTCGAGCACAAGCACCTTTCTCTTGTTTGAGTGTGTGTGATAATTCCTAGAAAGACTTTTTGTATTTGATTTTTTACATAAACCGTATGGGCTGAGAAATGCGGGAGACTTTAGACTGCAACAAGTAAACACGACAGCGATGCAACGATCACTTTTCTATAAAGGACTACAAGTATATAACTCGTTACCAAATAATGCCAAAGATGAAACAAATTAATACATTTTTAAAAGATATTGTATAAATTTTGTAAGAAACAATGTACATAACTTAGAATAACTTAGAATCTTAGAGCAAAAAAAAAACAAAAAAATTGTAAAATTTTGTAACCAAAGTGAAATTCACAGTATAATAATACTAATAAATAAATTTTGTGGAACGACCCACCCTAATGTACAATACATATTTTTTTGTTTTTAATTTTACAATTATCACTAAATTTTATTCTCGCATTCATCCAAAAACGATATTCAAAATAATGATACACTCAAAATCGGCGTATTTATCTACCAACTGGTATTGAAAGGATTTGTAGTATTTAAACAAAATATTTAAATATTTTACACACATTTAATATCGCAATTATGAATTTTGTTGAATTTCAATAGTTTTCTTAAATTTAAAGAAACATTTGAAATCAAAAACTTTAAAAAAAAGTTTCAAATTCGGTTTCGATTAAATAAATTTAATCCAAAAAAAAAAAAAACATTTACATATACCTCATTTATACAAAAACTAGTACTTTTTGAAAACATAGTTTTTGATTAAAAATTTGTGTGGAATTCGACAACTAAATACAAATACCCAGTCAGAAAAAGACAAACGGACCACCACTGGTAAGGCACTTTAACAGGTTGTACAAGTGCTGGCAACAAGTGCTTTTCCATTCCCAAAATGATAACATCATTAGACAAAAAGTCCGTCTGTTCAAATTATGTAGGAAAAGTACTGAGTAAACAAAATTTCCAACGTTGGCAAAAAGTTGGTAAAACCATAAAAATAGATTTTTAAAAATAAAATTACAAAAAAGTTAATTTATAATTTGTTTGGTCCTGCCGGGATTCGAACCTTGGTCGTCAGATTGGCAGGTGACAGTTCTAACAAGACATATAATATGTTATAAATAGCAAATAATACTTTACTATTTCATACTTTGTTTATTTATAACATAACAACATTTTGTACAAACTTTATTTATTAAAATCTAAAAATTAAAATTTCTTTTCATTCAAATAAAAACGTTTATAGAAAAATCTACAAACAATTGTGTATCGGTTCACATTTTTCACATAATAATTTATAGTGTCCGACCGAACAGTTCGGCCAGAAAATGCATTTGGTCTGTATTCGGTATTTTAAAGCATTATGGACAAATTTGGCGGATGAAAAAATGTTTATTGGACTGATTAGATGCTATTTTGAGTGTCAAATTTGAAGAAAAGTCTGTAGTTAAGCAATAAATTCACTGTTCGGCCTCAGAAAGTTCGGCCTCAGAAAGTTCTCTTAAATTTTATACACAAAATCGAATTAAATCGTCTCAACAAACATGTTTCCAATACCAAAATTTGTCATCATTGCCTCTAGATATCAAAAAACCGACAAAATATAGTTTTTTGGCCGAACTGTTCGGTCGGACACTAATAATTTATAGTTTAAAAGGCAATAAATGATAACTGCTGGATAACCATTGGTTGATCAAATATACTAGCACTGGCATAAGGATTTCTGGAAGCAACTTGCCAAAGTTAGGAAAACAAAAAAAGTTGGTATTAAAAGAGATTTCCCCTGAAACAAAAAAAATCAATTTTTTATAAAAAACATTTAAAAGTATAAAAAAAAGTTAAGCCTTAAACTGGGATTGAACCGGGAACTTTATGACTACCTGAAACTTTCTGACTACGCCATTGAAAGCAGCATGCCCAAAATATATAGAATTGATGGTCAGAACCTTATTCAATTGTTTAATGTCATGCCGTGTTATTTGTGTTTTAAACACCTCTTTTTAAACAAATCTTGATTCTGATTATTTTTTTTTTATCTGTTATGTTGTAATATAAAATATTATGTATTTATATGAGATACTTCAAAAAGGGTTTGTTTGTGTCTTTTTATACAATAAACATTAAAAATAACAAAAATTACATTTTAAGGAACTTAAAAAAAAATAATAAAGTTTCACTGGAATGAACGAGCTAATGAAAACTTTCATTAAACTAATGTTTAGCTAAAAATAAAAAAATGTTTTACTCGTATGAAAAATAAGATCAAATCTCTTCATTTTCATACGGTTTAGTTTTAAATTAAAGGTATTTTGGAAGAAATTTAAAATCAAATTTTGGAAGTGGAAAAAGCAGCATATACTGCTTCTTTAATCTTGTGATTAAGTTGCATTTACATTAGATAAACAATTCAGCTTAAACAATATTTTGAAATCTAGGTCGTAAATCATGTTATACACTACCACATGATCGAAATCTAATTTAAACTGGATTTCGAGTAGAGTTGTCAGAGCCGGTTTTCGAATTATTCGATAAAACGTTTTTTTTATATTTTTCGAGTTATTCGAGAAGCCGGTTTTTTCTTCCCGATTAATTCGGCATTTTCGAATATTTTTCAATTTGTAAATGTTATCGCAATTTAAAATTCTAGCAAGTATAAACTCCTGAGAAGACAAATTAGATTTGTTCCTTTTTTACGCTTTTTTCAATAATTTGTGTTTTTTTGCTTTATTTGGATTATCCGACATTGAGCTTTAAAAACTTTTGCTTAAGATTTTTGAGCTTAATTGCCTTTTAAAAGATTTTCTGAATTAAAATTTTTTCTGACTTAACTTTTTTTTAAAGTGTTGTTTTTCCTAATTTTTTACTATCGTTTTTTTACAATATATTTTTGCTTTTAATATTAGGGTGAATTTCAAAAATTAGATTATGGGATATCATCATTTTTTGGATTCTTTTTGACTAAAAAAAACGGCACATTTTTTTTGAAAAATTGTAACTCCTTCCCCTCCTTCAACGCTGCCAAAAACCACGATTTTCAGGCCTAGTTTCTATAGAGCAAAGACTATTGAATATAATGCAAATATTACTTCACCAATCGATTCCTCACAAAAAATTAATAATGTGAGCATTTTTTTTTAACACTTCCAGGACGCACCAAATAGCCAGAAGAGTGGGCCAAAAACTCGTTTTTTTCAAAAAAATTTAAAAACTGTTTTTTTTTTACACCGACAATTAATACGTATCTCAAACTGAGAAAAATTGTGGAAAAAATTATGTATATAATGCTAATGGTTAAAAAGTTACTGCCAGTCGCTAATAATAAAAATTAATTTTTTTTTTAATATTTGCATTTAACGTCACTTTACAAAATTATCTAATACTTTATTTTTCCAAAATGTCGAGCATTTTTAATTTAGCAGAAAAAAATCAAGACGAGTTTCAGGTAAATATACGCTTTCCTGTTTAATTAAACTATTGTATAAAAATCCTTTAGATGTTCGAACGTGTACTAATTTGGACTTCTTACTTCGTTTTATGACCATCCATTGTCTCAATAAAAATAAAAATGTGTGTACTTCAGCAACAACTCTTGCCTCGGAAATCAAAATCGACGTTCGACAACTAAATCTTTTCCCAAATCAACGCTATTATCTTCGAAATAAGATAATTTAACTTTACAACAAATTTTGCAATGCTAAACCTAATTTTAAACGACAAAGCGTGGTTCAAACGAAACGTTTCATGGTATTATATAATCAGTTATTTCTCTGTACACAATCAACTCAACGAGCGGATATTAAAAAAAAGAACAAATTTGCATCACCAATCGAAAATGAAATAGAAGACGAAATTTTAATTAACACCGATGACAAATCTAAAGATCCAGATTGGATGCTAGCCGATTTAATTTTTTCGAAATCACACTTAGATTTTGTTACAACACAAACTCTGAAAACTTTAGTTAATTTTGGAATTAATATTTCTTTCATGCGATATAATGCATTTGAGTGGCCAAGACACGAAAGTTTTGTAAATGGAATCAAAATGGCGAAAAATATAAAATCAACTAGCATTTACACTGAACAATTGGTTGGACGAATACCACGATTGAACGATTCATGTTTATTGAAAAATAAAAACGAATTGAATAGTTTAGCTATTAATACGGTAGATAATAGTGAAAATTAAATTATTTTAATTTTTTACAAAGAAATTTTGTAAACTTTATTTAAAAAACAAATAATATTATTTTGCCCTTAATAATATGCTTAACCTTTATAACTTTTTAACCGTTAGCGATAACTACATACTTTTTCCACATTTTTTCTTAGTTTGAAATACGTTTGAATTGTCGATGTAAAAAAAAAATCTGTTTTTAAATTAAAAAAAAAAAAATGAGTTTTTGGCCCACTGTTGTGGCTATTTGGTGCGTCCTGGAAGTGAATAAAATGCACGGAAATTAAAAAAGATCATTTGAAAATGAACTAGTTCTTGAACGAAATGAACTAAAATGCCCAACTCTAATAATTCGATGAAAGGGACTAAATTGTTCCATTTTTCTTTTTTTTTGTGATTTTTTGCCCACTATTTATTTTTTAATATCACATTTAGTTCACATCGGTGGGTGTCCCAATAGTAGACAGTTCATGTTAGCCAAATATACTTATACTACTTTAAATTTGATCAAAATAAATTTAGTTGGAAAGGTCTTGAATTATCGCTATATTGTAAATTTAAATTAGTTCGATTTTTAGTCCTTAATAAATAGCAAAAAGTTGTATTAGTTATTTCTAAAGCTGTAATTTAACAACTTTTTAAATTTAAGATGCTTATACTTATAGATTTTCGCCAAGACTCATTTTATTTTAAAAATAACTAAAAAGATCAGTTTAGTTTTAAATGTCAACATTTACATTTTTGGTAATTTTTTTAAAATAGTACAAAAAATTTCTGATAGTAGCAAGGCAAAGCGATATCAAATAAAAAACCGAAAAACCGGTTATTCGAACCGGGTTTTAATTTAAAAAACCGATAACCGGATGTTAAAAAATACGGGTTTTTAAGTATTCGAAAACTGTGTTTCCAAATAGGTCGAATATTTGACAACTCGAATTTCGAGCCTAATGCAGTTTTACTATTATTCGGCCTTATTACGGGTGTCGTAGTCGAATTCGAGAGTAAGTCGAATTTGCTAACAAAAATCATTTAAAACATAACTTTCGACCAATTTTATAACTGAACTTATTATAAATAACAATCCGATTGTAGAAAATATTTAATCAGGGTTTAATTTTTGTATAATTTTCAATTTAAGCAAACCCGTTTTGTATGGAGTCGAAAAATTGGACTGCAAATTCGACAACCGTAATCAGGTCGATTATTCACAAAACTGAATATATCAATAATTACAAATTAAATACAAGTAGTTATAGTTGAGTAGTTGCCCTGGGAGAAAAATGCAATCGGGAAAGTACTTGCAAAGCATTATGCGGTGGCAGAACGTGGAATTAACAATCTTGAGAGTATTGTCCTGGTACCCGATTAATAACAGTGGCCAACCGTTGGTTCCCACCGTTGGCATAACATTGTACAGTCCAAAAATTCGGTGCTTTACAAATAACTTTAATTCAATTAAGTTTGTGAAATGTTTATAAAACAAGCACTCTTAAAAACAGCAACCCAGTTCGGTCTTAGCGTTTAAAATAAATAATTACTGATTGATCGAGTAAAATATAATAAAATATTAAAAAAGATAATACTTAATAGTTGTAATATTGGTCAAAACAATAGGGGCGAACAACTTTGAGAGTGATACAGGCAAAACACTTGCTTTGCAAACAAAAAGAGCTTTTCTAGTACAATATTGTTTGTAACTTTGTTAAATTCTAACAGGGTGGGCTTAACAAAAATAACAGTGGTTTGCCAGTACAATTTTGTTTGTACGGTTAACAATTTCTTCTAAAATACTAAAATAACTGCATTAAACAACTGTTAAAAAAACACAATGTTATTCTTTAGTTCTTTTTAAATAACTGTTATAATAGTTGTTTTGTATTATTTCAAAACAACTGTAATTGCAATTAAAAACAACAACTACTGATTACTATACAAACAATTGTCATGTAGTAACTGTCAAACTTTTTTTAGTTTATATTTTACGGATTTTTGAACTCTTATTTTTTTCACAACTAACAGTTTATTACAAGTCCGGATACCCAAATGTCAAATCTTAGATAACATTCAATATTCCTTACCTGTTGTGGTTTATGATCAAATGATAATGGTATGGCAATACCTCTGGCATTGCACATAACTCCTCGAGAATCACCCACATTTGCCACTACTAAACGGCTGCCTTGGATAATGGCTATTAAAGCTGTGGTACCCGCTATATTGGTCTGAAAGTTTAATATTTTATTAAAAAAAGTTAAAAATAAAAAATGAATTCAATTTGATTTTCTTACAGTTTTCTTAGCTTGTTCCACTAATTTATAATCAGCTGCTAATACTTCATCTGTTATTAATTTTCCGAAATTAATTTTACCATTTTCTACATAACATTTGGCGTCAAATTGTTGTGGCGCCCCCCCATTGGTCGATGACATAGAATCTTTATTATTATTGTTATTCAAAAAACAATCCTTAACACTAGAACCACCGCCGACACCACGTAACAGCGAGTTTAATTGTAAAGTAAAAACATCAGAGGAATCTTTATGATTTAATTTATCACTGGATTTTTTAGATATGCTGTCATCATTGACACTAGAAATATAAAAGTGGAGACGAGAGAGAAGTTAAATTAATTAGAGAACATTTACAAAATTTACTAAAAAGGGAGTTTTTAAAAACTTTCGATACACCTTTCAGATAATGATCTTTCAAATTTCATTGAACCTGGCATTTTTTAATTTCGTTATCTATTCGCGAAAAAAAATTGATTTTTTTTCAACACTGTTTAACCCTTAAACCACTGGGATATTTTAAATTTTAATTGGATTTAAGTGATGACCGTCTGTAGACGGTCTTAGTGGTTTAAGGTTTAAAGAAGAGGATCTAATATTTAAAATGATACCATATATTTATTTTATTTATTTTAATAATTAATAATCATATAATTACAAATTAAATACTATTACCCTAACCGAGCACTAGCTACTGTGGCTTTCGGCGCGTTGTAGCGAAAGCAGACCAGTGCCTCTGGTGGGAATTGAACCCACGACCCCCGCACTGATAAGCCAGCACGCTACCAACGAGACTACCGGGGCGCACACCATATATTTAATTATCTGTTGACGCCTTCAAAATTTATGATAATTCAAAAATTGTATATTTCTTACATATTTGTTGAAAACCCCTAATTTTGAGCAGCGATTAAACGCGAACTATGACGTATTTTGGAAAAAGAAAATACACATAAACTCCATATTTACTGGAAGAATGATTATACCAATTTTTACTAAAATCAAAAGAGTAAAAGTTGAAAATGTTGTTTTTTTCTGGTCATAATTTTTAAAATGTCACAAGTTGTACAACTTGTTTAATTTTTCCTCACAAGCTTGTAAACTTATAACCTGTTACCTTTCTGATAAAAGTCAATATGTATCAATTGGTGAATCTTCTTCTGTGACAAAACCAATAACAAGTGGTGTCCCGCAGGGATCTATTATTGATCCACTACTGTTCATGATTTACTTAAATGATCTGCTAGCAATAATATCCTGTCAGTCTTACGTTTATGCGGATGATGTTCAGTTTCTTTGCTATTCAGATGCACAGTTTGTAGATGTCTTGGAGGAAGGTGTGAATTTTATAATGCGTGAAGTCTTGTCTTGGTCTTCAGGCAATGGTTTTGCTGTAAATCCAAGAAAGACAAAGTTAATGGGTTTCGGTGTCGTTGATGATACGATAAACGTTACTCTCAATGGTATGAGAGTTGATTTTGTAGACAAGATGAAGTGTCTTGGAGTTTTAATTGATAATCAGTTAAGTTTCTCATCGCAAATTAATGTCGTTTCTTCGAGAATATCATTCTTGTTGAGAAGATTATACTCTATTGATATATATCTGCCTCTTTCAATTAGAATGCGTGTTGCTAATGCCTTGTTAATGCCTCATATATTATATTGCGTTGAGGTATTATCTGGTACCACAGATGGTGAATTTAGTAGGTTTACTAGGATTTTCAATCGAATTATTAGATATGTGTATGGCCTAAGACTTCGGTCCCATGTCACCCCGTATGTGGTCCAATTTCTTGGGTGCTCTTTTAGTAATTATGTAGCTATGAGGTTGTTGATATTCTTCTACAAGGCGATGGAAAATGGCTTTCCAGACTATATAGTAAACAATTATATTTTATCCCATTCGGAAAGAAACCCACAATTGGTATATCCAATACATCACACGACTATGTTTGAGCGATCATTTCAGATTAGGCTTTCGAGGATATGGAATGATTTACCTATACAACTGAGAAGTTTTAGTTTTTCATTACAGGTATTTAGGCAAAAGCTGAAGGATTATGTGGCTGTTCATGATTTGTAATTTTTTGTGTTCGCTGTCTTTTTTATCTCTCTCAACTTTTTTTTATTTATTTTTTATTAAGATGTAATTTTTTAATTAAAAATAAATGTTTTTTTTTTTTATTTATGATAGTTTTAAGTTATTTGTTTTTTATATAGAAAATATTATTAATTAGCTTGTGTTATAAAGTAGCTTTTAATAATCATATATGGCTCTAAATTGGAGAGAATAAATTCTATATTTATTATGAAAAAAAAAAAAAAAATACACTGAAATGGGTGTTTAAAATACAGTTGACTCTGTAGATGATTTGAATCCGGATGAGTTAAACATGGAGTTTTCGCATAACAGATCAGTTGATTCATTCGACCCCTTTGATTCAAATTTAAATTTTTGTGTTGACGGTTTCTCATTTCGTATCATTGATTTTGAAGATATGCGTATTGCTCTTTCCAAAATCAAGTCTAATGCTTCCGGTTCTGATGATTTACCTCTAAAATTTATCAAAATAATTTTTCCTTTTATTCATAGGCAACTTTTGTATTTAATAAATAATATTTTTACTAATTCCAAATTTCCTTCTGATTGGAAAATTGCTAAGAAGAAGGATTCTCGTCACGAGTTTAGACCAATTTCGTTGGTTCCTGTCTTGTCTAAAATTGTTGAGCACGTTATTAAGGATCAGGTTATGATGTTTTTGAACGAGAATAACTTGCTTAATTCTTTACAATCAGGTTTTCGTACAGGATATAGCACGACTTCGCTTTTAATTGGACTCACGGACTCTATTAGACGTATTGTGGATAAGGATAATGTGGGAGTGTTGTTATCTCTAGATTTGTCTAAAGCCTTTGATAGTATTAGTCATGCGATCTTAATAAATAAGCTATGCAATTATTTCGGTTTCTCTTATTCTTCTTGCAAATTAATTTTTTCTTATTTGTCTGGACGACGTCAGTTTGTTCATTGTAATGACTCGAATTCGGAGTGTTTAGATGTAACCAGTGGAGTACCACAGGGCTCAGTTATAGGGCCTTTACTATTTATGTTATATATGAACGACTTTTTTAACGTACTTCATGGTTTTGAGTGTGATGCTTTTGTCTTTGCGGATGATATACAACTTCTTTTTTCGGGCCATCTTCAGCTCATTGATGTTTTCGAATATGACATAAATTTGCTTTTATCTAATATTTCTGCCTGGATGTTAAATTGTAATTTGAATATAAACTCTACCAAGACAAAAGCTATGCTTTTTAAACCACATAAATCTGAAGTGGATGTATCTATTACGATTAATGGCGAGCTTATTGAATTCGTTGAAGTTATGAGATGTCTAGGTGTTTTAATAGATAACAATCTAGAGTTCGGTCGACATATAACCTGGTTAAGTTCCAAAATAAATTTTACCCTGCGTAGATTATATGCCCTAAATCTTTATTTGCCACTTTCTATTAGAAAACGCATAGCACATTCATTACTAATGTCCAACTTATTATACTGTATTGAAGTTTTTTCTGGGTGTAGTGTCGATGACTTCAATAAATGTAATTTACTGTTTAATAAAATAATACGTTTTGTTTACAAATTGAAGCCATATGATCATGTTTCAAGGCATATTTCTGATTTTTTGGGATGCAGTTTTAAAAATTTTGTTCGAATTCGATTGCTATTATTCTATCATAAAGTCATGCTCTCTAATTGCCCTGAATATGTACATAGACATTTTATACTCTTGAACACTGAAAGAAACCCTAAACTTTTATATCCTACACTCATAAAAAAAAGTTTGTAAAGTCAGCAAAAAATTTTGCTGAGTCAGCAAAATTTTAGTCAGGAGGATGCTAGCAAAAAAGTTGCTAATGTCAGCAAAATCTTTTGCTGAAAATCAGCGAGCTGATTTTTAGCAACAAAATTTGTAGATTCAGCAAAAGTTTTGCTAACACTTAGTAGATTAGAAATAAAAAAGCGTTGGTAAAAATTAATAAATTTTTTGCTGAATTTTAGTAGACCGAAAAAAAACGCAAAAAATTTGTAGAAAAATTGTAATTTAGTTAATTTATTTGCTGAAAATCATAAAACATATTTTTGTGATTCTTTTAAAAATAATTTACTATAATAACGAAATATAACAATTTTAATTTTCCCACATTGACGACATGAATTAATTTAATATCTGAAAATATATAGAAATAAATATATATAACATAACAAAAATTTTCTTTCAACTACTTACATCAATGGTTGTCTTAATGATGCTATGACGAAACTGCCGAAGATAATTCTAGAAACGAAACGAAAAAATAAACAAAACAAACGAAACGAAAAAACAACCCTTTTTTTGCAATAAGAAAAAGAAACCATACAAATCTACCTAAGATGTCTTTCTCTTTACTCTGTCTACATGTCTGTATATGTTTTTTTATGGTTGATTTTTTTACTTGTCTTGTTAGAGTTGTACTTTTTAATATCATTTTCCTCTTCTCTACTACATCTTGACATGCCGCGACATCTGCTTATCAGCACAATTTTTTTTAGCAAAATTAATTAGTAAAACATTAGTATATTAGTAAAGCATTAGTATAAAACAGTTAAGTGCTGAATAAGTATAACAAAAATTTTAGCTGAAAACACGATTTTAGCAAAAATATTTGCTAAAAAATAGTATACCTGATTTACAAGACGTTTTACTAACTTTTCTACTAACTTATTTTTTTGAGTGTATTAGAAATTATATTATTCATGAACGATCATTTCATGTTCGTGTAGCTAAGTGTTGGAACCATTTACCCTTACCACTTAGATCTTTTGATCTATCTTTAAAAACATTCAAGTGTAAACTTGTAGAATATGCTTCTGTAAATGATATTTGATGTGCAAAAATTTTCAAAAATTCCCAAAAATTTTCAAAATTCTCTAAACTGCAATACTTTTTGTCATGTGAGTTTATGCCATATTCTTTATTCTTTAATAATTCTTTTAAACTTTTTCTTAAATTTTTGTAAGTTAAACTTGCTATATACAAACTGTTTTATATTGTTAGAAAATAGGATATTTAAGGTTTTATAGTTTTAAGTGACATAATGAAGTTGATTGTTAATGTTGGTCTACCAACTATATATGGCCCGAAGGGCTCGGTTGGTTTTTTTGAAATAAATTAAATTAAATTAAATGTTAGTACTTTTGTAATTATTGATATGATACAACAAGAAATATCATACTTTTTCTTATCTTAAGCATATTTTTAAACTATTTAGAACAGGAACATTATTTTCGGGTTTTCTTTAAATTCCTTGTTAACGAAGAATTTATTCCAATGTTTTTTTTTCAATTTTCTTTATATATTTTATAGAGTTGGGAAAACTGATTTCGAAAATTAAAGCCATCTATGCAAATTCTAATTTCCTGTTTTAAGACTGTGCCAAGAACTATTTCATGGACATGAAATTGATTTTTAGAGCATATTTCTGGTTGCCATAGACATAATAAACTGCGTTTCCTTTAAATATTTTTTTTTATAGACGTTTGTATAGTCAATTGTTTTTTTTTTTTTTTTTTTTTGTTATTCCCAGATAGTAAATCTCATTATTTCAAAATGATACGATCTTTTATTTGTTGCGCATTTTTGGTAGTTTTACAAAAAAAATTATATTTTGTTTATGTATGTTAAAAACATTTGTAAATGAGTGGGAAAATTTTTTGATGTATAGCACACTGCATATGATATATTTAAAATTTCGCTGGATTTTTTTAAGGTCATTCAGGCGACGAATTACATTTTTGGCACCCAAATGCATTTTGTATTATTAATGCACAATCTTCAAAATAATCTACAGATTAGGTCCCTTTTACACTACGTTCCATTAAAATGTTAACGGCAGGGACCGTAATTATTATGAGTTTTAATAATGATTATATTATGAGTTTTAAGGATTTTCTTCAATGGTAATGATTATTTTTGAATAATATTAATAAAAATCAGCCATAATCATTATTTTTGAGCAAAAAAAAAAATACAACTCAAAAATAATTATTATTTATGATTTTTATTTTTTTCGCTCAAAATAAAACTCACTTTCAATTTATGACTTTTTTGTGAGGTTTTTTACCAATATAGTTGCATATCCTCATAAAACAAATAAATTGAAAGTGTGTTTTATTTTGAGCGAAAAAAATAAAAATCATAAATAATGATTATTTTTAAGTTTTATTTTTTTTTTGCTCAAAAATAATGATTATGGCTTTTTTTTATTATTACTTAAAAATAACCATTAAAGAAAACTTTAAAAATCAAAAATTTAAAAATCATGACGGAAATGCAATGATTGTCAAAAAATATTAATAATGGTGCAATAAATTTTTTTAATGTCTGTTCTAAGTGATTGATTTTTTGATTTAAAAAAATGAACAATAATCATTATTTACGGTCCCTGGTTAACGGGTTTTTGTCAAAACTTAAACTTACCTCGTTGATTTACGTAAACTATCTCGTCTTCGAACTACTGGTTCATTTTCCTTATTACTACCATCACTGTTATTGTCTTTACGGTTTGCTTTCCTTTTCAAATACGGACTCGCATCGTATTCTACATAGTCTTTATCAATATCGGCCGCATTGGCTGCTGTTAAATGTTTTTGTTCTAATTTATGGGCACTCAACAACTTTGTTGTTTCAATGACCTTATTATAGATATTCTTAACCAATATGTCTTTGGCATAATCGGCAGCAAATTCTCCGCCGTGTCCATCGAATACGGCAAAAAATGAAATACCGGTATTATTATTAATATTTTCTTCGAGAATAAATCTGCAAAAATAATAAAGAAAACAATTTATTTGGTAAACAAGTTAGTATACAAATTAGTAAAACGTTTTATATGCCAAATTAACAACATTTGTACTAATTTTTAGTGCAAAATATTTTTTTAGTAAAAAGTTCTCTTGTTCTCTTTGATAAATTGCAAATTTTTTTACTAATTTTTGTTGAAGAGTACAGTAAGCAAGACATTTTTACTAAGTCTCTTTTTTCGTAGTTGAGAGCAAAGTTTTTTTAAATTGAACACTTTTATAATCTAAATTATAAAGAAAATGCAAAAAAACTACTAACATGTATACTAATAATAACATACTGCTACAAAAAACACTTTTTGTCAGAACTTGAAAACCGACCTAGTGGGGGTTGTAGGCCTAGGTGAGGACATACAAAAACCGTTTTCAAAAATTTTAAAACACCCTCAAAATTTTGAGTTATTTTCAAAAAATTGCTTTAGGGTAGCTAGTAGCACTTTAGTACCTTTAACTTACACATTTTTTGTCCGATTTCAAAATTTTAAACAATTTGGAAAGGCAAAGAATTAAGAAATGTATTCATAAAATATATATTCAAAGAAATTGGGTAAGTGTTTATAAAAGTTTCTCATTTTTTTTTTATTTTTTTCCTAATTTTTCAAATTCAACAAGAGTTATTTTAATTTTTTTCTATGAAAACCTACCTTTTTTGCGCTGTATTTTAAAGACAGTTTTATATAGAAAAAAAACGAGATATTATTTGTTAAAATCGGTTTATATTTGCAAAAGTTACTAAACTTTTTCTAAAGTAAAAATTGTGGGATTGCAAACTTTTCTTTTGGTAAACCACTTCTTGACTTACAAACGTAAATTAAAAACTGTACAAATAGCTTAACCTAAGTTAACATGTATAGTTAAAAACAGGTGTTAATGAAAAGTTGAATAACTTTTACAATTTTCATCCGATTTAAAAAATGAAAACCATGTTTGAGTTTGAATTTTAACGTCTTTTTCAGACAATTGCAATTAATACTATAATTAATATGCAATTTTATTTAATTTAATTGTGAAAGGCGTGGTAGAGAAGAATGAGTGTATTTTCTAAAAATCATAACTACATTGCAAATTTTCAATTTTTTCTGAATTAGACTGCACAGTTTCTGGTATTGAACATTCGTCAGTGACTCTGTTTTTTGAATTTTTTGAATAATGTAATATTTGTTATGTTTTTATTTGTTCGATTGCGTCTATATGAAATTTTCTGTGCAATCACTGACCGTGGTATAGATAAACTGATTTCTAATGCCACATGCACTCGCACTACACGTTAGACAAAGCGCTTTAGCCCTCTGAGCTATCGTCAGGTCGAGTTTTGTTGTGATTAAAACTAGTTTTATTCAATATACGGGGTTTTTGTTCTTGCATACATAATCTCAGAAGTACAACTCCAACAACACAACAGTTATATTTTTAGAAACTTACCTCACTCATGTTTTGTTAAGAACTAAATTTGCTTTATAAGTCGGTATAAATTTTTATAAGCTTTCATATTAAAATAAGCAATGAAAAGCTACTAAAATCAAAAAAGTTTATAATTTTCGTTTTTTTTTTTGTAGATATTCTTAACAAAAACAATACTTATAACTTACAAATGTATCAAAAAAATGCACGTCATTTTAAAGGGTAATCAGTTTTCTTTCCAAACCCGTTAAAAAAATTTAAATCGGACAAAAACTGAATAAGTTACAGGTCGATAAGTTGACGAACATCACTGAAAACGGTTTTTGTAGAATAACTTCTGAATTTGAGTGTGTTTCTGAAATTTTTTGACACAATTTGTAATGTACTCAACAAGATCTATAACCCACGCTAGGTCGTTTTCCAATTTTTTTTCACTGTAGCACCGTGTAGTCCATGCGTAAAATTACGAAAAAATTTCAAAATATCCAAACTTTTTGTAAAATAAACGAAAATTTGTATATTTTACGAAATTTTTTGTAGTTTTGACAATAATTTCGCATTTTTATGCATGTATTATTTTGAGTGTAGTAAAAAAATTGGCTGATTTTAGCAAATCGATTTCCATTAAGGGTTGACTAAGTTTTAGTATGGTTTATTAATATGCCTTGCGCCCCGGTATGCTAGTTGTTAGCGTGCTGGCTTATCAGTGCGGGGGTCGTGGGTTCGATTCCCACCAGAGGCACTGGTCTGTTTTCGCTACAACGCGCCGAAGGCCATAGTAGCTAGTGCTCGGTTAGGGTAATAGTATATAATTTGTAATTATATGATTATTAATTAATAAAATAAAAAAAAAAAAAAAAAATAAAACAACTTAATATTCCTTACTACTTTCACTTTAATAATTATCACAGACACTTTTGCTAACATTACCTACACTGTCTGCTGGCCTAAAAATAGTAAATTTTTCTGTAAAATTACAGATTTTTCTAAAACTTTTACCGACTTTTTTTATTTAATGAACAAGTTTTTAAATTTTAGTATTATAAAATATTAAAATTTAGTATAAAAGGTTTTATTTATTTTAACAAACATTTTTTTTTTGTCGATTTACTAAAATTATATTGAAAACAGATTGCGCTATCTTCCCTCTATTAACTTCGTTACTTTGTCCTACGTTTTATTTCTAAAATGGAAACAATTCACGGGAATTTCCGACATTTTTTTTTTTGTTTTTTCCAGAAAATTTGCATCGGGAAGTTTCGGAAAAAAGTTTTAGTTTAGTAGATTTACCATATCTACGGGCAATTATTATTAAAAATTGATTTCTGGTCGTAGAGACCAGATAGTTTAGTTAATTATAAACGAAGTTTGCTATAAGCGTTATAAACATTTCTTAAAAATCAATCAAATGACAGTATTTAATTCTTAATTTTTAAATTTTTGTTTGTAATATTGAAACAATTATTCCATTAAATTAAGATTCATACATTTTTTTAATTCTTTTTAGTAAGACTTCAAGTAAAAAGCTAAAGTTTTTAAAATTTGCAGCAAATTTTTTATTTTAATATCTTGATTTTTATATGTGTTCGTTATAAGCGTAAAAATTTGTATGAAAACTCATAAAAGGGTCCAAAAAAATTAGTTCGTTATATAAAAAGTTCGCTATAAACGATGTTTGTTCTAACCGTATTATTTTGAATAAAATATGATAGTAAATGCGTTGGGGCTAGAAAAATCGTTCGTTGTAAAAACAGTTCTTTATAACCGGTGTTTGTTATAACCGAACTTCACTGTATAACAGCATCTTTTATATTTTTGTAACAGTTGTTTGAAGCAGTTATTTTTAGTATTTTAATAAACAACTACCAAAACAGTAATTTTGCAGTAAACAGTAACTTTTTTTTAGTTATTTACAAATAGAAGATTATTTCGAGTTTTCAAAAATTCTCGTTTAGTTTATATTTGTGATTATTGATATGCTCATTATATTCAAATAATAATTAGAACATTTTATTGTATATCCAATGCATAAAAACGTTATAACATTAGTACCGTTCGAAATTTTAACTTCGCATTTTGAGTAGTATGTGGGAAATACAAATGTTTATTGTAATTGAAAGAAAAAACATTTTTTAACTAAAAATAACTGTGAAACTATTGGTTTTTTTTACCAATTTCTACAGTTTCAATATTTTTGTAGTAAGAAATTGTTAGTTGTTTTTACGATATTGTTAGTTGTTTTTCAACAGTTTGAACGGTTATTAGCTTTGTCGCCTTTTTAGCTCAATTTACACCAGTTTTAATTGTCATTTTCAGTCGATTCTACTGTCAAAATATTGTGAGTGCAGTTAAAACAAAGGTAAATTTCGTTAAAAAGGCGACAAAGGCAATTACCATTAGAATAAGTAAAAATTTAGTTATTTTTAACTGTTGAAAAACATCTTACAAACAGGGTTGGCAACCGTTTCATTCGGTTATCGGTATTAGATAACGGTATTTTGTGAATATTTCGTTAGGATATTTTAAGGTTAACGATGTTTTAAGTTATATCGTTATGTTATTCTAGGATTAATGTTACTTCATTAAGCTTTCAGTATATTTTACAGATAAAAGCAAATTAAAATGTGCAAAATGCATTCCAAAATTGCAGCAACAGTAAAAATGTATTTTCAGAAAGAATTGGTAAGTTTTGGATTGCATATCACAAAAGAAGACAATCGCAGATTTTAGAAGCTTTTTTAAAGTGATAAAATTAGCAGATTTTTTTTTATAAATAATAATGAAATATGAACATAAAAAAAAACATATTAACTTTACAAAATTTTAGTTATATTCGAGTTGAATTTTAGTTAATTGAAAATCGCAACTTAATCTGACAAAATTAGCAAAAACCTTTACTAATTATTTGCAACTTATAACAGCAAACAAAAACTGTAATATCAACAAAATGTTTGCATTCTACAAAATGTAAGGTAAATATAAATTTTGTAGAATGCATATAACACCATATTTTGCTAAAATCAACAGAAATTTTAGCTAAATAATTCTGTATTGTTGATTTTAGAAGGCAGATTTTTATTCGCATTAAAAAAAAATCTAAAAACATTAAAAAATTTCACATTCTTAATAATTTTTTTGTCTACTTATATTTAACAAATTTTTTTGCTGATTTTAGCAGATTAATTTGCTACTTTCAATTTACTAAAATTTAGCACAAATATAACTGTATATTCAACAGATTTATTTTTGCTATTTTTATCTTACTAATATATAGCAAAATTGCTAATTTAAGCAGTTTTTTTCTGCAACGTAATTTTTCAATCATTTTCAGTAGTTTTAGCTAAAAATTTGACTAATTTTTTTATCAGTGTAATGACGTTTTTGAGAAAAAAAAATTATGTATTTCGTTATTTATTTATTTTAATGTTATCGGTATTTTAGAATTATTTTGTTAGGGTATTTTAAGGGTAACGGTATTTTAAGTTATTTTGTTAGGGTATTTTAGGGTTATCTGTGTTTTAAGTTATTTTGTTAATGTTATTTTAAGATTAAAAATAGTTCCAAGGTATTAAATCGTTATCGTTATTTTATTGTTAGTGTTTGCCAACCAACCGTGCTTACAAATGCAGTAAAAATAACTAGCAATGTCGTAAAAATAACTGACAATTTATTACAGCAAATTTTGAATCAACTGAAAAAATTGGTAAAAACTACTTTTTAACAGTTATTTTTTTTTTGGTTTTAAAAAAAAAAATTTGCGTAAAAAAAAATTCTTTCGATAACACAAAAAATTGTTTTTCCTACATCCTACTTAAAGTGTGAAGTCAAAATTCTATACGGTACTCTAGTTACGGTTTTATGCATTGAACTTACAATGAAATTTTCTAGTTATTTGCAAACTATGAATACATATATTTATATTAACAAATATAAACTAAACAAGAATTTTTGAAAACTCGACGAAATTTTGTTTTTTTTTTAAATAACTTAAAATGATCAACGGTTGAATGCAAAAATAGTGTTTTGGTAGTTGTTTATTAAAATACTAAAATAACTGCTTCAAACAACTGTTACAAAAATACTGTATTTTTATTCAATGTTTTTTAAATAACTGTCATAATATTTGTTTTGTCTTATTTCATAGAAAAACATCTGTAATTGCAGTTAAGTGTGGAATTTCAAATAGATTTGTTCAAACAGCAAAATTAAGTTATAATACTGACTTTTTTTCTTATGATATTGGCATCACTGGTTATACTAATTATACATTTTCATTATTTTTCAAAATGATCGGCTGAATGAAATAATTAACATTTAAACAAACAACAAATATACAAAACATTAATAGATTTGTTTACCACAAGTTGACGAGAGTTAATACTGAATTTGTGTTTTTCTAAAGCGTTGGCGTGCGAACGTTTTTTATGTTTTATTTTTAAAATTCGTATAAAAATGTTTTACTAGCAAATAAACATTAAATTTATTAATGACTACGAGTACTAAACTACACTCAAAAAAAAAAGTCTGTAAAGTCATCAACATTTTTTGCTGGGAGGATCCTTGCAGGAAAGTTGCTAATATCAGCATAAAATTTTCTAAACTGCTGCTGAAGTTTTGCTAAATTGACTAATTGTTTTTGCTGATATAAGCAATTTTCCTGCAATGTTCCTGCAGCAAAAATTTTGCTGATTTTACAAACTTTTTTTGAGTGTAAATATAAATATGTAGTGTTGAAAGGTAAATAAATATTTTTTACTGTTTTTAAAATAAGCACATTTCGATTATGATGCACTCAAAAAAGTTTTACAGTTACTACACTACAGTTGTTTGTGTAGTAATTAGTAGATGTTGTTAACTGCAATACAGTTATTTTTTATACAATAATACAAAACAACTATTCTGAAAGTTATTTTAAAAAACAACTGAAGAAAAATATTGTATTTTTGCAACAGTTGCCTGAAGCAGTTATTTTTGGTATCTTAATAAACAACTGCACTCAAAAAAACAATTAGTAGAAAAGTTGGTAAAACGTCTTGTAAATCATGTATACTTTTTTTTCAGCAAAATTTTTTGCTGATGTTATTTTTTTAGCTAAAATTTTAGTTTAGAACTAATGTTTTACTAATATTTTACTAATGTTTTACTAATTTATTTTTCTAAAAAAATTGTTCTGATAAGCACATTAATAGTGTGAAGTACAACCAGGTTGAAAAATATACGCAGAATGAAGTAGATGTCGCGGCATGACAAGATGTAGTAGAAAAAGAGTTAAATGCTACTAAAAAGTACAACTCTTGTAAGACATATACAAAATCAACCATGCAAGTATTTTGTATCTGTTTTTCATTCATAATAAAACAAAAAAGACGCCAACAATGTGTATCGTATACATATAAACAGCGGATTGAAAAAACTTAAATTTTGTGTTGTCAAGGGTTGTCAAAGTAATTTTCTATTAATTAAATTAAAGACAAAATAAAATATTTAATTTTATTTAATAAAGATTAAATGTGTATTTGTATTATAGTGACTATTAATTTAGTTGTGTCAAATTGCAAACAAATATACGTACAGGTAGATATACTAAAGCGAAAGACAAGGACACACATCTTACGTATGTATGTATGTTGTATGTTTATATTTTCTAATTTCGTTTTGTTTCGTTTCTAAAAAAATGCCATCACATAGCCAACCATTGATGTAAGTAGTTGAAAGATAATTTGTTTATGTTATATACAATTATTTCTATATATTTTCAGAAATTAACTTAATTCGTGTTGTCAATGTGGGACTATGAACCTTTTTATATTTTCTAACGAATTGTAAATTATTTTTAAAAAAATAACAAAAAAAATTTAAGATTTTCAGCAAATAAATTAACTTAAGTATTCAATCTACTATTATTCAGCAATAATTTTATTAACTTTTAGCAAGGATTTTTTAATTTTGACATTTTTTTATTTTTACTGCGCTTGTAAGTTGATTTTCAACAGTTGAAACTAACTATATATTTAGTTATTTTAACGATAATTTAGTTTGTGGCCTTTTTAACTGCGAAACTTTTTTCGGTGTGGTAATTTCTAATAATAAAATATATGTTTAAATTTTCTAATTATTTGAGTTAAGGTTTGTTTTTATATAAAAGTTTTTTTTTATTTTCAATATTTCGCTACTCCTTTGTGTAGCATCTTCAGGAAAATAAATAAATTAATACATTTTCAAAAACTTTGAAAGTTTGAAATTTTTTTTTTCTTTTTTTCTCAAATAATTTAATAATGTTTTCAAACTTTTAAAAACATTTTTTTCAAACTTTAAAATTTTTTGAAAATTTATTAATTTATTTATTTTCCTGAAGATGCTACACAAAGGAGTAGCGAAATATTGAAAATAAAAAAAAAACTTTTATATGAAAAACAAACCTTAACTCAAATAATTAGAAAATTTAAAAATAAAAAATAAGGTTGAATAAACGAAAATAATTAATAAAATATATATTTTGAAATGTATCAAACACCCAGAAAACCGTCTCAGCTGTGGCCACCGAATTTGTTGCCAATCGAATTCTGGCGGTTACGACAACTATAGTAATGTTAATTATATTTTTAGTGGTGAAAGCTAATATTCAGTTGCCTAACCAAATATTACATTCCAAATAAATATTATTACGTTCCACAAAATGTTATTGAAATTAAAAAACTTTTTTTGATTTTTCTGGTATTGAACCGTAGCCTTCAGATTAGTAGCCCTCTGCCCTACTGATTGCACCACAATCACTTTTAATTTTCATTGCCTGATTTGCTATTTAAACATTTGAATATTATATTTTAATTAAAAAAAACTTTATGTGTTTGTCTTTTCTGAGATTTGAACTCGTAAGTTCGCAGTACTAGACCACAAACACTTATAAATGTTGAGTGCAAAATTTGAATTTAAATATTTTGTTAGGAAAACAAACATTGTCTCAAATTCGTTTACCAATGCCAATCATTAGTTGCTTCTTTAAACAATGCAATCCACAATTCGATTATTACCACTGAACCTCTAATTTGGTGGCATATTTGATTGCGAATACCGTTTCTGCAGTAACCACTTCTGATTATCGGCAATTTTTTTAAAAATTTGATAGATGGTATCAATTCTCTTGTATTATTAGAAAATAAATGGTTGCTTCTACCGTACACTCAAATAAAAAAGTTAGTAAAGTCAGCAACAAAATTAGTAGATTCAGCAAAAGTTTTGCTAAACTTAGTGGATTAGAAATTGAAAAAACCCTTGCTAAACATTAATAAAATTTTTGCTGAATATTAGTAGACTGAAAAAAACTCAAAAAATTTGTAGAAAATTTTTACTTTAGTTAATATATTTTGCTGTTACAAAATATAAAAATGTTCATACTCCCACATTGACGACATGAACTAACGTAATATCTGCAAATATATAGAAATAAATATATATAACATAAACAAAATATTCTTTCAACTACTTACATCAATGGTTGTCTCAATGATGCTATCTTTTAAAGGAACACTAATGCCGCAGAGAATTATAGAAAGGAAACGAAAAAATAACAAAATGTAACATATACAACCCGTTCTTTTGCAATAAGAAAAAGGAAACATAAAAATTTACCTAAGATGTATGTCTTTGTCTTTCGCTTTAGTCTGTCTACCTGCTGTATATGTGATTGACCACACAATTTGACTACAATTGACCACTCAATTTGACTACAAATACACATTTAATCTTTTATAAATTTAAATATTATATTTTGATTTTTATTTAATTAATAGACAAGTACTTTCACAAGCCGGTGAAAACGCAAAATTTAAGTTGTTCCAATCCACAATTTTGTTTTATGTATGAAAAACAGATACAAAAATCTTCCATGGTTGATTTTGTTTATGTGTCTTACTAGAGTTGTACATTTTAGTATAATTTTCCTCGTCACTACTACATCTTGACGCCTAGTTCATTCTGCGTATAACTTTTAATCTGGTTGTCGTTCACACTATTGATGCGTTAATCAGCACAATTTTTTTTAGCAAAATAAATTAGTTAAACATTAGTAAAATTTTAGTAAAACATTAGTTCAAAACAGTTAAGTGCTGACTAAGTATAACTAAAATTTTAGTTTAAAACATAATTTTAGCAAAAAATTTGCTATAAAATAGTATACCTGATTTACAAGATGTTTTACTAATTTTTCTACTAACTTATTTTTTTTGAGTGTACACAATTACTAACCGAATTTTATTTGAAAATTTGATTGGAAATACCAATAATTGAATAGATTGTTTTCAGTTCTTTTTTCCCTCTTTTTAATTTCCAGTACTGAATTTTTGTTTTATCAATCGATTATTGGTAGTTCCAAATAAAATAACGTCATATCAAATAAATTAGAATGGTTTCGGCCGAATTCCAACCAATCCTTATTTTGGTTGAACAAATAATTAAGTGATTAAAATAATTTTAATTCTACAGCATATTTACGAAAAATTTTATTACAAAAACAATTTCGAAAATATTTTGTTTTTATCTTTTATGATGTTGGTTTTTTCACATATGTGAAAAAAAAATAAACAAACAAAAAATCATTAAAAAGGTGTTTTTTTAAACTAAAACATATTCAAATTCTATATTTGTATTAAAAAAAATCAAAAAATTCAAGAAAAAGTATTTTAAAATAACCTAACATCGAAGACCCTAACAAAAACCTATTGCAGTAAATCTACTTTTCAGATTCCAAAAAATTTCTATCGAGAATATAAATATTATTCACCTTTCTGTCGTCAAGTGAAAACAATAACATAAATTATTTGTTTTTCCAAAGAGTTAATTTTGTCAAATATTTGGATTATCGCAATTGTTTATGACATTTTAAAAATATATTCTTATACCCTACACCAACTGTTTCCAAATGGTGGTCCGTAAGAGTATTCTAGGGGGTCCGAGTAGAATTCCAACAAAATGATTATTTAAAACACATTAAATGAAATTTCACAGTAATTTTTGGTGTAAAATTACACACAGAAAACAGACTCGGTAGTGGCTTTTTGACGAGTATCTTCTCATAAAACTTGTTTAAGACTAACTCGGTTAAGTGAATCCTCGGTTATTACAAATGTCTTGATGTTTTGGTAACAATTTTTACGCACACAGAATAAGTTAGTTGGAAATCGGCTGAAAATATGAAAAATCATTTGCCTACAATAAATTTCGTACCGATTACATACTTTCTTTAAAAAAAATCAGTCAAATTAATTTTCTGGCTAGATTAAGCCATATTTTGACACGTTTGGAAGAAAAAAATTACAGTCAGAAAAAAAGTTTGTAGTTAAATTTCGTACCGATTACATACTTTCTTTAAAAAAATCAGTCAAATTAATTTTCTGGCTAGATTAAGATATATTTTGACACGTTTGGAAGAAAAAAATTACAGTCAGAAAAAAAGTTTGTAGTTAAATTTCGTACCGATTACATACTTTCTTTAAAAAAATCAGTCAAATTAATTTTCTGGCTAGATTAAGCCATATTTTGACATGTTTGGAAGAAAAAAATTACAGTCAGAAAAAAAGTTTGTAGAAAAAATTTTCAATTTCACTTTACTATTTTTGTACTAATTTTTAGTACAATTTTTTATTTTATTAATATTTTTTGCTATTCTCATTTTACAAATTACTGAATTGTGTACTAATTTTTGCTGCTGATTTTAGCAAAATAGTTTACTAATTTTAGTTGCTAAATTTAGCAAAAATTTTGCTAATCACAAAAAATAAATATATATGTATGTATATTTAAAACAAATTAAATTTTTTATTACAGACTTAAAATTAAAATAATGTATATCTATTAGGAAAAAAGGGTAAAGGATTGAAAAAAAAAAGTTGTTTTATTTTACTTTTTCAACTTTTATTCTGTTTTATTGGATGTACTAAAATATAGCAAATTGTTTGCTGATTTTAGCGAATTTATTTTAAATTGGAGTTTACTGAAATTTTACTAAAATTTAGTAGCGGCTACAAATTTTTTCTACTAATTTAATTTTACTACAGTTCAGCAGACATGTGTTGCTAAATTTTGACGAGGTTAGCCGGAAAAAATTATAGTCAGAAAAAAAAGTTTAGAGAAAAAATTTTCAATTTCACTTTACTATTTTTGTAATAATTTTTATTACAGTTTTTTATTTTATTAATATTTTTTGCTTTTCCATTTTACAAATTATTGAATTGTGTACTAATTTTTGTTCCAGATTTTAGCAAAATAGTTTACTAATTTTAGTTGCTAAATTTGGCAAAATTTTGTTAATCACAAAAAATAAATATATATATTTAAAAAAAAATAAAATTTTTTATTACAGCCTTAAAATTAAAATAATGTATATCTATTAGGAAAAAAGAGTAAAGGATTAAAAAAAAGTTGTTTTATTTTACTTTTTTAACTTTTATTCTGTTCTATTGGATGTACTTAAATTTAGCAAATTGTTTGCTGATTTTAACGAATTTATTTTAAATTGCAGTTTACTGAAATTTTACTAAAATTTAGTAGCTGCTACAAATTGTTTCTACTACAAATTGTTTCTACTAATTTCAGTTCAGCAGACATGTGTTGCTAAATTTTGCAGAAAAATACACGGCTCAAAATAGTTACATTTCCTGTAATAACAGTAAAATTTTCAGTGATCATTACAGATTTTTTTTTTTAGTGTAACAAAAATTATTTATTGTCTTTATTTAGTTGAAATAATTTGACCATATGAAAGACCTTATTCGAAGAAATCCATGAAGTTTTCTAAATATTTTCGTAGAAGAACTCCCTCCTCTGGGTCTCATGTCAGTAGCAAGACTGTTTATGAGAACAAAGGATTTGTTGCATCAACATATCGCTCATTTACTGCAATAACGTCATAACTCAAACATTTTGATTTTGTAGAAAACGAGTTTAAAGTTTTCAATTTACTCCCACCTTGAAGAAAAAATAGAACGACATAATTTCTCTTAAGAGGGGAGTATACAAGATATCAATACGACTTTTTTACACAATATGATATGTGATATAACGAATAATTCTGCGTCATTAACTCAAAAATCATGTTTTTTGAGATGTGACGTTCTTGCAGTAAATGAGCGGTATGTCCTTAGAGCTGGCTGTGTTCCAAGATTCTAAAATCTTAGGTTTCCATTAGAAACTGGTACATTATGTTTTTAATATCTTATTTGATATTTTTTTAAATTTTTAACAATTATATTTTTATTAGTTTTTGTATCATTCATGAATTTTCATTTTTATAGATAAAAATTAAAAAAAAAAAAAACAGAATAAAATTGGAAACAGTGTTTTATTTAAAAGTATAATACTTTGTGGACAATAAACAATTGTAAAGAAATTTTACTCCAGAATCTCGATTATAAGGAATTAATTTTTTTGGTCTCTCGGAGTTGATCTTAATCGAGTTTTACTGTATTTGATTTTTGTTTTTTTTTTCTTTTTAAATTAACACCGAATTTTGGTTTGTTTCATTATTTTTCTAATAATATATGTAAAAAAAATGCTTTTTCTTGGGGGTCAGTGAACCAGCAGAAGTATCTCAAGGGGTCCGCGAAGCAAAACTTGGTAGGAACCATGAACAAATTGCTACTACACTCAAAAAAGTTTAACATTAGAATCTATTGACTATGTTAAGTTAAAACAACTGTAAATTCAGTTAAAAGGTGACAGAGGTAATTACCGTTAAAATAACTAAAAATAAAGTTATTTTTAACTGTTGAAAAACTAATAACAAATGTAGTAAAAATAACTAACAATGCCGTAAAAACAACTGACAATTTTTTACTATAAAAATTTTGTAACTGAAAAAATTGGTAAAAAAAATTTCATAAACAACACGCATTATAATGACCATATATCATGGTTAATACGCACTTTTTTCTACACAAATGTAATGACATTTTTACTAATACAAAATATCCTGCATATATAAATTGAAGCATTTCATAAATATGATGAAATTGATTTTGTTTTTTATAAAATGTTTCATAAATACTATGAAGTGTTACATTGCACGAAAATTTATGAAACATTTCATAAATATGATGAAGCCTTTCCTTTGAGTGTAGAAAAATTGTTTTTTCTTTCAAATTTGTATTTTTTACATTCTACTTAAAATGTCAAGTCAAAATTCCTAACGGTACTCACTCCAATTATGAGTTTTTTATGCATTGGAGATACAATGAAATTTTCTAATTATTATTTGCAAACTATGAACATATTAATAACACTACTCGACAGCTATGTACGCTGATTCCAAATCTGACAAATTTTTTTTTTCTAATTTGTAGTTTTTTTATGTCCGCGGTACATCATCATCATTTACATCATTCACCCCATTTTTTTTTTCGTATATTTTCTTTAATTTTTCGAAATTATATCTCATAATCATGAAATGTTTTTAAAGAATATACAAGAATACACAAAATTATCTTTAATTTGACCGTAAGCATGTTGGCGTTTGTATCAGAATATCGTACTTGCATTGCAAGGAAGTTGAAAATTATCCTTTTTTTTTAGTTTCATCCTTATACATTTTCTGCATGTTAAAAATTTTTAAAATTTTATCATTGTGCATAAACTTGAGATTCCAATTAAACAATTTTTTTATTAAAATTACATATCCATTCATAATGTCCTGATGTATTTATAAAAGAACTTAAAATTTTAATTAATTTTCCACATGCCTTAAATACCAAAGTAGAAAAAATTATTTTATATAAAAATAAACTATCAATGTTACTACTGAAGAATTTGTAACTTTTTGCAGAACCTGTCTTTGTAATACATATTTTTTAATAGAGTAAGGTACGCTGAGCAAAAACATATTTTTCTCGCGGTTTGTATATTTACGTTATATTGAGGGCCTATATTCAATATCGCACACCTAGTTCAAAAGTGACTCAACTCAAAATTTTTCATTTTTCAGAAATCGAAAAAAAATATTTGCAACTTTATACCAACTGCAACATAAAGAAAGACATAACTGCTTTTTAGCAACAGTTAACAACAACAAAATACACTGATATTTTTTTTATAGGTAAATAAGTGTATTGTGTATAGTTTAAGCATATAAACCCGAAAAATTAAAATTTTGAGTTGAGTCGTTTTCGAACTAGGTGTGCGATATCATCCATCTTACATTTTCACGAAATGCGTTTTTGATGGAAAAGTATTCAGTTAAATATGACATTCAGTAAAATATGGTATCAATTCCAAAGAAGAAGCATATTTTTGGCAATTGTTATTTCTGAATTGTTATTATTGAATATTAAATTATTTTTCCATGGGTCAGAGATAAAAAAATTATCACAACTGCAAAAGCCGATTAAAACATTTTTGACTTCAGATTGGGGTTTAGAAAATAAAAACACTTTTGTAGAAGGCTGTGCAAAAAAGTCTTTTTTTCCTAACTCATTATGGAACATTAAACGAATGCCATACATATACCATATTTTGGTAATCGCGTTTCTTAACATAATATAATAGAACTAGTACATTTACACATACTTGGGGTGAAATTTTGCTATTTGTCTGCGTTTTTATCTAAAAAAATTACTTTTTAGTGTTAATTTTAGATAGTATTTTTTTTATTTTTATTAATGGCATAGAACTTTTTCTTTTTTTAGCAAAATTTTTGAAATACAATAGCAAAACAAAGAAAAACATCCTAAAGTTGTATTTTTACACTCACAAGAACTTTTCCATAAAAAATCAACAGTTATTTAAAAGTTTAATCGGTAAAGTTGTTTCAATGGAATGTACAGTTAAATTACCAAAGAAATATATTTTTTAACGTTCTGTTTGTTATTCAACAAAAAAAAAAAATAACAAAAAAACGGACTTTCCGTAATAGTTAAAATATTCAGTTAAAATTTTCTTTTTAAAACAAAAAGTTGTTATATTATATTGAGTATTGAAATAAACGAAAATCTATTGTTTTTATGGATTTTGTCAATTAATTTTTCAACAGTTGAAAATAAACTAAAAAATACAATTGTTTTAAACGAAAAGTAAGTAGTCCTGTTTTTAACTGATTTAACTGAAAATCATTAAAAATCATTTTAACTGAAAATCATTAAAAATCATTTAATGTGTATATTCAGTAGTCTTTACGGAAAAAATATTGTGAGTGTACTTTTCAAATTTGGATATGTGATGAAGAACAAAAAAAAAAAAAATAAGGAAGACGTGACTGAAAACATAAAATCAATCACTCGATTTTCTCCACCGCTTCTGATTTGAACCAAAGTTAGTATAGAAGATGTATATAATATAACTATAAATTCGTCCAAATATACACTCACAAGAACTTTTCCATAAAAAATCAACAGTTATTTAAAAGTTTAATCGGTAAAGTTGTTTTAATGGAATATACAGTTAAATTACCAAAGAAATATATTTTTTAACGTTCTGTCTGTTATTCAACAAAAAAAAAAAATAACAAAAAAACGGACTTTCCGTAATAGTTAAAATATTCAGTTAAAATTTTCTTTTTAAAACAAAAAGTTGTTATATTATATTGAGTATTGAAATAAACGAAAATCTATTGTTTTCATGGACTTTGTCAATTAATTTTTCAACAGTTGAAAAAAAGCTAAAAAATGCAATTGTTTTAAACGAAATGTAAGTAGTAATGTTTTTAACTGATTTTCAGTTAATTTAATGTGTACATTCAGTAGTCTTTACGGAAAAAATATTGTGAGTGTAGGACAGCTAATGGGTTTTTAAAAGTTTTTCTCTATATGTTGTAAAAAAAAAAATAATTATCAATTTCTATTTGTGATTCGATAATATGATCTTAAACCGAACACAATTAATATTAATTTAATATTTAAGAATTTGAAGTTTTGGAAATTGCCTACCTAAACTTCTCTTGCCCCAAAAAAATTATAGTTTTTTAAAAAAATAAAAACTCAGCAAAAATCTACAAAACAAAAAAAAAAAAGGTTGAAAATGGGTCCATCTTTTAAGGCTGCACAGTGGCACATGATTTTCAATAAAATATAGGACAAGTAGTTTGCTTAACAAGGTTTAACTTTTTATTTCTACGAATTTTTGCCAAAAATTTCACAGTATATGGAAAAAAGTTTAAACTATCGAAATGTGAAATAAAAAATGTATAAATAAAAAAATCTAAAATGGTTAACCCCTTAATTACTTGGTATCGTCTGTTTTTGCTGAGTATAAATAAAATTTTAAGTTAATGCATGTACATTTAATTAAGCAATCAAATTACATCATTATTTTATATAAATGCAAATAGAAAATCTAATTTATTTTACTACATACACTCACAAAAAAAAGTTAGTTAAAAAGTCTGTTAACCAATTAATGACTGACCCCCAATTATATTGTCCAATGTCGATGAAAATTCAAACATTCACTATTTGAGATTTTAAAAGTTAAATGGTATATTTTTTTTTTAAATTTCCCATATTTTAGGCTTATGAATTAACTACTGATATAAATTAATTCCGCCAGCTTTTTTTAAAAAAAGATTTTTTTATGAGTATAACACTCTTCATTTTTACTTGAAAATAATTAATATTTCAAAAAAAGGTTATTTCATAAAACTGTAAAATGTTTATTTTAATTATCATGCCTGAAAATCACATCTGTAGCCCAGGTGAGTGGTCATAGAGAACACCTAAGAAAACTAGACAGCAAGAACGTTTTTCGATCTTTCAATTCCATAATTTTTCAGAGACAATTTTTCAGACAATGTAAATTTGCAGACTTTTGGACCGCTAATTACCCCCATGGAAGGGTGGGAAACTTTGCCCAAACATTTTCTTAAAGTAATTTTATCTTTTCACTTCCCGCCTGTGAAAACCAATTTGATGCACGTCTTGCCTAGCTCTAGCTATATTTTTTTTTTTAATATGACTCCTTTTTGGACATTTAAATACCCAATAGGCAAATGGATTAAACGGAAACTTCAGTTGAGCTATAGTTATTAGTTATATAATTTTTCTTCTAAAACAAATTTCATCCGTATTTGAACTAATTTTTGACGTTAAATTTAGTAATTCATGTTTCTGAAATTTACAAATTTTGCCAGTTAATTTAAACCGCAATTGTAGATTCCCAAATTTTAAAATCAAACTAGCGTTTTTTCGAATGTTTTCGGTTTTCGAGAACTCTATCTTTAAATATAGCTAATTAAATGTTCACACAGTGGAAAGAATCATTATATTAAAAAAATCTGATTTTAAATATAAAGGGTGTTTTTTTATACAGCTGTAGAACTTTAAGTTGGCAACACTTTTGTCAAGTGATTTATGTTTAGTTTGGTTTGGCATTTCAACATGAATAGACTGACGCCTGAACAACGCTTCCAAATTGTGCAAATTTATTTTGAAAATCATGATTCTATTCGAAATACGTTTCGCGCACTACGTCCATTTTACGGTCAACATAGTCGCCCATCAGAGCAATTAATTGGATTAACTATGGAACGTTTTCGCACCACGTTTACTCTAAACGATAATATGGATCCACAGAGACGTCGTATGCATCCACAGAGGAAGACCCTAATTAGTCTATCTGCCATCGTGCACAGGAATTGGATGTGTCCATACATTTTATGGAATATTTTGCGGAAACATCTTAGTTTGCGTGATTACAAAATCTAACTCGTGCAACAATTTAAGCCACACGATCACCTAGCAAGGCGTAGATTCGGTGAATGGGCCCAAAACAAGATTGCCGTTGATCCCGATTTTCATAAGAGAATTTTGTGTAGCGATGAAGCTCAATTTTGGTTAAATGAATACGTCAATAAACAAAACCGCCGTATTTGGAGTGATGATATCCTCAGGTGTATGTTGAGACGCCGTTACATCCAGAAAAACTGACTGTTTGGTGTGCTTTATGGGCTGGTAGATCATTACTACGTACTTCTTTAAAAACAATATTGGTCAGAACGTTACAGTCAATGGTGACCGCTACAGAGACATGATTACTGACTTTTTCGTTCATCAATTAAACAACCATGATGTGCAGGAGCTGTGGTTTCATTAAGACGGCGCAACATGTCACACAGCTCGTGCCACAATTGATTTATTGAAGGAAACGTTTGGTAATCGCATAGTTTCAAGTTTCGGACCCGTGAATTGGCCTCCAAGATCATGCGATTTAACGCCGCTGGACTATTTTCTGTGGGGATATGTGAAGTCGCTAGTCTACGACGATAAGCCCGAAACGATTGACCACTTGGAGGACAACATTGCCAATATACGGCCACAAATGTTGGAAAAAGTCATCAAAAATTAGACCTCCAGATTAGACTACGTCGCAACCAGCCGTGGCGGTCATATGCCGGACGTCATATTTAAATTATAATGCCAGAAGATTATCTTTCGAATAAAGTAATTTCTTGTCAATTTATAAAATTCATCTTTGTTTTATTTAATTTCAAAGTTCTATACATCTATAAAAACACACCCTTTATAGTTACACTACTATTACTACATGATAATTATATTTGCAGTAATACGTTTGTTGTTGTGTTAACTGCAATTGCTTTATTTCGAAAAATCATTTTTAATGTTTTGGAGGCTTGATTTTTAAACAACTTACCATAATTAACGCATTTTGGTAACAGTTATTTTATGCAGTTGTTTCGACTTATTGACAAATTGTGTGTGTATCAAAAGATACAGAAAACCAACATGACGTCTGAAACAAGCGTCTTGTTTATACCTTATAGTTTTATAACCATTTTTTCGAGCTCAGCGACCTCAAAAATATATATAATTGTCATAAAATAATTTTATCCAGCTAGATTCGGTATTATAAAGACAGTGGGATGCAAAATTAATATGCACGTTAATTAAAAAATATTAATCAAATACCCCAAATACTGTAGGAAACAAATTAAATGAATTTGAGTAAACCATATTTTTAAAAATATCGCTTAATCCAAAACACTGTAGCGTACAGTTTATAGTTTTGAGTAATATTGTTTCAATTCGGTACTTATACATAATTAACTTAAGTAAATGCACACATTTTAAATATAAACTACTGCTAAGTAAGAATGTTTTTTTCAAAATGCATGTCAATAAAATGCATAATAGTAAATATTCCAAAGTGGAAATCTTCAAAATAAAAATAGTTGAATCAAAGAACATAAAGACTAAAGAATAACCACTCTACTCAACATCTGTTAAATTTTATATGCCAACTGGTTTTAAGAGAAACAGTTTTTTACAGGTTTTTAAATGCATATTTGTGTTCATTCTACAAAACTTCTGCGGAGAATACATTAAACACTACAAATTAACTTTAAAATTCAAAATTGATTAAAATCACGAAAATTAATTAATTAAAAGTACCACTGTTAACACATTTTTCAACTGGGCAAAAAATTTCACGTTTCCAAGGAAACAATTCGCAAAAACCACTACCAAAAGAAGACAATACCCAAATACAATTGACAGAAATACCAACAAAATAAAGACAACTGAGAGAAAACCTCATGAAAAAAATTTCAAATATTTTTGGATGATGAAAAATGAATGTCGTCCACAGCATGATCAAGCATAAAATATGCCAAATAGAATATAGCGGTCAGTTGGCTCTCTACAAAAAGTGAATTATTAATTTATAGTCTACACTCAAAGACACATTTATGACATGTTTCCTAAATTTTCGTCCAATGTAACGTTTCATAATATTTATGAAACATTTAATACAAAACAAAATCAATTTCATCATATTTATGAAATGTTTCACTATATATAGGTATTAATCATATTTTGTATAAGTAAGGATTTCATTATTTTTGTGTAGACAAAATTCAGAGTTACCATGATATGGTCATTATAATTCTTGTTGTTTATGAAATCTTTCATAAATATTAACGAAATTGTTACATTGAACGAAAATTTATGAAAATTGTTCATGGTTTTCTCTGGGTGTATTTTGTGTTATAAATAAAAATACTTTTTCAAAAATATAATTAGTTTTTTAATTAATAAATTACGTTTTAAAATTGTCCATCTACTAAATTGACATAGGTTATTTACTTAAAGTTGTTACGGGGAAATATGTATATATTTGCTGATAATAAATAGATTTCTAAACGAGTAATCAGAGAATGATAACAAACGGCAAATTTAATTGAAAAAAATTAAAATTTAAAGTTGTTGAGCTGAAATTTATTTTTTTTGTTAAAGGAAACTTAAAATTTTTTAACATTTGAATAGTTTATATATGTGTACACTAAAAAATAGTCGGTACAAATAGTTTAATATTCAATAATACTACCTGAATTTGCCAAAGCAGAATTTTTAATAAATTTAGATGACATCAATTTTAGCTAAAAAATTTTGTTAAACATTTGTGCTAACTTAACTATTAAATACATTGACAGTTGTAGTTAAATTAGAGCTAAGACTTTAGCTAAATCAACAGAATTTTTAAGCTAAATCAACAGAAAATTTCTGTTAAAATTTACTCTCCGGATCTGACCAGATGCAGGTCCATATTTGTAACTAGGTGTATATGTGGTTAATGGTTACTAATTTATATGTACGGAGTAACTATTTTTATTATCGATTTTAATCTATTTCACTTAAGTTTCAGAAACATTATTATAAAATAAAAAAAAAATAAATGAGAAAATAACGTCATCTAAAAGTGAAAAAAGCGGAAAAACAAAAAAATAATGGTTTGAAACAATTGTGGTTTAAATTAACTGGCGAATTTGTGAATTACGAATTACTTAATATTAGCTTGATAAATTAGTTCATATACGGATGAAATTTGTTCCTTTTGCTAAATAAGATAAATTATAAGTTTAGCTTAATAACCGACTTAAACGTTAAAATTTAGGTCAACTGAACTGGTACATGTATAAAAGACTTTTGTATTAACTTTTTTTTATGAGTGTACATACAAATATACATACATATATCTCAAAAACTATTAGATTGTGTTGACATTCGAATTGAACTTAATTCATCATCATCTTTTGGTGTTAAAGTTCGGATTTAGCCGTTCACTATATTCTTTTATTCGGATATTTATTCAACTAAATCACATACACTCAGGGAACTTCTGCTGTAAATATTTGAAGTTGTTTGAGTTGTAATACAGAATCATTATATTTAAGTGAAAAAACTGTAATTTTTATAAGAAATTTAATTTTTAACTACATTTTTAGTTCATTAAAAAAAAACAAACCACATCAAATTACTGTATTATCATTTTACATTCATTTTATACAGTATTTTTTTTTTTTTAAATAAAACAAATAAATGTTTATTTATTTTTTTTTTATTACATTTGTGGTTACTTTTTACTACATTTGTGGTTTATTTTTGAACAGGCAAAACAAATGACAATGTTAGTTGAATTTAATGAAATGTAAGTCGCCCTTTATTCAATTTCATTTGTTTTTAACTACATTTTTAGTAGTCTTTACCTACATAATATTCTCTGCACTATGTTTACCTAGTACATATTCACATTAAAAATTATTTATTTTGCAAGAAAATAATATCGAAAAAATATCTTTCATCCGAACTTCAAAACATTTGATGCGGCGATTTTTTTTAAATCAAAAGAATAAAAGTAATCAATTGTACATAAGTTACTAAATAATTTGTTTTTAGTTTTAAATTAACTACCAAACGTATATTTTTAGTTTTGATAAAATTTATTTCAGAACTCCTGATTTTTTATTTTTTTGATATTTTGTATTTTTTGTTATTATGTACATTTTTTTTAAGTAAAAACTATTTTAAAAAAATATTCGAGTTACTCGAGTAATTTTTAAATATTACTCGATAAGTTAGAAACCTCAGAATTACTCGTTTACTCGAACAAAACCAAACCCGAGTAATTTGAATACCCTATTGTCTACTTTTAAGATAAATTACCAGCCCATAGTTGTTTAAAACTTTGTGTATTGCACTAAAATTTAGCAATAACTGGTGTTATAAAGTTTTGACCGTCTTCTCTGAAAATGTACCACTGTGCGACGATAGAAACTTCTGCAATACGAAAATGATTATTGCCTGCAGTAAATGTTTTCTTCCAGGCGATATGATCGGGGAATCTTTTTCGTATTGCCTTGTTTGCTGGCTAATAGAAAAAATAATATTTTATAGGTAGATTAGATTAGATCAGAAGGCACTATGCACCGCGACCAATGTTGATCTTTTGTGCTGCCTAAAGTTACCTACAGATTCAAGCTACCTATAAAGCCAATTATCCTATTAGGCAAAATGTTCGCGATGTCGGAAGGCGAAATGAAGCGATCACCTAGAAACCTAAGTCTCCTATCACAAAGCCTGGGACATTCGCAGAGAACATGCTCCGAAATATCAGACACCATCTCACAAAACCTACACATATCCGTGTCCGATTGACCCTTCTTGTGCAGATGGTATCTGAGATTACAGTGTCCAGTTAAGTAGGACGCCAGGGTCCTCAAACCCCCCCCCCCCTTTCAAGCGACAAGTCGCCTCGACCCTCTACTGGAAAAAGAGATCAATCTTTTTGCCTAGCGCTGACCTGGAGAGTTTTCCCAGTAACCAGAGAATTCAGACTCTCTCCATGCCCTGAGCCTTTCCCTAACATACCCTGCAGGTATTCCACAGAATGGTTCAGGACCAATAAATGGTCTTCGGGCCCCGCGGTTGTCAACACATCCTGCCCTCTCGTTGCCCTCATGTCCCTCATGACCAGGAATCCACCCCAAGGTTAGAGAGTTGCCCCTACCGAGCCTATTGAGAGTCTGAATGCATTCCATGACCAACGCAGACGACACCTTATAAGCCATTAAGTTCCTCAGTGCAGCCTGACTGTCAGAAACAATGTAGATGCGAGATCTGCGAGTTCCCCTTCGCAGGCAAGTATATAGTAAAAAACATTTCAAGTCAGAAAATCTTTAAAAAAAAATCAATTAAGTTCAAAAATCTTAAGAAAAAAGCTCAATAACAGATATTCTAAATACCAGTAGACAAAAAAAAAATTACAAAAATATGTAAAATTTTCCGTTTTTTTATGTAAATAAAATTCTGGCCTTTTGGAATCAGGGTCTACAATGTAATGTAAACATTTCTGTTGATTGTAGCAGGATATATTGTTGCATTCAACTTAATTTAAGGTAAATATAACAAACATTTTGTTAATTTTACAGTTTTTGCTCGCTGTTTCTTCTACAAATATTCAGCAAAGTATTTTGCTGATTTTGACAGAGTAAATTGCTATTTTCAATTAACTAACACTCTACTCGAATATAGCTAAAATTTTGAAAATTTAACATTTTCATTTTTGCTGTTCTTATCTTATCTTCTATTCAGCAAATAAAATCAGTGATTTTCAGCAGTTTTTTCTGCAACGTCATTATTAACTAATTTTTAGTAGTGTTATCTGCTTATTTTACAAACTTATTTCTATAACTGTAGCGAAACCCGTTAGAATATAAATGTTTTTCAGTTTTAAAGAACACATTTTTAAAATTGAAAACATGATTATAAAATAGAATTCAGTTTTAATTGAAATAAATACATATTTAAAATTATTATATTGATAATACTGAAAAATTACTTACCTATCTTCCATACGAGGTCTTCTTCCCAATATCGCGTACGCTGAACTTTGCGCCCTTAAGGCCTCCCATGATTGATGATCACCTTGACCAGATGCTTCCAGCAGCTTTAAACGATTTGACTTTTGACGGCCACTCAAAGTAGCCTGTATACGGCCTAATAAACCTCGTGACCATGTGTCAACAGCTTGTAAATAGATTAGTAAAAAGAATAGTAAAACACCGCAAAATATCACTTCTGGTCGTAAAACATAGAGACGACATAGTTTCCAAATATACGCTAAAGGTGAGTTAATGGACGAAAAGCCCACAGCAAATTTAGATAGGATCTTCATGTGTGAAACGTATGTTTGATAGAAAACTTTATCCTCCAGCTCGTCATCCATGTAGCGAAACAAGCAGTGCGTAAAGTATTAAAAAAAAAACAAGAGTTTTATAACTCTGGGAGCGGGCAGAGGAGAGTTGTACGAGAAGTGTAATTAAAATACTTTTCGAAAGGCAATGAAGTATGTGGCTTTTTTAGACCGTAAAGTAAATAAGGAATGATGTATATTTATAGATTTTTTTTTCACGAACAGCTGTTAAGCAACTTTATTTGTGTCATAAATTTTTTTTTTTTTTTTTTTTAATTTTTCTCAATTTTTATTTTTAAACTATCTGTAAAATTACAAAATACGATATAAATAACTACGTATAATGTAAGATATGTTGCGCAAACTTACATTCATCGTGATTTGCACAAATTTTCATCACTTATAAAAGTTTTTATTTTAGCTTTTTACTGTTCGAGGTGACCCAAAAATTAAATTATGAAGTGAAAATCTTTTAAATTTTATGTTATTTTGTTTTTCTCGATTTTCTGTTTGTTTGTCGTGTGTTATTTTTAATTTTTTTATTGGCGAGCTCAGCTGTATACGGAGTATTGTATTTGTAAAATGTACATCAATGTACGTATCCCTACATCAAAAGATGACAAATATATCGGCATTGGTATTTCGTTTGTAACAGCAACAAAATCAAAATAAATTTGAATTTATGAATAATAATGTATTCTTTTAAATTTAAATGAAATTTCAGTAAGTTTTTAACAGTAATTGCAGTTATTTTTAACAGCTTTTTCAATTGCTTTAACCGACATGATTTTTTTAGTGAAGCATTTGCATATCTTCCTCAACTTTTGATTCGATATATACAACACAAGCTTTTCAATTGTTTTATATGATAATTGGTGTTAAATAAAAATTTGATTTCAATTAAAAGGTTAATTGATTCAATTAATTAATTGTGAACTTATTTTAAAATGCTTGGATACATTTTTTGAAGCTTATAATTCCCACACTCAGGAAATTAAGAAGGTAGACATGACTAAAAACTATTTACTACAAATGTAGTCAAAAAGGCGATGAATGTATTTGTCATAAAAATAACTAACCATGTAGTAATATTTAACTATTGATAAAATAACTACAATGGTAGCAAAAATTACTATCGAAGCGGTCAACAACAACTAGCCTTAAATGAATGCATAAACCATAAAAAACTAGCAACAAAACCATAAAAACAATGAACATAAAACGACTACATAAGTTGTAAAAACTACACACAGAGAAAAGTTTTGCTATTTGCCAACTGAAATTCGGTTACTACGACTCAAGTTCGGATATTATGAATTTCAGTCGGTAGGTACAACTAAACATTAGTTTTCACAACAAAGTTCGGTTAATTCAACTGAATTTTAGTTACAAAACCCAAAATTTTCGGAATTCTTATATAAATATCGTTGTAGTAACTGAATTTATAAGTTGTTATTATTAAAATACACTTTTCAATTTGTTTGGCACTTTATTGCTTTGTGTGTACTATTTTTTTAATAGTTATTTTTTCGGTACTTTAAAAATATTTTTAAATACAATTTTTTCTTCTTTTAATTACAATAAAATATGTATTTCCTGTATCCTATTTGAAATTAAAAGCCAAAATTCCAAACGGTATTCCACACACAGAGAAATAAAGTGCCAACCTAATTGAAAAGTTTATATTAATGGTAACAACTTATAAATTTCGTTAGAACAATGATATTTACATTAGATTTCTGAAAATTTTGGGTGTTGCAACTAAAATTCTGTTGCATTAACCGAACTTTGTTGTGAAACCTAGCAAATAGCTAAATTTTGTTCTGTGTGCAGTTATGACGTTTTTTATAATAATGAAATTTTCTAATTATTATTTGCAAACTATGAACATATCAATAATAACAAATATAAACTAAACGAGAATTTTTAAAAACTCGACAAAATCTTCTATTTTAGAATAACTAACAAAAATAAACTGTTTACTGTAAAATTATTGTTTTGGTAGTTGTTTATTGAAATACTAAAATAACTGCTCAAAACAACTGTTACTTAAGTACAGTATTTTTTGTTAGTTATTTTTTGAAATGACTCTCTAAATTAGTCTTTTTTTATTTTCTCATAGAAAAATTACTACAATAGAGGTTAAGGTTAAAACAACTACTAATGTTTATTATCTGAATGACCTACATGTAGTAACTGTAAGAATATTCTGAGTGCATGAACTTTTACTTACAGTGTACAATTAAATCGAGAAACAGAAGTATAAAAATCTCATAAATGGAAATTTAAGAAAGTACAATTCAAAAAATATCTTGTAAGAAGCTAAACATGATAGAAGGGGGAGCTTTCACCATTGGTGTACAAAGCTTAAATGACAATTGGTTCAGTTTATGATCATTTTTTAAACTTCCGAGTTTGGAGGATTTACTGTAGTCGTGGACACACACATAACTTTTTCAATTGGTGTGTTAAAAAAAGATATTTTAGTACAGGGATGGGAAAACTGTGACACGCGTGCCAGTAGTGGCATGCTATTGTGTACCGTGTACCTTATTTTTATTCTCTTATCACATATCCAAATTTCATTAAGATCGGAGAGAACCCATCGGGAGACTCACCTTGTAAGATACTAAGTTGCACTGCAACTCGTCAATCGAAACTTTTTATTCAAGTAATGCTACTTTTAATAAAATTTTAAGGAAGAACAGAATTTTATTTACTGACAATGAATAAGTTTCATTAAAAAATTAGTTTTATAAAAAGTATAAAGCTTTCCATTAACTTTAGGAAATTGTTCATTCCATTTGTGAAGAAAAGTTTCATTACCCAGCAAAACTTTGGTAATGGGTGCGATAAAGTAATGCATTACCTTGTAATGTGTACTCGTTACGTGTATCATTATTTTCCAACAAGAATGAGTTACCGATAATTGAACACTCATGGATTACCTTGTAATGATACCTCTTTATTGCATTACTTCAAAACATAACATAATGACTTACCGATCGTCAATTACATAATGCATAAATTATAAACGTAAAGTAAGTATTAATATATATTTTTGAAAATCTAATTATAGACACATTACTTTGTGATTTTTTGTAAGCATGAGGGTAAGGTGTAAATTTTTGATAGCAATAAAATATTATATGTATCGATTGCTCAGTTGGTAGAGTTCTCGCCTAACTAAATGTTAATACCAGAGACCCCAGGTTCGAATCCCAACATGACCACGTAATTTAATTAATAAAAAAAAAGTTGTTTATTTAATTAAAAAAAAAATATAAAAAAGATATCTGTAAAAAAAAAATTTGTATGCATTTTTTTTTTATGAAAATCTATTTATAGATACATTACTTTTTCCCACCATGTAACCATATAAGTAACCAGTTACTTTACCCTCTACAAGGTAATGCGTTAAACCCATTACTTTGAGGATCATCGCCTGTAAAATTCATCAGTGAAGTAAGGTGTAATGTAATGCGTGAAGCCCTATGGCGATACATTACTTTACCCATGATTTGGTAATGTGTGGTTTTGCTGGGTAGTTTACTGAAAATTTTAATTACACTTCATCCACCAAAATTCTATTTGCTACTATTAAATGTGGCAAAATGTCAGGTGTATTAAACCATTTTTTTACCAAGCCTAGATTCCGTACGAGTTTTTTGACAAATCTTGGTACGAAGATACGTTGGTTTCCCAGTATGCATTTTCAGTAAATTTTATAACCTTTTTAGTCGGCGTTGTGGTGTAATGGTTAGCGCGTTGGACTGTTACACAGATGGTCCCGGGTTCGATTCCCGGTGACGACATCAATTTAGAAAAATAATATGTATGAGTTTTCTATCACTCATATGTATCGCACCTTCGGTGTTCCCATAGCACTTAACCCCACCGAAGTAAAATAATGAATCAGGGCTAAGAAACAAAAAGCTTCAATAAATTCGCCAACTCTACATCAGGTGGCGAGCAACAACTGTTCTAAGACTTATCTACTCGCGTAATTACAGTGTTGTCATGTTTGAAGCCCTTCATCTTTCACCACCTTTCATCTCTCCACTATCCCCTTTCCAAAGAAAGCAACACATTAATTGATAGGAAGAATTTCCTGTGTTGCCTCTCTTTAAAAAAAAAAAAAAAATTTACAATATTTTGATTGTTGTTTTCGCCCTATTTTTAAGTTTTTTTTTAATTTTGGTATTTTTAGACAGTTTTTGAAAAATTTTATTTGGCAACTCTAATTGCTTAATTGGTTGAGAGAAAATAGTACATTTTTGATATTAAAAACAAAAACAGATTAATTTTGCGCATAAACAGAGAGTTTCTTGGACGAGTTTTAATGCAATTGTTTTTTACAAATAAAATTAAATTTTTCATAAAATTTTATGAAAAACTGCATTAATTTAATGAAAAGTTTCATTGGACGAGTTCCAGTGATATTTCATAGATCTAATGCAAAAAATCATTGATATAAAAATATTGATATAAAAAGGAGAAAAAAACAAAAAACGTGTATTGTATATCTAACAAAGGTAGACCTTGCACTTAACAAACAAGTTTTCATTTTTTTTTTTTGATCAATGGTTCGAGCTCATATATTAATTCCTCATTGCACAATTAAAGGTCGAAAAACATAAATTTTTTTTTTCAAGAGGGCTCCAAAATTCATCAGTCTTTTGAGTCATTTTAGTGTCATGAATTTTAAGGGCTCCAAAATTTTGCGGTCTGTATATATTTATATCAGGTTTAATTCAATGAAGAAAACTATAAAAGTAATATTTTTTTTGAGGTATTTCAGTGTCATATATTTTAAGGGCTCCGAAATTTGTGGCACGCGTCAAATTTTAAATTTGTTGGTGTTCTACAAATTTGTTTGGTTTTGACACGCAATGAAATAAAGTGTGGCCGCCCCGGTTTTAGTATGATGTTCTGTTGACTTCAATAAAAAAAATTACAATGAAGTTTTTGCAAAATTGTTTAGAAATGTGTAAAAAAAAGTTATGATTTTGTGCGAGTGATTGCACCTGGGCTACATTCAAAATCTTACAGCCATATCAGTTACTTTGGGAATATTTCAAATGGAGCTAATCCACAATTGGTAGACTTTCCCCAAAGACAAGGGAATGTTAGCTATTGTGGCCTTTTCGTTTTTTTCGTGTTGTTGCATGAAACTGTCATCGAGTTTAATTACCGCTATTACTATTTTAAAAAAGTTTCGACTTGAATACACACGTTTTTCTTAGTTTTATTGTGTCGTTACAAAAAATCGCAACATAAAGTATAATTTTTAGTAAACATATAAAGTGAATAACAAACAAGATTTAAAGAATTTTCCAAGTCCGATTTTTGTAAACGGTAAGCATTTTATTCAGAATTTTTATTTAAAATTTGTTTGATTCCATAAACAAATTTAATAAATAAAACAAAAATGTGAAAAATTAAATTTTTATAAAACTAAATGTATTAAAAATAGATATATACAACTCCAATATTTCAAAATGACTGACTTGTTTTTTTTGAAATATATATGTTGTTGTACTTTTTTAACGACTGATTTTGGTTACCATATGGTAACAATGGTCGGGCCAGGGATTGTGTCAGGATACATAAGTAATTTAGGGGTTTTCTCAAAATTTTAGTTGCAATCAATATTTTTTTATCAATATTTATTGTAAACTGTTAGAAAATTGAACAATTTTTATTCATCAATAAAAAATTGTGTGTTATACAGCGAGTTTTTGATGAAAATTCAAAAATTTCAATTTGACAACCGATTTTTAAAAATATTTTCTGTTTTGGTACATTTGTGTACTTTTGGAACGTTTTCTAAAAAAAATGGTCAATTTTGTTTTCAAAATGTGTTCATTAGCCAAAGTTTTGGGTAGTTTGTACTTTGGAGTTTGCCTCTCTAAAGGCTTCATTACTCGACAGAATATGTTTCTTAGGGCCGTTATTACAACTTGCCTTTAAAGTAAATGTTAGTAAAAAGTAACTTCAGCTAAAATGAGGAATAAAGTGAGCTATAATGTTTTTCGTTATTACAACTTCCCAATAAAATAAAATTAATATTTTTGATAATGTTTATTTGTTTACAAACAAACAATAATTTGTGAAATTCGGTTGTGAAATTCGGTATTTTCTTCTTCTTTATAGAGCAGAAAATGTGGTAACTTTAAACACATAAACCTTACGTTTAAAGTTAAAGGCAACAATATCTTCCCTTTAGCTTATCGGTCACTTTTAGCTTAAAGTATACTTATAATAACGAAAAACTAATAATCTGTCTGATAAAATCCGAACTTTAGCTATTGGCAAGTTGTAATAATGGCCCTTAAACAGACTGTATCTCATATACAACATTTATTTTATTCCACATATTTTTTTATATTGTTTTAATAATATAACAATTAGCCAAGAATATATGTAAGAAGAACTATTTACTACTTATGCCCGTAATTTCAAGCAATAGATACCTACCGGTGCTTAGATACCTACCCGATTTTGTTGGTGTATTCGGTAGGTATCTAAGCACCGTTAGGTACCTATTGCTTGAAATTACGGGCATTAGAGGGCCTAATTATACTGTATTCCTTGTCAATTTTTTTTTTTACTGATGTGGTAAGTTTTTGTATCTATGTATATTACTTTTTTACCGTATGAAATCAGAAAAAATTCCGATAAGTTTTGCATTTTTAAACATAATTCAAATTAATTTATCAATAAATATTAATTTGATAATTGTATAAAACGTTTTCTTGCAAAAAAAAAAAATACATTTTCTCTTATGTACAAAAACCGGTACCCTAGCCCGCCCATAGTTACCATATGGTAACAGGGCATTCTGAATGTCCTGGATCAAAACATGGATTTCGGGTTTTTTATACTCACGTCATTACTAAAGCACACACTCAGAATATTCTTACAGTAACTAATTGTTATTGTAGTAATTTTTCTATGAGAAAATGGAAAAAAAGACTATTTTAGACAGTTATTTAAAAAAATAACTTACCAATAACACTACACTCCTGCAACAGTTGTTTTGAGTAGTAATTTTAATATTTTAATAAACAACTACCAAAACAGTAATTTTGCAGTAAACAGTAAACGACATATTTTCAATTTATAACGAGCTTTCAACCTCCGTATATTTACAAAAATAAAGCAAATCAAACATATTAGCTAGGTTGATACTAGTATTTCGATCTGGCTAAAGATCTCATCAGAACCCGAAGTTTTAGAAAAGTTAGAGCCTCCATAATAGGCAGAACTTTAACAAAAAACCTATTAATAATCAATTTTACTCCATTCTTGTCTTCTTAGTAATCAAGCACGTGGTTAGGTCTTTTCCCAACAAGCATCATGACGTTACTAAACTTTGAAGACCAAAAATGTTCTATTTATATAAAAAATTTTTAGTTTGTACTCTGGCTCAAGTAATATTTTTTACAGTTATATTAGTTTTTTGTTTTTATATACATCGAGATTATTTTTATGTTATTTTCAATTTATAACGAGCTTTCAACCTCCGTATATTTACAAAAATAAAGCAAATCAAACATATTAGCTAGGTTGATACTAGTATTTCGATCTGGCTAAAGATCTCATCAGAACCCGAAGTTTTAGAAAAGTTAGAGCCTCCATAATAGGCAGAACTTTAACAAAAAACTTATTAATAATCAATTTTACATACTGAAATACCGTTTGGAAATTTGACTGTATTTTAAATAGGATGATGGAGATACAAATTTTTATAGTTATTAAAAGTAAAGAAATAAATAAAAAATATATTTAAAATACCAAAAAAAATAACTGTTAAAAACAGTAGTTTTTACAAGTTATGTAGTCTTTTTATGTTCATTGTTTTGTTATGTGTTCGTTAGTCGTTTTTACTACTGGTATAAACTAAGTTAATACAAATATTTTACTTTTAAGTTTTAATAAATTAAAACCAAAAGTTTATTTTTCGATCTTTTATCATAAATTATGATGTGAGCAAGATTATTCAAGTTCAAGATCATTTGTTTTTTGTTAAACAAAAAACCGTGCAACGATATTTATTAATCAAAAAATTCTTCATCCGCAACTTAATGCAGATTTTAATCCACTGACAGGTCCTTACATGTTTCATGTAGCGTCACCTACAATCATCAGAGAACCAATGTGGACGGGGTAGAAGATTTACCCAAAGCTATAATTTTCTGATGACAAAAGATGAACACTTTACCCGTAGTGTTTTTTAAACTTCATGAGAAGTTTAAAAAAACAAAGCACGGAAGCATCCAACTAATTCAAAAAATTAAAACCTTTTTTTTTTCTTTAACTAACAAATATCGTTGTTTGTGTAAAGGCTAGAATCTCTAGCCATAGTACACAGTGTTGTTAGTGTTTAGTAATAAACAATAACAGTTTCTGACTATAGAATTAGGACCATAGATCAGTTTTTGCCGTACTTTGCAATTTTCAAATATTTTACTTTTAAGTTTTAATAAATTAAAACCAAAAGTTTATTTTTCGATCTTTTATCATAAATTATGATGTGAGCAAGATTATTCAAGTTCAAGATCATTTGTTTTTTGTTAAACAAAAAACCGTGCAACGATATTTATTAATCAAAAAATTCTTCATCCGCAACTTAATGCAGATTTTAATCCACTGACAGGTCCTTACATGTTTCATGTAGTGGATTAAAATCTAAAAAAATTTAAAAAATTTCAATATGTGATAGTGAAAATGGCCCATAGCTCGGCCCTGAAGCACAGACCTGAAAAACTTTGAATGCAGAAATTAAGTAGGATCAAGTGGTTACCTAATCCACCAGGTCGCATCTCGTTTCCTCTTAAAATATGGCCACAGTGTTATATGAAAGTAACGGAATTTAAAAATTTTCAATATATGATATTGAAAATGGCCCATAGCTCGGCCCTGAAGCACAGACCTGAAAAACTTTGAATGCAGAAATTAAGTAGGATCAAGTGGTTACCTAATCCACCAGGTCGCATCTCGTTTCCTCTTAAAATATGGCCACAGTGTTATATGAAAGTAACGGAATTTAAAATATTTCAATATATGATATTGAAAATGGCCCATAGCTCGGCCCTGAAGCACAGACCTGAAAAACTTTGAATGCAGAAATTAAGTAGGATCAAGTGGTTACCTAATCCACCAGGTCGCATCTCGTTTCCTCTTAAAATATGGCCACAGTGTTATATGAAAGTAACGGAATTTAAAAATTTTCAATATATGATATTGAAAATGGCCCATAGCTCGGCCCTGAAGCACAGACCTGAAAAACTTTGAATGCAGCAATTAAGTAGGATCAAGTGGTTACCTAATCCACCAGGTCGCATCTCGTTTCCCTCTTAAAATATGGCCACAGTGTTATATGAAAGTAACGGAATTTAAAAATTTTCAATATATGATATTGAAAATGGCCCATAGCTCGGCCCTGAAGCACAGACCTGAAAAACTTTGAATGCAGAAATTAAGTAGGACCAAGTGGTTACCTAATCCACCAGGTCCAATCTCGTTTCCTCTTAAAATATGCTTCATAACAAATTCACAATTTTTATTTCAATTAAAAACAAATATTGTTTTTTGTAATGTTTTGTTATTTTTTTTCAACATTTAATGTAACAGCTGATGGTAAAATCGACTGAGAATGAGAGAGAATAGAAATTACTAGTGTTATCATTCCTGGGTGAATTTCAATAAAATGGAATTTAACTATGGAATTTATCTTCACACACATAAAAACAGTTAGTTTTTACTCTGGCTTAAGTATTATTTGTTTTAATGTAAATGTTTAAATCGAGATTATTTTATGTTATTTTCAATTTATAAAGAGCCTTAAACCTTCATATATTTACAAAAATAAAAAAAAAAACAAAAATATTAGCTAGGGTGCTACTAGTATTTCGATCTGGCAACAGTATTTACTTAGTTTATATTAGTTTTAAAAGTGTAAATTAAACTTAAATTTACATGTTAAGCAATAATTCAAATTCATTAAAACTACTCAAATTATAAGTGTATTAACTTAGTTTATACCAGTAGTAAAAACGACTAACGAACACATAACAAAACAATGAACATAAAAAGACTACATAACTTGTAAAAACTACTGTTTTTAACAGTTATTTTTTTTGGTATTTTAAATATATTTTTTATTTATTTCTTTACTTTTAATAACTATAAAAATTTGTATCTCCATCATCCTATTTAAAATACAGTCAAATTTCCAAACGGTATTTCAGTATGTAAAATTGATTATTAATAAGTTTTTTGTTAAAGTTCTGCCTATTATGGAGGCTCTAACTTTTCTAAAACTTCGGGTTCTGATGAGATCTTTAGCCAGATCGAAATACTAGTATCAACCTAGCTAATATGTTTGATTTGCTTTATTTTTGTAAATATACGGAGGTTGAAAGCTCGTTATAAATTGAAAATAACATAAAAATAATCTCGATGTATATAAAAACAAAAAACTAATATAACTGTAAAAAATATTACTTGAGCCAGAGTACAAACTAAAAATTTTTTATATAAATAGAACATTTTTGGTCTTCAAAGTTTAGTAACTTCATGATGCTTGTTAGAAAACACCCTAACCAAGTGTTTGATTACTAAGAAGACAATAATGGAGCAAAATTGATGATCAATAGGTTTTTTGTTAAAGCTCTGATTATTATGGAGGCTCTAGCTTTTCTAAAACTTCGAGTTCTAATGATCTCTTTAGCCAGATCGAAATATTACTTAGTATCAACCTAGCTAATATGTTGGAATTGCTTTATTTTTGTAAATATACGGAGCTTGAAAACTCGTTATAAATTGAAAATAACTATTGTGAATTATTATTTATCTTGCCACTGAACAATAATTCTAGTTTTTAAATAGATAGCTAACCGAATGGTCTTTGTGGTTCGCCAATAAATTTTTCTTCTATTCTTTCTCCATCCGGAATAAGGTAAACTTGTACTGCATAATAAAAGTCTTTGTACACAATTTCTTTAATAATTGTATTTTATATTTCTCCCCCTCGACAATTATTATAGTTTCTTATAAACCAATATGAGAAATTAATTGATCTAACCCAAGGCACATACAGTCCAAGACAGCCCAAAGTTAGACTCTACTATTGTAGTTGTTTTAATAATAGTTAAAAATGTTAGTTAGTCATTTAATGACAGTCAACGCCTTTTGACTACTTTTGTAGTAATTTTAACTGTAATTTTTAGCCATTTCTACCATCTAAATTTCCTAAGAAATTAATTCTAGCGTTTCGGATTAAACAAATTTTAATTTAGATCCAAATTTTTGTCGATTTTACTTAATTTTCTAACAATTCTTCATTTTCATTTTTAATTCTTAAGGTTTTTTAATTTAGTTGTTTGTTATTTTAACTGTATATGTAGGTATTAGATTTCTGTTAGTTATTTTTACTACGTTTGTAATTCTTTTTACAATTCTGCTGTTAATTGTACCTTAGTTATTTTGACCGTTCTTTACGGATGTTTATAGTATATTTGCAGTCATTTTTTTAGTATTTAAAAATTACTAAATTTTTAGTCATTATTATGACATATACAGTCATAGCCTTTTTAATTACATTTGAAGTTATTATAACTGTCATATTTATTAATTTCTACCTGCATAATTTAATAAGTGTAAGAACAATTTATTTGAGCTCTTTTTGATACATACTTCGTATTCTGTTTAAATAATTGCTTCAGAATTAGATTTTTCAATACAGAAGTTGGTATCAGAATATTTATCAGTTAATTTTTTTTTTTTTTTTAATTAAAGAAATAATAAGGAGAGTAAAAACAAAAAGCGTGTATTGTATATCTACCAAAGGTAGACCTTGCACATAACGAAAAAGTTTTCAATTTATTTTTGATCAATGGTGATAATCTTTAACTTCGAGCTCATATATTAGTTCTCATTTAGTGGAATCAAGGTTATATCCCTGCGGGGTAACGAAGGGTCGATTGATCCAAAGTGACAAATCTGTGATATGCGATTTGGGGGCACGTCACGAAACTGGTGAAACCAAAATTGTGGTGCACCAAAAAGCGTTAATTTTGGTTAAATGACCAATCACGTGGCTATAGTTATGGTGACAAAACATTCACTCGTTGCTACCAGATATATCAAGTAACTGGAGAAAAAGTAACATAACATCAAAGTGTACTGAAGCAACTAGGGCCGTTGCAGTTGAAGTTATTACTGGCCATTAAACTGGTTCAAAACCATTAGCAGTGGATGAAAATATGGCAATGAGTGCCAAAGGATTCAGTCACTCGACTGCTACACAGCAGACATAACATTGAAGGAATTTTATCTGTACCGACTATGTGACAGTAGAAATGAAGACGTAACACTCCACTGGTTTAAAAGAACTGAACACGGAACTGTGACCAGGGTTGCCAGATATGTCGATTTCTCGCCAAACGTAGCGATCTTAAACTTAGTTTTTTGTTGGGTATAGACAAAATAATAAAATTGATTTTGGTTGTGCCTTTTTTAAGGTTTTTTTGAACAGGGGGTAAGACACACTGTTTTGGAAAAGTGCAGTGATTGGTTCCGGACGGGCTATTTAGCAACGACATACGCTGAATAAAAAGTGACAGGTTACTTGCTAATTATTTTTCGCATGCCCGGCGACATGTACCAATTAGACCAGTGCAGTGGTACGTCTCAAAACTATTTCAGTCAAACTACCCCTATTACAGAACACATTGCGCTTAATATGTGACTTCTTTTCCTTCAAAAATTGTTCTCCAGCTCTAAGATACGTACACCTACCCAGTCACGTGATAATTTGTTTCCAACTGGTTGTGTTGCATATCACATAAATCCTAAAAGGGTCATATTTTGACACTATCTAATTCTAACTTATCCCGTAGTATATTCATTTCAGTCTGTATGGTGATAGTTTACCTTGGACATGTTATTCGATACGTCACGCAGTGCTCCACATGTAGCAAATTGTCACCTCCTATGACAAGCCCATGTTAAAAGTACCGGTCACTTTCATATAACAGAATCGAAGCTAGGACAGGTCCATACACACAAAGTTCTAGTCACATGACCATACCAGTGACTGGTCCATTTCCCGCAGGGATGAATGTTTGATGTTTCGTCATGGGATTGTCACTTTCTTTAAAACGTGTTCTGATGATGGGAACCTAGAAAAGCCCCGAAATAGATCTATCAACACATTTCTGAAAGTGGTCAATTAATAAATTTCAAAACACAAACTCTATAGATTATTTGTTAGGACAATACGGCCTAGAAGTTGAATAATTTTCATTTTCATTAAAGAAGTAATTTTTTAAAATGTTTTTAGTTTTAATTTAATATGATATTTAAAGTTCTAATACTAATAAAATACTAATGCGTCAGGGTGTATTCAAGTCGTTACGACTAAATAAAAACATTTGTTTTTACTTTATTTCGCAGTCAGATGCCAAGAACAAAAATTTTTTTAAGTATAAAGATTTTCACCCCTATTTATTTTTTCGTCTTTCAATTCTTTATTTTATTTTTTTTACACAAATTCACACAAGATTCTTCTTTTTTTATTTTCTTTTTATATTAATGCGTTCATGTATCGCGTAATTCATTTTTCATGCTAAAACATTTTTAATTGTTATTAAAAATTTGAGATTTTTATTTTTATTTAAATTTTAAAATTATATTTATATTTTTAATAATAAGTTTAGAATTTTTTACGATTCGGTTTTTTAATATAAAATTTAATTTAATTTAACTTTTTTTAAAAATTGTTTTTTTTTTATTATTTCATTTACAAATCGGTATATTACTGCACTGAGTATATTACAAATTTATATTTTTTTAATTTTTACCGTATAATAAGTAGTACAAAATGTAATATGTATGTACTACTAATAATAATTTTAATGAACACAAAAAAAAAAACTATATTTAACTTTTGCTTATTTGTTTGGTTTTGATTTTATTGGCTTCCAAGCTCCACCATATAATTTTTCATTTTTACCGTTTATTTTTTTAATATATTTTTTTGTCTCTTTATATGAGACAATTTTCGATGTCTTCGTAGTAGTCGTTTTTTTTTTATATATATTTCAACTTGTTGACTCTAGTACCGTGTAGCTAAGACTGAAACGATTTAATATTGTGTGTGAGCCAATTTCCCATCCATTGTAATTATTCGTTAATATTACTCTAGTTAAGGGTATTTCTCAGTGTACCAGAGAATATTTTAAGTTAGCTAGTAAGCAGGCATGGATGAGTTAGTACAATGGTACATTTTCGAATGTACCGTGACACTAATGCAACACATTTGTTAAACACATAAAAACAAAGTGCCAACCGAATTGAAAAGTGTATTTTGGTGGTCACAACCAATAAATTCGGTTAGTATAACCATATTGTGGGTAATGTTTACAGCGTTGGACTGTTACACAGATGGTCCAGGGTTCGATTCCCGGTGACGACAACAGCAATTTAGAAAAATAATATGTATCAGTTTTCTATCACTTATATGTATCGCTGCACCCACCTTCGGTGTTCCCATAGCACTTAACCCCATCGAAGTAAAATAATGAATCAGGGCTATGAAACAAAAAGCTTCAATAAATTCGCCAACTCTACAGCAGGTGGCGCCCAACAACTGTTCTAAGACTTATCATCTCGCGCAATTACAGTGTTGCCATGTTTGAAGACCTTCATCTTTCACCACCTTTCATCTCTCCACTATCCCCTTTCCAAAGAAAGCAACACATTAATAAATAGGAAGAATTTCCTGAGTATTGCTTCTCTTAAAAAAACAAAAATATTAAAATTTGATTTCAGAATATTTCAGTGATGCAACAAAATTATGTTGAATTAACCGAACTTTTTTGTGAAACCCAGAACTCAGTTGTACCAGCTGATTTCTAGTCGTAGTAAACTAATTTAAGTCTTAATAACCTAATTTTAGTTGGCCAATGGCAAAACTTTTAGAAAAAATAAAATATTACATATTTATAATTAGAAAAACTCGATTTGGTTTGAACTGCGATAAATATTTTCAACCGATTTTGTCTCACTCATTCCAAATTTTTCCATCACGTCACAAATTTGAGAAAACAGCGGTTAAAAACTCTAAAAATTGCGTCTTTAACATGAATAGTAACCGATTTGGTAACGGTATTTTTGGGGTAACTATATTGCAGATATTTCGGTAATGTGGTTTTTTTTATTAGCGATAACGGTATTTAAGTTATTTCGGTAACGGTATTTGATTTATTTTGGTGACAGTATTTTAAAGATAACGGGTTTAAAGTTATTTCGGTATTGGTATTTCATAGTAAATTTATACAAAAGCATACATGGTAACCGATTCGCTGTGGGTATCGGTAACTGTAGTTTAGGGGTAACGATAGTTCAGTTATTTCGGTAGCGGATTTTTAGCGTTAATGATATTTTGACGGTAATGGCATTGTGGTCATTTTGGTAACGTTATTTTAGCGATAACGGTTTTATAGTTATTTCGGGAATTTTTTTACTAAAGCTCAGCAAAGGATATTTCTCCTAAACCTCTGTTTAAATATTAGTAATTGAACAATTTTTCAAAAACATCTATCCCAATATCTAGTTAAAATGTTTGGTGATTTCCTCGCTGTAAAAAAGTACATTTATTTGCGACTGGTACAAAATCGGCCATCCCTGTAACCAAGTGAGAGCGTTTAATGCCTCTTTAGCTAAGTTCATTGATTTTTGCTCTTGAATATAAATTTATTTTATTTTTGCACATTTTGTTTTAATTCATTGTATTCGCTATGAAATTCTTATACGAAACAAAAATTAGCAATAAATGTCAAATGAAAGAGAAATGTCAAATTATAATAATATAACAAACAGTTCCACATGTGTTATATCTTAGGGGCATATTTGTAATGTAAGGGCACAACTTAAAAAAGTTTGCAGCGAGTTTTCATGGCATTTGCTATGAAAGAGTATGGCAGTTATTAATAAAAACTATGACGAAAACTAATTTTCGTAACAGTTATTTTATGTACATAACTTGACATTTGTGCACTCAAAAAAGTTTGTAGGTATACTGAAACTTACAGTTAAAACAAAGGTAAATACCGTTAAAAAGGTAAATGCCGTTACAATAACTAAAAATGTTGTAATTTTTAAAGGTTGAAAAACAGTAAACAAATGCAGTAAGAACAACTAACAATGTAGTAAAAATAACAGAACATTTTTCACTGAATAAGTTACGAAACTGAAAAAATGGTAACACTATTGTTAGTTATTTTAAAAATATATTTTAATTTTTGTCTTTTGTTTTATTGAGCTAAAGATCCTTTATTTTATAATTATAATTATTTATACCAGTTGTTTGTGCAGTAATCAGTAGTTGTTTTTACCTACAATTATAGTTATTTATAGGAAATAAATAATTATAATTATAAAATAAAGGATCTTTAGCTCAATAAAACAAAAGACAAAAATTTATTTAAAAAGATCGAAGAAAAATAAGAAAAAATATATTTTAATAATTTTTTCTTTTGATTGCAATATAACTTTGTATTTCCGATATCCTACTTTAAATATAAAGTCAAAATTCCAAACCGTACTGAGAAGGTGTCTCCATATGAATTGAATACATCTACTCAAAAAAGATTGACAGCTACTACATACCAGTTGTTTGTGCAGTAATCAGTAGTTGTTTTTACCTACAATTATAGTTAACAAACTATAATTGTAGGTAAAAACAATACAAAATAACTATTATGACAATTTTTTACAGTTTTATTAGTTTTTTGCTTTTATATACATCGAAATTATTTTATGCTATTTTCAATTTATAACAAGCTTTAAAGCTCCGTATATTTACAAAAATAAAGCAAATCAAACATATTAGCTAGATTGATACCAGTATTTCGATCTGGCTAAAGATCTCATCCGAACCAGACGTTTTAGAAAAACCACTGAAGAAAAATACTGTATTTTCGCAATATTTTTGTAACATGGTGGGCGTTGTGGTGTAATGGTTAGAGCATTGGCTGTTACACAATTAGTTCCGGGTTCGATTCCCGATGACGACAACAACAATTTAGAAAAATAATATATATGAGTTAACTATCCCTCATTAGGTGTTCCCATAGAACTTAACCCAACCGAAGTAAAATAATGAATCAGGACTATGAATTAAAGAGCTTCAATAAGTCCACCAACTCTCCATCAGGTGGCGAGCAACAACTGTTCTAAGACTTATCATCTCGCGAAATTACAGTGTTGCCATGGTTGAAGCCCTTCATGTATCCACATCTTTCACCTCTCTACTATCACCTTTCCAAATAAAATATTAATAGGAAGAATTTCCTGAGTGTTGCGTCTCTTAAAAAAAAAATAATTAGAAAATTTCTTTCTATCTCCAATGTAATAACTGCACAGAGAAAATTTCTTGGAAGAGTTTTAATGAAATATGTTTACTAAACTAATGAAGTTTTCTGTGAATGAAAAATTTCTTAAACTTTATAAAAAGCTTCATAGTTTTAAAGAAACTTTTTCATTAGTCGTATTAAATTTTTGATAAATTAAATTAAATTCTTCGTAAAATGTTATGAATTGACAATTCATTGATCTAATGCAGACATGCATTGATATCATGCAGATAATTTTCTTAGTGTGGCGTACCGTTTGGAATTTTGACTATACATTTCAAGTAGGATGTAGGAAATACCATTTTTTGTTGTTGTCGAATAAAAAAAAGATGTTTTTAATTAAAATATATTTTTTAAAAAAACCAAAATAAAATAACTGTTAAGAACAGCAGTTTTTACAAATTTTTTCAGTGGTTTTAAAATTTTTGTAGTACACAACTGTTAGTTAATTTTACGACATTGTTATTTATTTTTACTGCATTTGTTAATTGTTAACATTAAAAAATAACTACATATTTAGTTATTTTTAAGCTAAAAGGCTTTTTTTTGCCTTTTTAAGAAATTTGTCTTTGTTATAAGTTTAGTTTTCTGTAGTTTCTATCCAAAAACTTGTTTTTTTGCAGAGAAAATATAGGCCAATGCGTTCATGCTGAACCCCAAAATACGCATTTGCGTTCAGTATGAATGTAGTTAAAGTTAACTATATATATAGTTAACTATAATGCTGTATAGATTGTATTAATTCCTATATGTGTTTGACACACTTCAACAATAACGCAACATTTATTTTAATTATAGATATTCTCAAAGTACTATGACAGTAAAATTCACTGAAAATAACAGTTAAAATAACTGCAATTCATATTAAAAAGGCGTAAACTGCAGTTTTATATAAACTAATTCTAAATGACATCCGTTTATAAAAACAACTGAGAAATGCAGTTAATTCAACTAATAATGAATAAAAAAAAACATTATTTTTTTAGAAAAACCTGTAAAACAATCAACAAAATGTTAAAAAGAATACTTATTGTACATTTTTTTTTACAAAATAAAAACTTTAATTTTTTTATTAAAATAATATTTTAAAATAATCGTCCAAAAAGTTGTTTTAAATTTATCATAGTAAACTAACTGTGATTACGATTGAAAATAACTAAAGGGTCCGCCAAATAACTTTTTTTTTGAACTCCTGAACCAATTGGACTTTGTGTGGCGTCATACCAAGGTCTTTATGCAAAATTCGTCTCAATGATGTCTCCGAAGTGTTCAATTGTTGAGAACGACGGTGAATTGATGTTGATGGCGCTTCACGCACACTTTCTGACACAGCAGCAATATTCAGCGGTAGGATAAAACTAATTATCTATCAAATCAGACATGAGCTAACATTCACGAAATAAGCACTAGTTGAAAAAAAACGTTAGATGGAGGACCCTTTATATATTGATTTTTTAATATATTACCGAAAAAATAAATATTTAAAAGTTTTAACATTCTATCAAAAAAAGGGTTACTAAAACTTTTGTTTAAATTCGCTTTTTAACAAAATATTATTTAAAAATAAATAAAATACATTAAAAAAAATAAGTTAGTAGACAAGTTAGTAAAACGTTTTGTAAACCAGGTATACTATTTTTCAGTAAAATTATTGTTAAAATTATGTTTTCAGCTAAAATTTTAGTCATACTTATTCAGCACTTGACTGTTTTGAACTAATGTTTTACTAATATTTTACTAACATTTTACTAATTTATTTTGCTAAAAAAAATTGTGCTGATAATCACATTAATAGTGTGGACGACAACCAGATTAAAAGATATACGCAAAATAAATTAGATGTCGCGGCATGTCAAGATGTTAGTAGTGACAAGGAAAATGATACTAAAAAGAACAACTACTGTAAACATATAAAAAAATCAACCATGGAAGATTTTTGTATATGTTTCTCATACATAAAACAAAATTGAGTATTAAAACAACTTAAACTTTGTGTTGTCACCGGCTTGTGAAGGTAATTGGCTATTAATTCAATAAAACACAAAATAAAATATTTAAATTTAATAAAGCTTAAATGTGTATTTCTAAACTAGCGAAAGACAAAGACACACATTATAGGTAGATTTTTATGGTTCCTTTTTCTTATTGCAAAAAAAAAAAACGATTATTTATGTTATATTTTGTTATTTTTTCGTTTCGTTTCTATAATTATCTGCAGCATTTGCGTTACTTTAATAAATATCATTATTTAGACAACCATTGATGTATGTAGTTGAAAGAAAATAATATAATTATTTCAATTTTTTTTTTTAGATATTACATTAATTCATTGTAAATTATTTTTAAAAGAATCACAAAAATATGTTTTAAGATTTTCAGCAAATAAATTAACTAAAGAACAATTTTTCTACAAATTTTTCGAGTTTTTTTCAGTCTACTAACATTCAGCAAAAATTTTATAAATTTTTAGCAAGGGATTTTTAATTTCTAATTCACTAAGTGTTAGCAAAACTTTTGCTGAATCTACGAATTTTGTTGCTAAAAATCAGCGAGCTGACTTTTTTGCTGACATTATAAATTTTTTTGCAAGCACCCTCCTGACTAAAGTTTACAGATTTTTACCCGCCTTAAGTACTATCATCGCAATATTATCATTACCCCTTTAGTTTTGATATATTTTAATGATCCATTTAAGATTTTTGCAATACCATTTAAATAACAATTCCTACCACTAAACGCCTGCTTACAAGTATTATTTGTGATATCGTACATTAAAATAAATTGTTTCTCTTCATATTTTGGCTGAAACTATTATTTAGGTTTTATCGATTTTTTGACTTCAAATCAGCAAATTTAATCTGCTGGACACATTGCTAACACGCGATTATTTCCACATAGGGAAACCATTAACTATTTTCAGAGCTTTGAAGAATATATTCAATTTGGGAATGAATTCCATAAAATTAAATTCAAGCTTTTTAATTTAAGGGATGAATTCTAAAATAAGAAAATAATTAGAATGAATTCCTGTGAATGAATTCAAAGAATTTAAATGTAGGGAACGAATTCCATGACTAAAACATTAAGCATTAAAATTAAGGAAGTCATTCAACAAGAATTCATTCAAATTTAGTTAGCACTCAACTTTTGGTCTCTAGTGAATATATTTGGTTCCCTAGGGAATAAATTTCTTAGGAATTCATTCCATTTCTGTTTAATTCCCTTAGGGAATTAACTTTTTTTGTTTAATTCATCAAGGTCTTAACTTTTTGGTTTAAGTTTCTAGGGACTTAACTTTTTTGTTTAATTCCCTAAAATAAGCTTTTCACTTAATGCCCAAAAAAATAACTTTTCACGTGAGACTATAAAATGAAAACAAATATATTCCTGGTTAAATTATGGATGATCGGAAAATAAAAATTGTCCTGAAAGGAACTATATTATCTTTAAATACAAAAATAATTTTTGTATCAAAAATCGGGTGCAGGTTTTAAAATGTATTATTATTTATGCATTTGTTCCATTATTGTTATTTTGTGCAAAAACCAATTTTTAAAGTTTTTGAGCTTTTTCATTACAAAACCATATCAGCCGTTCTTTCGAAAACATTAACTATAAAATATTAAAATACGGTTCCGGCTTTATTGAATTTAATTAAAAAACTTCGTTTTCTTGTATTTAATTATTGTATTTAATTAAAAAATTGCGTTTTCGATATTTATTATTTTTATATTATTAGGTCTGCATGCAGTTCCTTCATTGAATTAAACAAAAAATTTAAGTCCTTAGGGAATTAAACAAAAAAGTGAAATCCCTACACTCAGAGAACTTCTGCTTAAAAAATATGTAGTTGTTTGAATTGTAATACAGTTTCTTAAATTTTAATGTAAATGTCAGTCATTTGTAGAACAAACGGTTTAGATAACTTGAGAACCATAAGTATCCTCCCTTGTTTGGCTTTTGAGTTACTGGTAAAGAATCAAATTATGTAACATTTAGACTCTAATAGGCTTCAAAGTCATTGCCATTTTGGCTTTCGAAGTGGCGTTAGCACATCCTCTTTACTACTCAGTTTGACTGAGAAAATACGCCATAACTTCAATGATAAAAATATTTCCACTTTGATATCACTTGACCTTAGTAAGGCATTTGATACTGTGAACTATGGTGTGTTAACCACAAAAATTTCATCTCAATTTGGTTTTTCTTCATCATCGTGTAAATTGTTACACTCATATATAGCTAATCGTCACCAGTATGTTGGTTTAAAAGACGTTTCCTCCTCTGTAAGTCGATGTTTCAGTGGCGTTCCTCAAGGTTCGATCCTTGGACCCTTGTTATTCCTAATGTATATGAATGATTTCATCGAATTTATTGGCTCTTCTCAATGTGAGATCTTTCTTTTTGCAGATGACATTAATTTGTTATTTTCTGCCGAAAGACAGTTTTTAGATTGCCATGAATTAACTATAAATTATATTTTGTCACAAGTTTCTATCTGGGCAGTAAACAATAAGCTTCACTTCAATCCAAACAAGACTAATGCTCTAGTTTTTGGATCAGTTGGTGATCCTAGTAGCATTTTAAATATCTATTTTGATGGTTTTCTTGATCATTTTGTGAGCTCGTTAAAATGTCTAGGAGTAATACTAGATAGTAAGTTAAATTTTGGCAATCATATCTCTGTGGTGCCTGCTAAAGTGTGCATGGCTTTACGGTCACTATAATTTCGATTGTTTTTTTCCAGTTCATATAAAAATTAAATTGGCTCACTCTCTTCTTATGACACATATTCTTTATTGTTTAGATGTTTATAGCGGAAACTAATTTAAAACGATTGCGTTTGATATATAACCGGATTATTAGATATATTTTCCAGCTTAAAGTCTCTGACCATGTATCCAGTCTATCCTATAATTTTATACATTGTTCTTTTCAAAACTTCATTAAAATCAGGTCACTGCTTACATTAAAATCGAATTGTAACTACTCGTGCACCTCAGTGTGTTTTCAATACTTTTCGTTTCTCACGATCTACAAGAAATCCAGAACTTATTTTACCTAGAATATCTAACTCAGTTTTTGAAAAATCTTTCTTAATAAGAGCAACAAGGCTTTGGAATAAGCTTCCTACACACAGAGAAAAATTTAGCTATTTGCCAACTGAAATACGGTTACTACAACTCAAGTGTGTACGAATTTTAGACGGTTGGCACAACTTAACTTTAGTTTTCACAACCAAGTTCAGTTAAGTGAACTGAAATTTAATTGCAACACCCAAAATATTCAGAAATCTAATGTAAATATCGTTGTACTAACTAAATTTATAAGTTGTTACTATTAATATACACTTTTCAATTCGGTTGGCACTTTATTTCTCTGTGTGTATTAACCTAAAAACTTAAAATAACTCCATTCTAGTCAATAAACATAAGTATTTAGAACATTATGCTAACAACATACGAGTATAAAGATGTGTATAAAAAATGTTTGTCTTGTCAAAGGATTGTATTTATTATAAGTTAAATAAGATTGATTTAGTTTTAAGATAAATGTAGCTTACTGTTCATGACATGTTAATAATGTATTAATCATATATGGCCCATTAGTGGGCTCGATTAAATAAATATATCAACAAAAAAAAAATTTAATTTTTCACTAACCTTGTAGTTAATTTTAAACAACAAACCACATCAAATGACTGTTTTATGATTTTACATTTATTTTTTAGTTGTTTTTTGTTATTTATAAAAATAAAAAAGTAAATGTTTATTTTTTACTAATGTATGGGGTTCGTTTTTACTACAATTGTTAGTAATTTTTTGAACAGTAAAAACAAATGACAAATGTTAGTGGAATTTAATGAAATGTTAGTCGTCCTTTCTTCAAGTGAAATTTCATTTGTTTTTGACTACAATTGCTGTCTTCTTTACCTACATAATATCCCTAGTATAGGGACTTAAAGCAAAAAGTTTAGTCCCTAAGGGAATTAAACGAAACTGGCATGAATTCCTAATGAATTCATTCCCTAGAAAATGAATTCCCTGATAAAAAGTTGATCTAACTAGATTGAAATGAATTGCGTACTGGATGAATTCCATAATTTTATAGAAGGAATTTAAGAAATGCAAATGAATTCCTTCAAGACAAATCAAATGAAAAAAAAAGGAATTTATTCAATTCCTTAAAGTTGATCAGGGAATTTATTACTAAAAATGTAAAATCATTTTAAAAAAAATGGGAATTAGGGAATACATTGTTTAAAGTTCTGACTATTTTCCAATTACTAACGAATGTGAATAGGTTATAGCTAAATATTCAAATCAATAAGTTTGAAATTGTCACAAATAACAATTAGTTAACCCCTAAATGCGATGTAAACATGGCAATAAAAAAGCATGAATATTTTATAAACTATTTTTTGGTCAAATTCAAGTTGATATTGGTCCAATAAAATTCATTATATTTAGATTTCCCTATTTCCTTAAGATAATATTTTGGCTTTCAAACGCTACTTCTACAATATCTTTTAGGTATAACAACCCTCAATGTCCATTGTGGGGTTACACATTAAATAATATAACAGGTAGAAATTAGAGACGGCACAGGAAACAAAGTTGGTACCAAAACAAAAGCATTTTCATAGCGTTAGTTACCAATGATATGAAAAATAGCATTACAAAAGCATTAATTTGGATTGGTTTTTGAACGTTCGCAAAAAGTATTTTAAGACTACTTCTTACAAAATTTTCAACGGTTTATGAAATAAAAACACTATGAAAACATTGCTTTAAAGAGTTCTTCTTTTTGTTTGCAAGAAGTACTTTAGCAGTACTTCTTTTCCAAACTATATTATTGAATATATATTATTATTAAATATATATATTTTATTATTTAAAAAAAAAAAACCTGTCAAGACATTGGTTTAAAGCGTTTTCAATATGTTATGTTATTTATAAAAAGTGTTTTTTATACAGGTATACAACTTTAAGTTGGCAACACTTTTTTAACTGGCGGCCATTTTGTCAGCTGACAAGTGATTTATGTTTAGTTTGGTTTGGCATTTCAACATGATAGACTGACGCCTAAACAACGCTTTCAAATTGTGCAAAATTTATTTTGAAAATCATGGTTCTGTTCGAAATACGTATCGCGCACGAATTTTGCGAATTTTGTTTAGCGATAAAGCTCACTTTTCGTTAAATGGATACGTCAATAAAGAAAGCTGCCGTATTTGTAGTTATCCTCAAGTGTACACTCATAATAATCCATGCTTAAAAATACAAATACATTTTTCGTAAATTTTTTTCGTAGAATGTACAAACATTTTGTTTATCTTACAAAACTTTTGTATAAAACAAATTATATAAATTTACTAATTTCGTAAAAAAATACAAACATGATTTCGTAAATTTTTTTAGTACATTGTACAAAAATTTGTAATGTTACAAATATTACATGTGGATGTTGATGTGGTTAGAGGTCGGATTTGCAATCAGAAGGTTGCGAGTTCAACTCCTGGCCAGGACAAATTTTTTTTTTTTTTTTTAGTTTTTATATTTTTTTTTGTTTATTAATGTTTTTTAAATTTCTATGTTTTATTTTTTTATTTCATTATTACTATTTTTGTGTTTTGATATAAATGGATATTTTGTATTTTGTTTAATAAAGAGGATCCTAAAACAAGTTAAAGAGGACCCGAAAACACTACTTCCACTTTATTTGCCGGGTTTAGTATGAAATTCAATAAAACAAATATTTAAAAAGATAAAATATTTAATAATAAAATGCAATTAGTTTGAAATTGTTATTTAAGTTTTTTGTTATTATTATTTTATTATTTTTTTATTTTGTTTTTTAATATATTATTTGATATATTTATAAAAAAATTATATTATTTTATTTAGTTCAATAAACATAATAAAAATATTTAATTGCCATTTTATCTTATTTATTAAATATTTGTAGCATATTTTTCTAGTTTTCATAAAAATTTCATAATATTTTCGACTTAAGTTCCTTTTTAGTTTGTTGTATTGCATCAGCTACTTTGGTGCAAATGGTAAAGGGGTCTACTTCAAGGACGTCACTGAAATCGTGAGTTCGATTCTGGTGTGGCACCATTACATTTTTTTTTTAATTTTAAAATAAACCCGTAAGGTATGCACCACATTTTTATTTAAAAAAAGTTTTTACAAACTTTACGAAATGTGATTTGTATATTCTACAAATTTTTTCGTAATGTCAAAATAATCAAAAATTTCGTAAAATGAACAACGATTTTCGTGTATTTTACCTATAGATTATTATGAGTGTATTTTGAGACACCGTTACATCCAGAAAAACTGACAGTTTGGTGTGATTTATGGGCTGGTGGAATCATTGGTCCGTACTTCTTTAAAAACAATGCTGGTCAGAACGTTACAGTCAATGGTGACCGCTACAGAGTCATGATTACTAACTTTTTCGTTCATCAATTGAACAACCATGATGTGCAAGAGCTGTGGCTTCAACAAGACGGCGCAACATGTAACACAGCTTGTGCCACAATTGATTATTGAAGGAAACGTTTGGTAACCGCATTGTTTCACGTTTCGGACCCGTGAATTGGCCTCCAAGATCGTGCGCTGGACTATTTTCTGTAGGGATATTTGAAGTTGCTAGTCTACACCGACTAGTCCGAAACGATTGACCACTTGGAGGACAACATTTGCCGCGTTATTGCCAATATACGGCCACAAATCTCGGAAAAAGTCATCGACAATTGGACCTCCAGATTAGACTATTAAAAAATATTAACAAAATTTGCTTTTAGGTTAAACAAATTTTTAAAACTTTTTAGAAAATATCGTGGTTTTTACCAATTTTTAAAATTGCCATATCGCTCATTTACTGCAAGAGTGACATAACTCAACAAACATGATTTTGTAGAAAACAAGTTTAAAGTTTTCAATACATATCTGCCTCGCTCCACCATTTCTCTATGTATTTGGTCACGTTTTTTATAAATAGGGGGTTTTAATGTATTTTTCTCTTAGTGAGAGTTGTGTGCGAATTCGCTAATTATCGAGAGACCCATGAGTAGCACACGTTTTTTATAAATAGGGGGTTTTAATGTATTTTTCTCTTAGTGAGAGTTATGTGCGAATTCGCTAATTATCGAGAGACCCATGAGTAGCACAGTTTTTCTATGAAGTATCTACTCTTTGCACCCACTTTAAAGAAAAAAAAAATACATAATCCTCTATCTCGAAAAGTATACACGATATTAATATGAAATTTTTACACAATATTAATCATGATATAATTAATAAATCTGCATCATTAACTCAAAAATTCTCATTTTTTGCCTTATGACAGTCTTGAAGTGAATTAGCGATATGACAACCCTTACGTTATAACTGTATAAGTTTAGCAGTATTTTAAAAATGTTAAAGATCAGGCTTTTTTATATTTTAAATAGTTTTTTCTGGATAAAAATTTTCCCCATTTTTTTTATTCAAGACTATATTCCAGATGGTAAACTATTTTAAGATTTTTAAACCACTTCATCCTGTAAAAAATATAGCCGTCTTAAAGTGTTGGGTCGAAAAAGGAACTCTGTGCCAATAACGAGTTAAAACATTGGTGTCATAAAAAGTTAATTTTATGTAAATTATTATTTCTTTTGTAAAGAAAAGTTTCATTGATTTAAAAAAAAATTTCATTTATTTTCGTCCAACCAAATTCTTTCTGTGAAAACTACTAAAGTTTTACTTTTTTTTACAGAAATGGAATTTAATAAAGTTCATTTAAATCTATAAAAACTCATTTTTTGGAAAATTTGTTGTTACGATTTCTGGAATTTCTTGTGACGATATACTACATCGGAAACAATTATATTTATCATCGATCAATAGATAAATTAAAAGAAATTTTATTCTCTATCCAAATTTTTTTTTTACAAATGACCCAAATTTGTCACAACGTAGTTATCACAAACACCATGGGGGTTGGTGTTTGTGATTACTACCATTCCAAGTGGAGATACTTTTCCAAGTTGTGATATTTAAAAGCAAACATGTATACCTCATATAATTAGCTCAAAAACCTTAAGACAGACATGTGTTCGTTACATTTAGGGCAATTACTATGACTTGGTACAATTGTTGTGTTGGCCAAGTAATGTTTGTAATAGACAGTGGAGCATTTTTAAAGCGAACACTTTGAAATTTTTTTTTTTACCAAAATGTACGGTTTTTTTAATTAGGAAAATTATTCTACACTCAAAAAAAAAAGTTTGTAAAGTCAGCAACAAATGTTGCCAAGTCAGCAAAATTTTAGTCAGGAGGGCGCTGAAAATTAGCGAGCTGATTTTAGCAACAAAATTAGTAGATTCAGCAAAAGTTTTGCTAACACTTAGTAGATTAAAAAATTAAAAAACCCTTGCTAAAAATTAATAAAATTTTTGCTGAATATTAGTAGACTGAAAAAACTCAAAAAATTTGTAGAAAAATTATACTTTAGTTAATTTATTTGCTAAAAATCATAAAACATATTTATGTGACTCTGTTTAAAATAATTTACAATACTCCCAAATTGATATGAATTAATGTAATATCTAAAAACAATAGAAATAATTATATATAACACAAACGAAATTATCTTTGAACTACTTACATCAATTATTGTCTAAATGATGCTATCTTTTAAAGGAAATGCCTCAGAGAAAAACTAACAAAATATAACATATACAACCCTTTTTTGCAATAAGAAAAAGAAAACAGAAAAATCTACCTTCGCTTTCGCTTTAGTCTGCCTTCTTATTGCCTATTTGTTTGCAATTTGACCACACTACATAATTGATCACTATAAACATTTAGTTTAGAAATACACATTTTATCTTTATCAAATTCATTTTATTTTATCTTTTATTTAATTAATATCCAATTACAAGTTTGATATAATTTATATTAAAAAAAATATGTTTTTTCCACCTTTAATTGTGCAATTTGTTAGGACATTATCCTAATAAAGAAATATTGAGAATGGCTTCGAACTAATTTTAATTTTCAATAGACAATTACTTTCACAATCCGGTGACAACGCAAAATTTAAGTTCTTTTTGTTTATAGTCATATACTTTTTAATATTCTTTTCCTGATCTCTACGACATCTAGACATGCTGTATATTCTTCAAACTGGTTGCCGTACACACTATTCAGCACATTTTTTTTAACAAAATAAATTAGTAAAACATTAGTGCTGAATAAGTATAACCAAAATTTTAGCTGAAAACATAAATTTAGCAAAAAATTTGCTGAAGAATAGTATACCTGATTTACAAGACGTTTTACTAACATTTCTACTAACTTATTTTTTTGAGTGAACAGCACATTCGTATGTAGAGTATTTTGTTTGTACACTCATACAAATATGTCTGTAAAAATAGCAGAAAAATTTGTTAAAAATAACGTTGCAGGAAAAAGCAGTAAATAAGCAGAATCGTTTTGCTAAATATTAGTGAAAAAAAGAAACCACACCAAAAACAAACCACATCAAATTACTGACTGATTTAACATTCATTTTATACAATAGTTTTTTTTTTTTACTTAAAAAAATAAAACAAATAAATGTTTGTTTATTTTTTACTGCATATGTTGGTAATTTTTACTACAGTTGTGGTTAATTTTTTGAACAGTAAAAAACAAATGACAATGTAAGTTGAATTTACTGAAATGTAAGTCATTCTTTTTTCAAGTGAAATTTCATTTGTTTTTAACTACATTTGCAGTGGCCTTTACATACATAGTATTTTAAGTGTATCTGTATTTTATTTGTCTTTATTATTTTATTTGTTCCTTTTCTATGTACATTGGAATGCCATATGCCAAAGACTAAAACGTAATCTAAAAAATTAAAATATTAGAATAATAATTCAAAATTGAATTAAATAATTGTTAAGAGAAAAATATTTATTAAATTATTTTATTAATGTTTTTTAACATTATAAATTATTTTATAAACACAAAAAACATTTATTAAAGTCCTTTAATTCAGAAAAAAATCTTTACCTTTTTTACTTTTTTTAAAAAACTCTTGAATGTTTTTTACAGTTTTACTTCTTATCAGTTTATAATAAAGCCACTGGCATAAATGTTTCCAAATATTTTTCTAATACAAAGTAGTCACTTCCCGATGAAAAAAGTTTCTATATACTTATTAGAGTTAATTTTGAAAAATAGGAATTTTGGATTATTGGGGATTTTTGAATTTTATTCATCGTCTTCTTAGACAGTATGCAATTAATACTATAATTAATATGCACATATTTTCAATTGTTTGAGATAGGCGTGGTAGAGAAGATTAAGCATACTTTTCTAAAAATCATAACTACATTGTAAATTTTTATTGAATTAGACTGAGCAGTTTCTGGTAACACAACCTTCATCAGTAATCCTTTTGACAATACTGTAATTATTTGTTATGGTTTTTATTGTTTGATTGCATCTATATGAAATTTTTATTTATTAAATGCAATCCTGACCGTGGCTTGAACCTGCTTTCATTTGCCACATGCACTTCGCACTACACTTTAGACAGGCGTTTTATCCGCTTGAGCTAAAGTCAGGTCGATTTTTGCTGTGGCTTAAAACCAGTTTCAATTATACGGGGTCGATTTTTACATTTAATTGTAATTGCAGAAGATAGCTATCACTTTTTAGAAGGTTTTTGTATCAATAAAAATAATGGCGTATTTTTTTTTTAATTCCAACTCCTTCCCGTGCCTATAGGCGACTCAAATCCAATAAATTATTATATAAACCAATAAATTATTTTGTATTCACTAAAAAATTAAATTTTAAACTTTAATAACTTTTGAAAGGGTAACTACAAAATTAAAATTTTTGGACCATTTTTCTCAGATGTAAGTATTTTTTCATTGTAAAAAAAAAATTTAACAAAAAAAAAATATTTTAATTTTTTTAAATTATTTTTTTGGACCACTCTAATTATGCATTCTGTTGCATTCCAAAAACTAAAAAAAAAGTTTATGGGCCTAAGTTTTCCCGTAGAATCGAATACTGAAGTAAGATTTGACATATATTTAGCCGTTTTTGTTGTATGGGAAAAGGGACCCAAAATCCGCGATTTGAGTCGCCTATAGGCACGGGAAGCAGTTGGAATTAAAAAAAAAAAATACGCCATTATTTTTATTGATACAAAAACCTTCTAAAAAGTGATAATATCCAGAAATCAAAATAATAAAAAAAAATTTGAAAACGAACTCTAATACTTATATACAACTTGATATCATTATATATGTTTTCATATGTGGCAATAAATTATGATATATGTGCATATCTTATACTTAGTTTATGAAACATTTTTAATATGTCGTAATATATGAGTGTATCGTATGTTATATATTATCATATCTTATATATCAGATCGTATGAATTAGATATAGATCTATATATTTTCTGGAAAGTGGGTGTAAAGAGTATATACTTTTTAGAGAAACTGAGCTACTCACTGGGCTTTCGATAATTAGCGAATTCGCAACAAACTCTCGGAAAGAGAAAAATGCATTATAAATCTATTTATAAAAACGTGGCCCAATAAATAAAGAAAGGGTCAAGAGATTCAGATATGAATTGAAAACTTTAAATTTTCAGCAAAATTGTGCTTTTTGAGTTATGTCAGCCTTTTAGTAAATGAGCGATATAGTAAAATTTAATGAAAAAATTCTATCACTTTATATGCCAACTGGTTTTAAGAGAAACAGTTTTTAAGAGGTTTTTTTAAAGCATATTTTTTGGTATGTATAAACAAAATTTTGTGTTAACTATACAAAACTTATGCAGAGAACACATTAAACAACACAAAAATTAACTTTAAAATTAAAAAAAAAATTGGTTAAAAGCATAAAAATTAATCAATTCAAAGTACCACTGATAACACATATTTTTCGAAACTCTCTTAATCCCCCTTCAGGTTTTTAGAAGAGAGCGTTGGAAACGGCTTGTTTAAACAAATGAAACACCCAACCCTTAAAACATGAGTAATGGATACTGAATTTTTAATTTTAAAAATTAAATAGTTGCTTAGTTCCACTATAGCAATATACTTTCTACCACTGATCCTGTTTTGTGGTTAACCAAATAGTTGTTTTGAACAATCTGAATTTGCTGAAGTACTATATAGTACTTTTTTAAATTTGCGAAAAAAAAGTGTGGCGCCAATAAGTCGTGGATCATTTTTTTTTTTCTTTCTTTAGTCCTATTTTCATCCATACATGATATAGAAACTAAAGATGATGTACTTGGCAAAAGAAAAATTTTGATACCCATATTGCCCTATTTAAAGCGAAGAGCTACCACCCCATTGCATTTTGTCAAAACGCGAACTAGCACGAATTTCAATCGACTAAAGATTAAAATATGTTAATTTGGCATTTTTATCACAAACAACCCCGAACAAAAAATTCAAAAACCGTTTTTATTTACAGAATATCCTTAAAAAAGGACATGGATGATCGTCCTTGGATAAATTGTATATACAGTTGGAAGCGCCTTAAAAAAAACCTTTCTTATGATACCCATATTGTATATGTAGGTAAGGAAACAGATTCTCAAATTAACAAAACATGCAAAAATAGACCCATTTTCAAAATGTTCCAGCTCACGAGAGGTCAAAGCTGGAGCCGAAATATTTTAAATGTCATCTTAAAAAAGTCCAAGGTTCATTTTTAGAAGGGTACATCGCGCACTTTTTTTGGTAAGTCGCTCTAATGTTTATATACAAAAGTGATAGAATTTACTTTTTAATTTTAACACATATGTTTATATGTGGTGCAATATATTATTATATATAAAAGTGATAACATTTGTTTGGTTTTATTGTATCATATATACTTATATTTATTGATACATGTAAGTATATATGAGATAAAAAAGACCAACTTATATATAACATGAGATATAATGTTATATGATGATCTATAGCGCTGTATTAAACATTTTCGTGGACACATGAGTGAATTTTTACTCACACGCACTGACGGTCTCGAGAGAAAAATTCTACTGACGCTCAAGCACTCACGATAACATTTTTTCTACTCTCTCACGTGAGTGAATAAATATTTTTTTCTCACACTCACGCGAGAATCCCGCAACAAAATCATACCGGAAAAAATAAAATGTAAAAATTAAAGTAAATTTAGAAAGTTTAACTCAAAATTGCTCTGAATATGTAATTTTGTCATTTATTTTGCATTTTAAAAACCCAAAAACTCACGCAAAAATTTGTCGCAAGCACATTTACTCACGAAGACTTTTTTCTTACTCATCATACTCACTCACGCTCACGTGAGACGAGCAAAATTCTGCTCATGTGCCTAGAGATGGGCACAATCGAAGCGACAAGCTAATATAGTAGATTTCGGTTATAACGAACTTCCCAGAACCAAAAATTTGGGAACGTTATATTCGCAGTTTATTATACTAGAACTAATTTGTATGAAAATTTGTTGACCGAAAATTTAAATAAAATGAATTTGTTATATCAGCAAATTCGTTTTAACTAAATTCCACTGTATCATATAACCACTTACACAGTGGGGAGTAGGGTATAAGGTTGTCACTTTTTTGTTTGCTACTAATACGGCATTCACACTAGATTGCAAAACACGTGTTTTGCTAAAACGAGTAGAAAAGTATATAAAACTGTTGGAATAGAATAAAGGGCTTAAATAGGTCTTTTGGCAAAACACGTTTTTTTCAATCTAGTGTGAATGTAGTTTAAAATAAACCCTATGGTAGATTTTTTGTTCATATTCAATTAAAAAAGTTTTATAGCAGTTACACGTTATATAGGACCTTGTACTTGGAAGTGATTTGTTTAAGTTTAAGTGTCAAATAATTGACATTGTTAAGAAACCAATGACATGGCGACAAGGTGGAATGAGAGTTTTAATAAGCTTTGTGATTAATAATGGGAGAATCGATTTAAAGGCACATTTATCCGAGATAGAAACATCGTAGTTTGAGCTAAATTTATTATCTCGAATATTTTCGACACAAATTACCAGTGGGATATTTCACAAAATTTGTCGAAATAATTCAGTAATTTTTACTTATGTTAGTCGTCCTATTACAACGAAATTTGAAACACTCGTAAGTTACGTAATATTGTTCTTAAGTTTGGACGTTGGGTCCCGCAGACCGTATGGCAATATACCCCTCCAAAGTAGGGCACTTTTTGCATACAAAATTTTGAGTGCCCGCCATTTTATGGTTATTATCCGATTTTTATAAAATTATTTGTAATCTGCTAGTAGAGGCCAATAAAAACATGCTTACATGTGTGGGGTACCTCTTATAGTTCCCGAGATATTTAAAATGTGAAATTCCAAATTTTTTTCCGACTTAGGTCCAATTTTTTTAATAGCGGTACCAAATCAAGGAGATTTTTTTTAAAAAATATTTATTTAAACAAAAAATAATGCAATATCTTGTTCCATTAAAAAACACCGCTCGTTTAAAATAAAATTTAAGAAAGAAAATTTTCCCTAAAAAGCACTAACAGTCTTTTAAAACGTTAACCTTATATGTATCAAGTTACATCAAATAATAATTTTTAACAAGTGGACATCGTTTTGATCCATATAAAGGCTTTTCATTCTTTTCTTGTGGTTATAATTTCTAGTGGGTATTACTATAGATCAAATTACATGCATGAAATGAAAACATTTTTTTTTATTCGGTGGAGATTTGTTTTTTTATCAACAATCTTGTATTTAGTCTTAATTAAAATTAAGTTTTATGGTCTTTTTTGTCCTCAGGCCACTAAGGGTTAAAGATTTTTTAGATAAAAGTAAAGACAATAATCTAATCAAATGTTAGTAATATTCTTCAACAAATTATGCAAACTTTAATAAAAACATTCAAATTTTCTTAAATTTTTGACAAAATAAGCAATTTTTATAAAATGTCTTGGAAAGAAGAAGTCGCTCCAAACACAAACTTAGTAACAACTATTGTATTATAAAAATTGCAATCGACACATCCAAATTAAGCATTTAAAAAAATCTTTAAAATGAATAAAAAAGACTTATTTGCATCTTTATCAAATTCTTTTGTCATTTTGGATTCCAGGCTAAAGTGGGTTAGTGATATCCGATGAAGACAGAATTGCATATATTGCAATATTGGTAAGATATTCTGAAACAAACACCACCATTATTATATTTAAATGAAAAAAAAACTTTATATTGATTTATATTCTTAAAAAAATTTCATGATTTTGCGGTTAAATTGGGTGAAAGATGTAAATATAAAAACCGCGATATTTCAAAAACAGCAAATAAATTTTTTTTCACAGATTTGGATGCAACGTACCAAAGTCTTTTAAAAAGTTTGTATTTTAAAAACAGATTCTGCAAAAAGTTGAAATTTGTTGAGTAGTGTTATGTGTTTGAGTCACAATTTCAAGAAATTTTGTATACGGTGTAGTTCGGTTATAACGAACACCGGTTATTTTTAAAAACAAAAGATGCACGGTGTAAAGCTTTGTCCAAACTAGTCGGTTTTCTGACTTTCAATTTTAATAAATAATTTAATGAAATTCGAAAAAAGACTACTTCTTATTGAGTAGGAAAATGTAAAAAGTTTGTAAAATTTTTTACCACACAGAGAGAAATTGAGTGCCAACCGAATTGAAAAGTGTATTTTAATTGTAATTGGCCAATGTCCAGCCAATCCCTAAAAAGGGTGCGGCTAACAACCCTGAAAATTACTGCTCAATCGCAATTTGCTCTGCGCTCTCCAATGTGATGGAGACCATGGTTAACCACCATCTTGTGAAATATTTAGAGACCAATTCACTTTTAAACGATCGACAGTGTGGCTTCCGTAGTGGTCGATCTACGGGAGACCTGTTGGCGTTTCTATCGGAACGTTGGAGCCGGTCACTCCACCGCTTTGGTGAGAGTAAAGTGGTTGGTCTAGATATTTCTAAGGCGTTCGATCGTGTGTGGCACGGGGCACTCGTTACTAAGCTAGTTGCTTTTGGTGTCGGTAATGTCTTCTCTCGATTTATAACGAGTTTTCTCAGAGACCGCACTATACGTGTTGTTTTAGATGGGGTCTCTCTGTTCTTTCTCCTACCCTTTTTCTTATTTTTATTAATGACCTTCTTGGTCAGACCTTCAATCCTATCTACTCTTTTGCAGATGACAGCAACATTTGTCATTAATTTTCATTCGATCACAGGCCAAGCTCTTTGGAGACAGAGTGCATGCGGCAGAACATGAATGACAAGACCTTTCTAAAATCTCCGAGTGGGGTCGCGCGAATAAGGTCGATTTTAATGCACGCAAGACCCAATGTTGTATGTTAACCCACAGACGGGCTGTGGAATTAACATTGTCATCTGTAACTATGGATGGTATAGGTATTGAGGAATCGGATACTTTTGATGTTCTGGGCATGAGAATACAGTGTGATCTCCGTTGGAATAAGCACGTATTTCAAGTGTCGAAAGAGGCATTTAAGTGTCTCGGTTTTCTAAAACGGTGCAAGACTTACTTCACTCCATCCGATCTCCTTACTATTTATACCAGATATATCCGGGCAAAAATGGAATACAACTCTCATATATGGGCAGGGGCTCCACTGTCTATTCTGAAGCTTCTGGACCGTGTTCAGATTCAACTCTATTGATTCATTGGAGCATCGTCGGAATGTGGGTTGTGTGACACTTTTCTATCGATATTACCATGGGAGATGCTCATCTGAGATAAGTGAACTTATTCCACGAGCCCGAGTTTTTATTCGTAATACTCGCTTATCTAGTAGAGCACATCCGTTTGTAGTTGATTGTCCTGTGTTTCGCACAACGCATTACAGAGAAAATTCGTTTTTTAGTCGAACGATTCGAATGTGGAACAAACTTCCCGCAGAAGCCTTCCCTGTTACTTACAATTTAGAAAAATTTAAATCAAATATCCACGAACACTACTCCCTCTTTCCACCTTCCCATACCCTATTTTTCTGATCAATACAATGCACTGCATGAGTAGGGGGCATCCCCTGAGTATTGGTTAAATTAAAAAAACATATACATTCAGTTGGTTCAACGATATTTACATTAGATTTCTGAATATTTTGGGTGTTGCAACAAAAATTCAGTTAAATTAACCGAATTTTGTTGTGAAAACTAATATTAAGTTGTGCCAACCGACTGAAATTCGTAAAAATCGAATGTGAATCATTGTAACCGAATTTCAGTTGGCAAATAGCTAAATTTTTCTCTGTGTGCTTTAGCAAAATAACGGTAATCTGAACTGGAATATTTTTGAGTGAAATATAAATAACAATAACACTAAAAATTTGCAATCTTTAAAAGCGCGGAACTTTTTATTAAAACCGTCTTTTTAAGCAGGTATTTTTTATTTAAAAGCTCATATTCCGCTCTGCTTTTATTGTATAAATACGTTTCTAGAATCTAAAAAGTATTTTTAGGTTATTTAATTTAAGAAATAAACTTTTCGTGAAATTTCAAAAACAAAAAATAAGTTCTCTAAGAGATAAGTTTTAGGGAACATAATGGATCAGAACCAAATTTATTTTGAACAAACAGTTAAAGTATCTTCTTTAAGGGACTAGTTAAATTATCTACAGAAACTTGACGATTGTATAAAAATTCGACAATGAGTGACAACACCTCATACAACGAAATTTTTGATATATGGTTAACAACACCCAAAAATATAAGACTTGATCTGTATTTGTGGAAATATAGTCAGTGAATCTTCTGCCTATCTTGATTATGAATAATTAAAAAGTTTCCTTAAAAATATATTTAAGAAATTTAATGGAAGGCGAGAAGCGGCAAACAGGACGAAAAGGACGAAAAGGACTTTTATGGCTCAATATGTGACTGGTTAAGCACTAAATTCAGATTGGGATTACAATCGGTTCATAAAAACGATTTTTTTTTTTAATATAAAAACAATTTTGTTTTATAAAAAAAAATATTATAGAATTCATAAATCAATGTTTTTTTTTAAGTTTTGGATATTTGCGTTGTTTTATGTTGAATATAATAGGAGAATATGTATAAGAGAAATACACTGTTTAAATTATTGAACGCTTAGTCTGGTTTTAAAGATTTATATCTAATTTTAAAGCTTATGTTAGGCTTTCTTTCATATATACGTTTTTAAAAATACACTAGCTTTTTTTCTTAAATTTTTGTTTGCAGATTAATCAATAAATCCTTTAAACCATACATTAAGATTGGAATCGCAATGGGTTGATTAAAAAAATGTTTACTTTTTTTTTTAAGTGCAGACTTTCAGCAGTTACTAAACGAATATTGAAAACATATAGAATACTGTTTTGTCATACTAATTAGGAGAATGCATATACCAAGTTTCATGCAATTCATATTAATGGTTATTAGTAGGGCAAGGAATTTCATGCAAATGCATGTTTTTAGTCAGTATATCAAAATCGATTTTGATCAAATAATTTTCTGAATCAAAACATTTTCAACAAAATGGCATCAATTTGTTGTTGCATATTTGGTTATAAATGCATATTTTAGCATACTATGCTATAAATGCATATGTTGTGGCATATTTAATTGTTCAATTTGCATATTTTCAAGTAAATTTCATATTTTGTAAAAATTTTAATTAAGTTTTAATTAAAAATAAACAAAAGAAAATATTTGTAGCCGTGAATATAGCATCTATTTTTTTGTTAGACAATACACAGAAAAAATTATGGGCCAAAAATATCTAATTAATCGATTGTTTGAATATCAATGACAATTTAAACAATTTTTTTAATTGATTCAATTAAAAAATTTATTGAATTTTCTAATATATCCATACAGTGTTGACAACATGTAAACAAAATTTTTAAAAATTTGGCAAACTATTTTCTTTTATTTTATTTAGATTAAATAATCAAACAAAGCTTTAATTATATCAATATATTATTTAATTTGTAAATAAAAAGAAAAAAAATCGCAAATGATTAACTTTAAATAAGTTGAATAGTTTACCGATTTCGAATACACGCAAAATCGTAGTTATTTCACTAGAGTTTGCAACACTCTTTTTGTTGAGATATTCGTGTACGCACAAAAACTTAATTTAGTTTCGTGTTTTATCTGTGGTAATAAAAGTGCACATGTGGATTTAAATAAACCTTATCGAAAAAGGACAATTAAACTATTATTTTTGTAAATAATTAAATTTTCAATAAGTATAAGTGTCATTAAATTGTCATTTTAAAGTTGTGTGTGCTTTTTTTAAGAAAGCAATTCAATTACTAGAAAAAGTTCAAGACAAGACAAGCAAAACAAAAATTTTGTCTTTACTTTTATTTGTTTTCTTATAACACATTTTTATATTAAAAAGCTTTAATTTTATTATAAATAAAATGCCAATTTAATTTACAAACCTACATTTCTCTTTTTATTTAATGGGGGTCATATAACAAAAATAAAAAATACGAGTTTTCAATTAAAACTACCATTGTTTTCTTCTCAAGTTTCAATTAAAGTTTTAATCAATTTAACTAAACTTTTTAATTGAGGTTGTAAAGAAAAACAATAACTCTTTTAATTGATATTATTATTATTTTAATTGAAAGAGTTTTAATAAACTGTCTGCAAATTTTTTTAGTTAATACTATCATTTCAGCGGTAGGTGCAAAATCAATTAAAATATTAATTGATTCAATAAAATTGTTAATTGAAACCCGTTTTTAGTTTTTTCTGTGTATAAATGAATTGGATTGAATTTTTAAACCATCAATTTCTAAATAATTTTTTTTTAGTAAAAAAAAATTGTGCGTACATGATTTTTTTTGATTTTTAGTGCATATTTTTTAAGATTTTTAATGCATATTATTAGGTTGTTTGTGCATATTTCGGTAATATTTTAAGCAAATATTTTTTATTCTTTACTGCACATTTTAGGCACCCCTTTTCCTTTTTAAGTTGCATTAAATTCCTTGCTTTAGTTATTAGTTTATATTTAATTTTCCAAAGTTTTTAAATAAGAATTGTATCATAAGCTAATTTTTCTCATTATATGAGATGAGGGCGTCTATTTTTTTTATTCAAACGTGAATTTTGTTACAATAACATCATCAACTGGAACTATCTTTATTAATTTCTAAGATATTTAATTTAATGTAATATTTATTGAGCCTTCTTTTCTGACAATGAAAGAAATTGAAACAATAAAACAATTTCTTAACTAGATAAGACTAGAACATATTATTTTAATTTTCAATAATTTTAAATTATCTTTAACTAGGTAAGAAATCGAAAAGATTCCAAAAACATTCAGTATGTCATTGCTCCCGGGACTTACATAAGTGGAGAGATAATCTCTTAAAATAAACTTAATTCGAACTTAAAACTAAAATTACAGACTAAATTAGTTTAACATAAAATAAAAACAACACACAAATATCACTCTATGAGTACAAGGAGTGCTTTTGGTATAAAAGCTGGGACATATATTGACAGTTAGGTCGAAGTTTGAAGGTTTTTCATTAATATACCCAATCGGTGATAGGTAGTTTGTATTTGTAACGAACTAATTTTTTGGACTCTTTTACGAATTTTCATAAAAATTGTTACGCTCATAACGAACACATAAAAAATTAAAATTTTTAATTGTGATTTTTCAATTAAAAGAATTAAAAAATATATCAAACGTTATTTAATAGTAAAATAGTTTCAATATTACACACAAAAATTTAAATTTTTTTACTAAATAAAGGGTCCGCCATCTAACGTTTTTTTTTCAACTAGTGCTTATTTCGTGAATGCTAACACTTAGCTCATGTCTGATTTGACAAATAATTAGTTTTATCCTTCCGCTGAACGAATATGGTCCGTATGTTCGTTATCTTGTGAAAAAAGTGAAAGAAACTGGCATCCTCATCGATAAACCAAAGCGTGAAAAGCCAAAAACAGTGCGTACACCCAAGAATATTGCTGCTGTGGCAGAAAGTGTGCGTGAAGCGCCATCAACATCAATTCACCGTCGTTGTCAACAATTGAACATTTCGGAGACATCATTGAGACGAATTTTGCATAAAGACCTTGGTATGACGCCATACAAAGTCCAATTGGTTCAGGAGTTCAAAAAAAAAAAGTTATTTGACGGACCCTTTATTAGTAATATAAGAATAGCCAAATTAAAATTTTTCAAATATTTAGTAATATTTGAGCTAAATTTTAGTTAATTAGTTAATTGAAAGTAACAGAATAATCTGCTAAAATCAGCAACAATATTTACTAAAATTTAATAGATAAAAAAATCATTAAAAAATGTGAAATTTTTCAAGTTTTGTTTTTAATGCGAATGAAAGTTTGTCCTTTTGAAATCAGCAATCTACAATTTTTTAGCAAAAATTTCTGTTGATTTTAGCTAAATAAACTGTTATTTGCATTCTACAAAATTTGAGGGAAATATAGCAAAAATTTTGTTACTATAACAGTTTTTGGTTGCTTTTTTGAGTCTACAAATATTTAGTAAAAGTTTTTGCTAATTTTTCAGAATAAAATGCTATTTTCAATTAACTTAAATTCACATTGAATATAACTCGAATTTTTAACGTTTACAGTTTTTTTATTTAGCAAAAAAATCTGCTAAGTTTAGAAGTTTTTTCTGCAAGGTAGTTTTTATATAATTTTTAGTAGCTTTTTCTGCTATTTTTACAGATTCGTTTCTATGAGTAAACGAGTTCGTTATAATCATGTTCCACTTTACTATGTTCATACTGAACCCTTTTTGGTTTTTTTTTTTTTAAGTTTTCGATTTAAAATTTATATGGAATTTAAAAGTCGAAAACTTGAAAAAACGAAACTCGTATTTTGGGGCTTAGTATGAACGTAGTATTAGACATTAAAACATTTCAACAATAATTTAATATTTACATTAAATAACAATATAAAACGAAATCGGTTGAAAATGTGTTCAAATTTGTCACAAATCATATGACAAAAAATCAGAGACAAAATTATAAAAGAAAAACGTCATTGATCTTGTCGTCTCTATGTTTTTTTATAATTCAATTTTTAAAACGGCCGATAATAATAATGATATAAATGCGCATTTGTAATTGTAAAGGGTCCGCCATCTAACGTTTTTTTTTTTCAACTAGTGCTTATTTTGTGAATGGTAACACTTAGCTCATGTCTGATTTGACAGATAATTAGTTTTATCCTTCCGCTGAACGAATACACAGAAAAAATTATGGCCCAAAAATATTTAATTAATCGATTGTTTGAATATGAATAGTATTTTAAACAATAAATTTAATTGATTCAATTAAAATATTAATTGAATTTTCTAATTTATCTAACCAGTGTTGACAACATATAAATATATTTATTAAAAAAAATTTTTTTTTTTTCGCTTTATGACGATTACAACATCAAACAAACGTTTAATTATAGCAATTTATTATTTTATTTGTAAATAAAAATTAGTGAAATGCAAATAAATAACTTATAATTAGTTAAATAGTTAAACGATTCTGTAAAAACGCCAAATCATAGTTTTTAGCTAAAGTTTACAACACTCTTCTTGTTGAAATCCATGTTCGTTTATAGACGATTAGTTAAGTTGGTTTTCGTGAACACTTTATGAAGAATTGAAAAAGTGCGCGTATGCTTAAAATTAAATGTAATTAATATTATTAAAAATGTCTTATTTTATGAAAAAAAAGCAATAAGTAAAGCGAAATAAGTGGTTTAAGGAGTGTTTTGTTTGCTACAGAAGAAACCAAGAAAGTTGAAGCCACGTTGAAGTCAACACGAAAGAAGAAGTTTCCAAGAAACATATTTTTGCTTTTGAAATGTGATTAGTTTTTATTATATTATATTCATTATAACATTAGAGGAGTTCACAAGGTGTACTAAGTGTTGTATTTGTTGTATGTCGTATTTGAAAATTAGAGATGGTAAAATTTTGTTTTTAATTTTACGAAGATTTTGGGCTTTTTGTGTTAGATGTTCACTCTGTTGGCATACTTGAACATAGTGCAATAAACATAGGTACAAATGTTGTATTGCACTATCATCTATTGTTGTATTTTTTTAAATAAAATTTTACCATCTCTAATTTCAAATACGACATACAACATTTAGTACACTTCTTGTGAGCACCCCTATTATATATTAATAAAAAATAAAAACGTAAATTTAATTTACAAACCTAGTTTGCTTTTTGATTTATAGGAAAAAACTAAATAATTAGAATTTTCAATTAAAATCAGCATGGAGATTCAATTAAAGTTTTAATTAATTTGATTAAACTATTTAATTAAAGTTGGTAAAAAAACAATTAAATTTTTAATTGATAGTATTATTACAATTAAATTTTTAATAGTATTATTACAATTAAATTAATTATTACAATTAAATTTTTAATTGATAGTAAAAAAAAAAAATAAAAAAATTAAAGGTCCTCATTTTTTTTAATTAATAGTATCATTTGCGTTGTAGGTGCAAAATTAATTAAAACTTTAATTGATTCAATACATTTTTTAATTGAAACTCGTTTTTAGTTTTTTCTGTGTATGGTTGGGTATACGCTTGAACAACGCTGCGAAATATTGCGACATTACTTTGAAAATCATGGTAATGTTGCAGAATGTGTACGAAAATTGTGTACGGATTTTAAAAGAAGAAAAGCACCGTCAGCTCCGTATGTTCGTTATCTTGTGAAAAAATTGAAAGAAACTGTTGGACTATTATTTGTGGGGTGCCGTCAGAGATAAGTGTTACGCCAACAAGCCAGAGACAATTGACGCTTTAAAGGACAATATTCGTGAAGCCATTGGTGAAATACAGCTGCACACAATCGATAATGTGCTTAAAAATTGGACCGATCGTGTAGGCTACTGCATGGCCAGCCAAGGCAGCCATTTGAATGAAATTATTTTCCAATATTAACCGGAAGGATTGTACTTTCAAATAAAAAAGAAATTTGAGAAAATATTCAGTTGTTTTTTTTTTAAAGCATTTTCAAAAAAAAAAAAAGTTATTTGGCGGACCCTTTATTATAACATTTTGGCAATAAAATTTAATTAAAATAATAAAATAAAAGTAATTGATAAATGACAGCAGACAAAAATATTCAATTTATTTGATATTCACCTGAATTAAAAACTTATCGAACGTTTTAAAGAACGGCTAAACAAAGTATGATTATTAGTATTCATATTTTATTGATAAAACTTAAATTAATTAAATTGTTAATTATTGTAACACAATTTATTAAAAAACTGTTAATTGTTCGAGAGTTAGTCTGCTTCATTATTACGAACGATATTTAGATATTAAAATGAAGACAATTTTAACAAAACATTTGATTTAAGGCACTATTTGGACGAAGGATTTGGTTTTTTTCGATATGTTAATTGAAAATGTATTTAAATTTTTTTTTCAGACTAATTTTTTGTAAATTTTCAAGTTCATTATTATATACATACATACATATGTATGTATATATATTTTTTTAATTTGTTCTTATTATTTATATTATTTTTGAAAACTGCAGCAACAATTCTTTTGCTAAATTATTGAATTTGTCAAAATCAACTTAAAACACATTCGAAAATGTATGTTTGATTGTTATTTTTCTTCTGTTTTTTTTGTAAAAGAATTGCACAAAATAAAGAGAAATGCGAGACAAGAATTTTTTTTATCGTATAAAAATAAATTAAAATTTTTGTTGCTTTTTTTTTGTTAATTTATTTTTCACCTTTTTTTTTTTTTTGAATGACAACAATAAACACGAGTAATTGCACTACACTAAACACCTTTGAAAACCCACTGCCTCGAAATTTTAGCGCTAGACTCAATTCTCCCACTTAATTCTGAGTGTTTTATTTTTTAGGAAATACAGCAGTATTAGGTTTTTAAGAATAAAACTACAATTTCTGCTGTTTGTTGTCTCATAAAAAAGCACTGAGAATGTTTAGCAAACTATAAGACAGAACTTCTCATATAAAAAACCGCGGCTCTCTACAAAGATGTTTTCGAGATAAAGAACATTTTATAAAAAAAAACACCACAAGCTAAATTTGTACACAAAAAAAAAAATAAAAAACGGGTTTCAATTAAAAATTTTATTGAATCAATTAATATTTTAATTGATTTTGCACCTACCACTGAAATGATAGTATTAACTAAAAAAATTTGCAGACAGTTTATTAAAACTCTTTCAATTAAAATAATAATATCAATTAAAAGAGTTATTGTTTTTCTTTACAACCTCAATTAAAAAGTTTAGTTAAATTGATTAAAACTTTAATTGAAACTTGAGAAGAAAGCAATGGTAGTTTTAATTGAAAACTAGTATTTTTTTAAAAAAGAAATGCAGGTTTGTAAATTAAATTGACATTTTATTTATAATAAAATTAAAGCTTTTTAATATAAAAATGTATTATAAGAAAGCAAATAAAAGTAAAGGCAACATTTTTGTTTTGCTTGTCTTGTTTTGAACTTTTTCTTGTAATTGAATTGCTTTCTTAAAAAAATCACACACAATTTTAAAATGGTACACTCAAAAAAATAAGTTAGTAGAAAAGTTAATAAAACGTCTTGTAAATCAGGTATACTATTTTTTAGCAAAATTTTTTGCTGAAATCGTGTTTTCAGCTAAAATTTTTGTTATACTTATTCAGCACTTAACTGTTTTATACTAATGCTTTACTAATTTACTAATAATTTACTAATTAATTTTGCTAAAAAAAATTGTGCTGATAGCACATTAATAGTGTGGACCACAACCAGATTGAAAGATATACGCAGAATGAAGCAGATGTCGCGGCATGTCAAGATGTAATAGAGAAGAGGAAAATGATACTAAAAAGTACCATGGAAGATTTTTGTATCTGTTTTTCATACATAAAACAAAATTAAGGATTAAAACAACTTAAATTTTGCGTTGTCACCGGTTTGTGAAAACCGGTGACATTTAATAAAATAAAAGACAAATAAAATAAAAGACAAAAGAAAACATTTAAATTTAATATGTATTTCTATAATAAATGTTAATAGATTAATAATCTAGTGTGGTCAAATTGCAAACAAACATATACAGACATGTAGACAGAGTAAAGCGAAAGACAAAGACACACATCTTAGGTAGATTTGTATGGTTCCTTTTTCTTATTGCAAAAAAAAGGGTTGTTTTTTTTCGTTTCGTTTGTTTTTGTTTATTTTTTCGTTTCGTTTCTATAATTATCTTCGGCAGTTGCGTCCTTAAAAGATAGCATCATTTAGACAACGATTGATGTAAGTAGTTGAAAGAAAATTTTTGTTATGTTATATATATTTATTTCTATATATTTTCAGATATTAAATTAATTCATGTCGTCAATGTGGGAAAATGAAAATTTTTATATTTCGTTATTATAGTAAATTATTTTTAAAAGAATCACAAAAATATGTTTTATGATTTTCAGCAAATAAATTAACTAAATTACAATTTTTCTAAAAATTTTTTGTGTTTTTTCAGTCTACTAAAATTCAGCAAAAAATTTATTAATTTTCAGCAAGGTATTTTTATTTCTAATCTACTAAGTGTTAGCAAAACTTTTGCTGAATCTACTAATTTTGTCGCTGATTTTCAGCAAAAGATTTTGCTGACATTAGCAACTTTTTTGCAAGCATCCTCCTGACTAAAATTTTGCTGACTCAGCAAAATTTTTAGCTGACTTTACAAACTTTTTTTTTGAGTGTAGTTTAATGACACTTATACTTATTGAAAATTTAATTATTTACAAAAGTAATAGTTTAATTGTCCTTTTTCGATATGGTTTATTTAAATCCACAGATAAAACACGAAACTAAACTAAGTTTTCATGAGTACACGAGAGTGTTGCAAACTCTAGTGAAATAACTACGATTTTGCGTGTATTTGAAATCGGTAAACTGTTCAACTTATTAAAAGTTAATCATTTGGGATTTTTTTTTCTTTTTATTTACAAATTAAATAATATATTGATATAATTAAACCTTTGTTTGATTATTTAATCTAAATAAAATAAAAAAAAAATAGTTTGCCAAATATTTAAAAATTTTGTGTACATGTTGTCAACACTATATGGATATATTAGAAAATTCAATAATTTTTTTAATTGAATCAATTAAAATAATTGTTTAAATTGCCATTGATAATCAAACAATCGATTAATTAGATATTTTTGGCCCATAATTATTTCTGTGTATATGTTATGAGAAGGGACCGGAAGTACATGAAAATGCATTCTTTTCCCTTAAGTCTGAGAACTGTATAAATAAAATATCTTTGTGAATCAAAGAATTTGCGTTAAAATGTCATCGATCCGTTAGTGCATATTCTTGCATATCAACGATATTCGTGCCTAGTTACAACATCAACGAACTATTGTTTTCAAATTTTTATTCCATGAAGGGTCGTCTATGGTACAAAAAACATCAACAATTTTAAAACTAAAATAAAATTGGTTTCAATTTTCGACTAACATGTAGTTATTTGCTGGGTGATGGCAAGCCGAAAAATCACATATACAAATACAATAAATACAAAATCAAATTGGATTTAATTTTTTCTAATCATATACAATTGAATCCGAATTTGGACCAGATATTATTGTACTAAATAATATCATACTATTATATTTAATTCAATTAGGTCCAATTTTGTATTAATGGTTCAATTTGTACTTATAATAAAATTTGTTTTATAAATTTTACAAGAGTTTTTAAATTTCTGAATTCGAATCGAATTACATAATATTATATAAATATACCATTTTTCATATGAGTTGGAGAGCAAAACAAGTTGAGAAGCTCTGTCCATAAGACATTACAATTATTTTTTGCATGAGGATTTTTTTAGTTAGTATTATATTACGTATACGCCTCAGTGCTCGTTTTAATGTAAGTGCAAGGGCTAAAATATGTCAGTATGTTATTTACAGAAAATTTAGTTACTACGAAGCAGATTACATTCTCATCAGTGTTGCCAGGTTTGACGATTTTTAGTACGCAAAATAACTAGATGACGATTTGACGATTTTTTGCTTCTAAAATGACGATTTTTCCACAATAAAACATAATTCAAAATAATTATATATTTTATAAATTAATACACTTTTATATGGAATTTTATTTTTATAAAATTTAATTAGTGTAAGGCTTAGATAAAAATAAAATACATTTTAAATTTTCATTTTGAATTGTCAGGTTTAAGGTAATAATTAAAATGTTAATATTATAAATAGAAAACAATAATTGTTAATAAATGTAAGAGAAAGATGAAAAATATTTGCTTGTGAGGATCAGCGCTGGATCCGCACTTTGCGAAGACCTCGAGTTCGAATATTAAAAGAAACAGAATAAATCTTAAATTTAAAATAAATAAATTAAGTTGTCCAAAGTGAAACCTTAAAAAAATGGAATGTAAAATCATGCAGTCATAACCAATTTTTGAATAAAAAATATTTTATATTTAGAAATATCAAAACTGAACCCAAAATAAAAAAGATAAAATAATCAAAAATTTCAGAATCTATTGTACAAAGAATTTAAATTTTATAACAAATTTTCATTCGTTATTTGAAGTCCAAATTTAATAATTAAAGAAAACATCATTGTTTAAGAATTTCCAAATTTTATAAAAGAATTTAAGATTTAAAAAAATTTGTGCTACTGAAATATTGTTCGCAGAATAATTTAGAAGTAATTAACAGTATACATAAGTCTAAGGTGCTATCGTTGTAAAATATCATGATTTTCGTGTTATATTACAATTACATTATTGTCTTTATTTAACACTTTATACCGCCTCCAAAAAAATATTTTTTATTTTGACGAGTTTTTACAATTTGTTGACGATTTTTCAAAATATGATGACAATTTTGACGATTTATACATTTTATACTGCCTTAAAAAAATATTTTTTATTTTAAAGATTTTTAAAGTTTTTTGACGTTATTTCAAAGTGTGATGACGATTTTGACGATTTTTTCTGGAAAACCTGACGATTTTATGCTCAACAATGCTGGCAACACTGATTCTCATTCAGCAATTTATATGTTGAAATTTTTGCTCTCTTTTTTCACCTCTCTTTTCGTTAGTATAAAGTTGATAAGGTTCTATGGGAATCAGGTTTGCCAGACTTGGGGTTTTGTCCCCATATGTCGGGATTTTTTTTTGTTGATATTGAGGACAGAAATTTTCAATTGGGAATAGCAGATTTTATAGGAATTTTAAAAATATTTTGTTGAGTTTTTAGGGGATATCACAAATTTTTGATAAATATTTTAATTAAATATAGGTTTACAATAAAAGCCGTCAAGTTAAAGCCTGTATGACACCAGCTTTATTCAAGCAACTTTACCAAGATTTTTAGATAAAAAATTTCGAATTTTCTTGAAACATTTTAAAGTAATCCCCTGCTAAAGTTGCCAGAAAAAAGCAGATGTCATAAATACTTTAGACTAATAACGTTAAGATTTAATTAATAAAAAAATAGCTAAAAATATATTTCAAAGGTTAAAATTTTTGTGAGAATGTGGTTCGTCAACCAGCGTTCAACTTAACCAATATATATTAAAAATTCTTTATTTTGTAAATATACGGAGGTTGAAAGCTCGTTTTGAGTTTATAAAAAATAACAAAAAATAATCTCGATGTATATGAAAACAAGAAACAAAGAACAATGTAAAAAATATTTTTCTTGACTAAAAAATTAAAAAAAAAATCTATACGCTTATTCGCAGAATGTTTAAATCTTTTTGGTGTTCTGAGTAATTTCTGAGCCATTTTTTTTTTTTTATAAAATTCCGGTTTTTACCCATCAATAATTCAGTTTGTATGGTTTATGTATTAAATACAAATTTGTCTTTTTTTACAATCATATTAATTGTAGGGAAAAATGCGTATAATCTAAAGATTTTAAAAAAGAAGCATGTACCTAAAAACGTTTGAAATTAAGAGACCTTTAAATTTAATTGGATTTTTAATAGAATTAATAATAATATAAGTTTGAGAATTAAGAAGAAGTGAATGAAAAATAGTTCTGAATTTGGCTGTTATTCAGTCAAAGTTTACCTGTAAAGTAAATTTGGTCTTATTTAACTAAGAATGTGAGCTCTGAATTAGCTAAAAGTTCATATTGTTAAAATTGGGAATTTTTTACGATATTTTTGATTTGATATCAACAAAAAATGCTTGACAAGCCTGGTAAATGTGGATAAATTAAAAAAAAAAAATTTTAAATCTAATATTTTGTTCAACCTTTTTCTAATTGGGGATTTATTGGGGATATTTTTTGATTTGTTTGGGGTAAACGAAAAAAAGTATCTGGCAAGCCTAATAGGACTGCTATTTAGGGGATTTGAATGATTTTTTTCCTTTAAATAGTTTGAAGACCAACTTGAACAATATAATTCGGAACTACTATCTTAACTAAAAAATTTCGTCACTTGTCGGAACCTAATCATGAAAGGAAATCAAATTTTATAAAGTGTTACATTATTAAATTACTTACTTAACCCATTCATATATATACCTACCTATACCATATGTATACCTACTGTTACATACATATACGATATGTGTTTTGGGTAACAAAGGTTAATAAACACTTTAAAAAATACAGAAGCTTGTTAGTTTCATATTTAAACGACATCATCACTCAATATGAAATGTGTTTGACGTCTACAAATAGTAATTTATTTAGTTCTAAATTGTACTTAATTATTTAGTTCTAAATTGTACTAAATTTTCAGAATTTGATTTTTTCTATTTTATTTGGTTTCAAACAACGCTGTGGGCATTAACAGGTTAATACACCTCAATTCTATAGTAAATCGACTAATGTAAACTACTGGTAAACCTCGATCTGCACGACTAAATGCGACCGAAAAAACTTACCTCTAATGATAATTTTGAAACAATAATTTGCGTACACTCATAGAAATAAACCTGTAAAAATAGCAGAAAAAGCTACTGAAAATAAGTCAATAATTACATTGCAGGAAAAAAAACTTTTTTTTTTTTTTTGCTTAATATTAATAAAATAAGCACAGCAAAAATAAAAATGCTTACTTTACAAAATTTTAGTTATATTCGAGTTGAATTTTATATAATTGAAAGTAGCAATTTAATTGTAGACTAAAAACAGCAAACAAAAACTGTAATATAATCAACATTTTTGCTATATTTAGTAGAATGCAAATAATAGTGTATTTTGCTAAACCCTATGGGGAATGAGGAGTCAATTGACCTAAACGTGACTGGTTAAAGAAGGACTTATCACAGGACTGGTATAATTTAATACTGAAGTGGGTTAAGCAGTGTCAACTGTCATAAAATTACCAATCCTGTGACTGGTAAAGGGAGGACATACCATTTAACCAGAATGCTTATTAACAAAAAAAAGCCAGTTGGCCAGAATTTTACCCATTGGAAGCTGTTTAGTTTTCGTTTATTTTTATGCCCATCTTTATACCCATCTTTGGTTAGTCCTGTGGCATGCCACTATGTGGTTTAAAACAACTGACACCCTCCTATGACAAGCCCATGTTAAAGTTGCCAGTTGTTTACATAGGGTAGGGTTTAGCAGAGGACCGGTCTCTGGCACGAAGGGACCGATCCTGTGGCACACGCAGGACCGGTCCCATTCCCCTTAGGGAAATCAACAGACATTTTTGCTAAAAAATTGTAGATTGCTGATTTCACAAGAACATATTTTTATTAGCATAAAAAACATTTGAAAAAAAACTAAAAATTTCACATTTTTTATGATTTTTTTTTGTCTACTAAAATTTAGCAATTTGCTTCTGATTAATTGGTTACTTTCAATTAACTAAAATTTATCTCAAATATAACTAAAAATTCGTAGATTCATCAGATTTATTTTTTCTATTCTTATCTTACTAATATTTAGTAAAAATCTGTAAATTTTAGCAGCAACTTAATTTTTAACTAATTTTTTAGTAGTTTTAGCAAAAACTTTTTGTAATAATAATTTTTTATCAGTGTACTTTGGGGCTCATACGCTATAACGTAAATCGAGGGTTATTAGTATAATTCATTTGTGTTAGTTTGTGCCAAACATATTAAACTCATATACATTTTGGTTTCTATAGAGATTAACTAAAAGTTTGTGGAATTTGTTAAAAAAAAATGAAAATTTACTCTTTTTACTAGAATTTTATTTTACTACACTAATAGAAATTTGTAAAATGTTTTGCTAAAACTACTAACAATTACCTAAAAATGACGTTGCAGAAAAAACTGCTAAATTTAGCAGATTTTTTTTTTTGCTAAATATTAGTAAGATAAGAATGGTAAAAATATATCTGTTGCATCCACAAATTTTAAGTTATATTTGAGTTAAATTTTAGCTAAATTTGAGTTAAATTTTAGTGCTTAAATTTTAGCTTTATATTTATAATCATTATTTTTTTCAAATACCCCACTGTGCAGTGTTATCAACAGAGAATACAAATATACTTTTTTAATTTTTTTGCTTTTTTTTGAATATTTTGTCATTTTTACTCATATTTTCTGTTATTGCCATTTTCAGATTTTTTTGATTTTTAAGCTTAAAAATAGCTTTTTCTTAAGATCTTGAGCTTAAAAATGGTTTGCTTTAATGCTTTTTTCTCAATTTTTTTTTTCTTTTAATTTATTTTTTTTAGCTTTTTTGTAGTTTTACTATTTTTTGCCTTTTTTTCATAAACACTTCATATTTTGTCATTTGTTGTCTTCTCTGGTTGTCAACTATCTCAAAGAAACGTTGACTCTGAAAATGATTGTAATTTTATTAAAGGTCTTGGGATCATAGTACTATTTTTAAAACATAGTCTAAAATACATTGACAAGGGAAATAATAAATAAAACCTCTATAGATATACCCCTCATTGTATCTGTCTTATCAGTTTAACCCTTAAAAGCTTAAATGATACATTAAAAATACAACCATTGAAAAAATTCCTACGTCTTTATTTGTTTAAAAAAAAACCCAAGCTCTCTTTAATAAAATACATTTTGAAATAAATATTTAGAATTTTGCCGTTTATAATTCATGAAATTCGAAAAAAAATTAAATGTGAGAATTTAATTAAAACCTAAAAAAAAAATTTTTCGAAAGTTTAAATCAAATACATAAGTATTTAGAAATTTAAGCTTTCAAATAACATTTTTTTTGTCCCTATGTCACTTCATTTTTGTATGAGGGGTAGGTAGTCCAGCATTTTGAAATTTTTGGTTTTTCTGTTGTATAAAGTGTATTTTTTTTCTAAATCGTGGTTATCAGTTTTTGTTTATTTAGCCCTTTACATCAAAAATACGCATTTTGCATGCAAATCGACACTGCACAGTGTCACATTTGCAAATATTAGGACAAAAAAAATAAAAAAAGTTTTCTGATTAGTCCAGTTTTTTAGTATTTAATAAATAATATTCTAACTAATATATAAACAAATATGAAAAATCAGTGAATCTCCTACTTTTTAAAATGTACACTCAAAAAAAAAAAGTTTGTAGTCAGCAACATTTTAGTCAGGAGGGTGCTTGCAAAAAAATGCAAAATTAGTAGATTCAGCAAAAGTTTTGCTAACACTTAGTAGATTAGAAATAGAATAGCCTTGCTAAAAATTAATAAATTTTTTGGTGAATTTTAGTAGACTGAAAAAAACGCAAAAAAATTGTAGAAAAATTGTAATTTAGTTAATATATTTGCTGAAAATCATAAAATATATAATCATAAATATAATTTACAATAATTACGAAATGTAAAAGTTTTTATTTTCCCACATTGACGACATGAATTAATTTAATATCTGAAAATATATAGAAAGAAATATATATAACATAACAAAAATTTTCTTTCAACTACTTACATCAATGGTTGTCTAAATGATGCTATCTTTTCAAGGACGCAACTGCCGAAGATAATTATAAAAACGAAACGAAAAAATAAACAAAAACAAACGAAACGAAAAAACCAACCCTTTTTTGCAATAAGAAAAAGGAACCATAAAAATCTACCTAAGATGTGTGTCTTTGTCTTTCGCTTTACTCTGGCTACATGTCTGTATATGTTTGTTTGCAATTTGACCACACTAGATTATTAATCTATAAACATTTAGTTTAGAAATACATAGAGCAATTCCATATGAAAGCGATCACCTTTTGGACGACCCCTCTCCGATTTTAAAATAAATTGTCTCAATCGATTGCCCAGCAAAAAATAATGTACCTACATATTTTTTTTTTTTTTTATAGTGACTGGTTTAGTGGTGGTGTGCACCACTGTCATGTGACAAAATTGAAGAATTCTTCATAAGGGACTTCATTGAAAGTTGTTTTAAAAAAAACTACTAAAGCGATCGCAACGAGTGATAGCTCGTTGGAAAGGTATTGAATCAGGCTTTAATTGAAAAATAAAATTTTCCTAATTTTTCTTGTTAAATAATTAAAAATAATTCAATTATAAAAAATATAAAAACAATGAGAACAAGTTGGTCTCTTAAATGCTCTTCTCCTGTCCAAACAAGGAGTCGGGGCCCATTTTTTATTGCTGATTCTTAAAGCAAAAATTATGAGGAATCCAAAAAATATAAAATTAGCCGGAAAATTTAGGAGCTTCTGTGGAAAATCGGAAAATTTAATTTTCATGGGAAAATTTAATTTTCATGGGAAAAAAGGTAAATTTCTGAGAAAAATTAGGAAAATTTTATTTTTCAATTAAAGCCTGATTCACTACCTTTCCAACGAGCTATCACTCGTTGCGATCGCTTTAGTAGTTTTTTTTTAAAACAACTTTCAATGGGGTCCCTTATGAAGAATTCTTCAATTTTGTCACATGACAGTGGTGCACACCACCACTAAACCAGTCACTATAAAAAAAAAAAAATATGTAGGTACATTATTTTTTGCTGGGCAATCGATTGAGACTATTTATTTTAAAATCGGAGAGGGGTCGTCCAAAAATTTGCCAATTTTGATCGTTTTCATATGGAATTGCTCCATATTAAATTTAAATATTTTATTTTGTCTTTTATTTAATTAATAGACAATTATTTTCACAAGCCGGTGACAACGCAAAATTTAAGTTGTTTTAATCCTCAATTTTGTTTTATGTATGAAAAACAGATACAAAAACTTCCATGGTTGATTTTTTTATATGTCTTATTAGAGTTGTACTTTTTAGTATCATTTTCCTCTTCTCTACTACATCTTGACATGCCGCGACATCTACTTCATTCTGCGTATATCTTTCAATCTGGTTGTCGTCCACACTATTAATGTGCTTATCAGCAAAATTAATTAGTAAAACATTAGTATATTAGTAAAGCATTAGTATAAAACAGTTAAGTGCTGAATAAGTATAACAAAAATTTTAGCTGAAAACACAATTTTAGCAAAAAATTTTGCTAAAAAATAGTATACCTGATTTACAAGACGTTTTACTAACTTTTCTACTAACTTATTTTTTTGAGTGTAGTAGCACAAAGTTGCATCATATAAAAATCACTTTGCTTTTGTGTAATATATTTTAGGACATATCGCACACCTAGTACAAAAGTGACTCAACTCAAAATTTTTCAGTTTTCAGAAATCGATAAAAAATATTTGCAACTTCATACCAATTGAAACATAAAGAAAGACAACTGTTTTTTAGCAACAGTTAACAACAACAAAATACACTGATTTTTTTTATAGATAAACAATTATATTCTGCATAGTTTAAGCATATAAAACCGAAAAATTAAAATTTTGAGTTGAGTCACTTTTGAACTGGGTGTGCGATATGTTGCAGCAATGCCAAACTAATAGTAATTGATCTGCAATATGAGACTAAGAAAACATGGAACCTTTTAAATTTTTCCACAAAAAATGGGCGAGATTGACGATTATTTATTATTATTTATCTGAATTTGGCAAATGCTGGAAATTTTACTATATCAATATATTTTTAATGGAGAATTTGAAAAAAAAACTAATTATTTAAAAAAAAAATCAGAACTAGTTCCGAATTTATAGTGTTATACAAACCCCAATTTATCTAAAAATCCGTTAAAAGATTTTTTAATTGTTTTCATTTATAAAAAATTGTTAGATGATTTTTTTCCCGATCCGGAAGTTTCATCATTTAACTCGTATTAGTTTTGAAGAAAATATTCGCAATGTAATTTTGTTCGAAAGCATTTCTAATTTTTAATTACAAAAGATATGAAATAATAATTAACAACATCAGTCCGAATATAAATAAATTTTACTACATAAATTATCTATATACAAAGTGGGCGACCTACATAACAAATTTCAGGTCAATATCTTTAAAATTAGAGTTTTGTTTTTTTAAATTGTCCAAATGTGACACTGTGCGCTGTTATGGGTTAAGAAAACAAATTTATAATTAATAATTTTCAATACAAACAAAGCTTATCTCGTTTGTATTACAGATGATTTTCATAAAATATGAAATTCAAAATTTTAAATAGTACTTTCTTAAAAGTCGAGCTTGAAACATTAAAAATATGTTGGAAATAAAGTTTTCGCCTCAAGAAGAAATTTTACAAATTGATGAATTTTGGCTAAGAGACCATTGCAGATGCATAAAATGCTTTAATGTGGCAACAAAACAAAGAAAATATAATTTATTAGATATACCAAAGGACATTAAGCCCGAGGAATTGAATTATAAAGAAAATGGCAAAATATTATACATAAAGTGTAAGTATTTAAGTATACAAATTACACTGTGCTACACAGAACATTCACTTGTCAAATGACCTAGTGTGGTTATAGCTGAGTGTATTACAAAACCGGTTTGAGATAAATGAGTGTATTACGAAAACCCTAAAACTTTCGAGATAACTACGTTAATTTTTCAACCGATTTCAAATTTTTAAACGGTATTTTAAAGAAACTTGCCTTTTCTTTAAATTGTATTTACCTTAATTATATGATTAATATAAATATGAAGATATTTTCGGTATTTAAAAGCATTATGGACAAATTTGACAAATGTTTATTGGGCTTATTAGATGCGATCTTGAGTGTCAAATTTAAAGAAAAGTGTTGTTTCAAAATATTTTTTCAATATCAAAATCATTGTCTCCAAATATCAAACAATCGCCCAAATATCGTTTTGTGGCTGATTAATTAGTTTGACACTAAAAATGAGCATTCATGTTAAATTCGGTTGGGAAAACAGAAACTTTAGGAAGAATTTGTTTTAAAAGAAGATTCGAAAAAAATCTTGGTATAAGTTGGAAAAGCTAAAAAAAAAAAACTGAAGATTTTAATTACTATCAAGAAAATCTATACATTTTTATATAAATAATATACAGAAAGTATATATATCGCTCATTTACTTCAAGAGAGTCACAACTCAAAAACATGATTTTTGACGCAGAATTAGTCGTTATATCACGTATCACATTGTGTAAAAATGTCGTATTGATATCTTTTATACTCACCTCTTGAAAGAAATTATGTCGTTTTTTTTTTCTTCAAGTTGGGAGTAAATTGAAAACTTTAAACTCGTTTTCTACAAAATCAAAATTTTTGAGTTATGACGTTATTGAAGTAAATGAGCGATATATATATATATGTGGAAATACCAGGTAGTTTTCTTTTAAATACCGTTTATAAATTCAAAACCGGCTTTAAAATGACTGCCAAGGAAACAAAGTGCCGAAACTCACGACTGTTAATGAAACTTGGATAGGGCGAGAGGGGACAAAAGTAAAAAACATTTGATAAGAAATATACCGGCGCAATATATGTTTTAGGGATTAAAAATAAATTTTCAGTTGGTTCGAAACTTTATTGCGCGAGATCTTTTTAATATAGATCTCAGAATTACCTTTCGTTTGTTACCCAATTTGTATATCGTAGCAAAAACAGGGCTTCACCTTAATAGGTACTAATTATTTTGTGTATTTTTGTAAGTGAGAGGGTAATGGGTACCAATTATTTTGTACCTTTTTGCAAGCAGTAGGGTCATGGGTACCTATTTGGGACATAGCGAACAAAAGTAATGTTGCAAGTAAATATTCTGGTAATGAGTTGAAGTCCTATTTTTGTTGGGATATTTCCTTTGAAACTGACATTGTAAAACGCAAATAACAAAAAATGGGGTCATATTAAACCCCATATTTGATACTATACACTTAAGATTGTGCACTTAAAAAAAATTCTGTTCCATCTTTGTCCAAGTTTCATTAAGAAACAAAGGGTTACACCATTGTGTAGTTTCCTTGTGAGTTACAAATGTTTAAATATGCCAGTCGCAAAAAATACTACCATTATTCCGAAAATTTAAGTGTATATTGCAATTTCTCAAACCGGTTTTGTAATACGCTCAGCTAGACTTACAATTTTCACTCATAGAAATAATCCTAGTAGAAGAAAAAGCTACTAAATTTTTTTAAAAATTACCTTGCAGAAAAAACTAAATATTAATAAAGAATAGCAAAAATAAATCTGTTGACTTTACAAAATTTTAGTTATATTCGATGTGAATTTCAGTTAATTGAAAATAGCATTTTACTCAGTAAAATTAGCAAAAACCTTTACTAAATATTTGTAGATTTAAAATAGCAAACATAAACTGTAATATTTTTAACAACATTTTTGTTATATTTACCTCAAATTTTAGTAAAATGCAAATAACAGTTTATTTTGCTAAAACCAACAGAAAATTTAGTTGAAAATTGTTGATTGCTGATTTTATAAGGGCAGACTTTTATTCGCATTAAAAAAAAAAACGAAAAAAAAACTTTAAAAATTTTACATTTTTTAATGACTTTTTTGTCTACTAATATTTAGTAAATGATTTTGCTGATTTTAGCAGATTTAGCTCATATATAACTAAATATTTGTAAATTCAACAGATTTATTTTTGCTTTGTTTTGTTTATTTCTATGAGTGTACACTAGATCACTTGAAAAGTTAATGCAAAAAGCGTTTTTTGTAACACCGTGTTAATAATTGAACTTTGTAACCTCCACGTCATATAAACTCTTGTTTCGTTTCAGGGAGTGATGGCCATATTTCAGAATATGATAAGAAATTTTTGCATTTAGCTTTAATAAAAAATACAAAATTGTCCGGCTCTAATAATTCGCAAAAAACTTCATGGAATTTACCAATAATATTACAAAATGAAAGACATTTACGTTTTAAACTTACCGATTTAATAGCCAAAGATTCTTGTGCTAAGGATCTGGTAACATCGCTGATACGTTATGGTCTGGTATTTATAGATGAGGTACCACCAAATGTCACAATGACCGAAATGGCTATACGTAGAGTATTTCCGGTGATGAAAACTTTTTTTGGTGAAATGTGGACCTTTTCCGATTCTCTTGATCATGCTGACACTGCCTATACTAAAGAATATCTTGGACCTCATACAGATAATACTTATTTTTGTGATGCAGCCGGTTTACAGGCGCTCCATTGCTTACAACATGTAAATGGAGAAGGTGGTGAAAACTTTTTCGTAGATGGTTTACATTGTGCTCTTGAATTTAAAAGAAGAAACCCCAAAGCCTTTGATATATTAACTAAGGTTCATGTACCGGCGGAATATATTGAAGATGGTCAACAACATACCCATTCGGCACCAATAATTGGAATTGATCCGGTTACCAATGAAATAGTGCAGTTGCGTTTAAATGTTTATGATCGTGCTGTTTTCGATACAATACCCCAGCAGCAAATGTTTGAATTCTATGAAAGTTTAAGAGAATTTTTAAAAATTGTACAAAGTCCCGACAATCAATGGCGTTTAAAACTGGAACCTGGTACTATAGTGATATTTGATAATTGGCGTGTTTGTCATGGACGTTATGCTTATACGGGTCAACGAACTATGACTGGTTGTTATGTACAAAGAACTGATTATCTAAGTAAAGCTAGAGTTTTGGGCATAATTGATTAAGTCCCCATATCAAATTGATCAATTAAAGCAAAATTAGTACACTCATCAATTAGTACACTCATAAATTAGTACACTCATAAAAAAAGACCGTACAAATAGTTAAACAATTTAGCTAAGAAAACAGAAAATAGTATCTGAATTTGCGCCAGCAGAATTTTCTATGAAGTTGAGAATCATGGTCAGCTAAATTTAGGTGACCTATGTAAATTTTAGAAGAACTAAATTTGTGTTGACAGTTGTACTTGAGTTAACTAAGAATTTAGCCAAATCAAAAGAATTTTTATGCTGAAACAACACAAAGTTTTTGATAAAAAGGTCTTTCTGGATCTGCTTTAGGTCCATACTTATTACCGGGAATATAAGCAGTTAATAAAGAATACTTACTAGGTACGGAGTAACTATTTTTGGTCTATTTTGCTCTATCTCGCTTAGTTTCCGAGATATAGAAAATGGAAAATAACGCCATCTACAAGTGAGACTGTTAGCGGAGACACATAAAAATAATGGTTTAAATTAACTGGCAAATTTGAGAACTAAATTTTAGATCGAAAAATTAGTTCAAAAAGAATGAAATTTATTCTTGAGGTAAAATGAGTTAACTTCTAATTTTAGCTAAATAACTAATTTAAACGATAACAGCAGAAAAAATTAGCTCAACTCAAGTGGAACCCGTTTAATAGACTTTTGAAATAACTTTTTTATGAGTGTAGAAAACGAAATACAGAAGGAATTCAAAAAGTGATAAGTGATATCATTGTAGTTTAATATGATGTTTGAAGTTTAAACCGAACTCTAAGGCCGAATTTTTGAGATGTCAGTTAAACTCGGTTTAGTTAAACCGACAACGAATTTTGTCTAACAATTTCAAGTTTATTAACAAAAACTTGTCGGAACTACTTCATTTTGTTTAGAATTTTGGCCTTTATTAAGGTAAACAACGGTACACTCATAAAAAAAAGTTAATTCAGAAGTCTGTTAAATGGGTTCTTATTCAGTTGAGTTAATTCTTTATGTTGTTATCGTTTAAATCTGTTATTTATTTAAAGTTATTAGTTATCACATTTTAACTCAAGAACAAATTACATTCGCATTTGTACTAATTTTTCGACCTAAAATTTAGTAGTTCGTGATTCTAAAATTTACAAATTTATCTAGTTAATTTAAACCACAACTGCACGCAAAACTGGGGGATTACTATCGAAGTGCTTAGTAAGTACCCTGCAGGAAATGTCAATGGTGAAAAAGTATTGATTCACTATTGACTGTGTCACCAGTACTACTAACTAAATATTCCCAAGGCAATGTAATTTGCTATAGACATTTAACATGTACGTGTCATTGAAAATCACTAGTGACATTAGAACTATTGACTAGGTAGTGAATAAGTAGTTCTTATGGGACCATATGTAGACATTGGAACCAAAGATTCACTAGTGACTAGGTAGTTCTTATGGCACCATATGTAGACATTAGAAACATAGATTCACTAGTGACTAGGTAGTTCTTATGGGACCATATGCAGACATTGGACCAAAGATTCACTAGTGACTCGTTAGTTCTTATGGGACCACATGTAGACATAAGAACCATAGATTCACTAGTGACTAATTAGTTCTAATGGGACCATATGTAGACATTGGAACCAAAAATTTACTAGTGAGTTAATAAAGTAAAAAGTGTAGACGCTTAGTTGACAATGTCAACAAAATAGTAGACAAAAGTGGAGACTTGGAGACACTTGACCACAAGCTTCCTGCAGGGTTTAAAAAACTTATTTACACTCACAATATTTTTTCCGTAAACACATTAAATTAACTGAAAATCAGTTAAAACCAGGACTACTAACTTTTCGTTTAAAACAATTGTATTTATTAGCTTACTCAACTGTTGAAACATTAATTGACAAAATCCATAAAAACAATAGATTGTTTCCGTTTATTTCAATACTCAGTAGAATATAACAACATTTTGTTTTAAAAAGAAAATTTTAACTGAATATTTTAGCTTTTACCAAAAGTCCGTTTTTTTGTTTATTTTATTTATTGAATAACAGACAGAAAGTTAAAAATATACTTCTTAACTGTATATTCAATTAAAACAACTTTACCGATTAAATTTTTAAATAACTGTTGATTTTTTATGAAAAAGTTCTTGTGGGTGTAGTTGCATAATTACTAAGCATTACTAATATTCCCCCAGTTTTTTTCTGCGTGTATTTTCCAATCATTATTTTTTTTGCGTCTCCGCTATTATTCTCACTTATAGATGACGTTATTTTCTCATATTTTTATTTTACAATCATAAAATAGGCTATACCTCGGAAACTAAACTAAACTAAGAAAAATTGACCCAAAATCGTTACTCCATACCTATTGAGTACTTTTTACTTATATTTCCCATAATGAATGTGGATCTGCCTCTGGTCAGATCCGGAAAGACCTTTAGTAGAAAAATTCTGTTGATTTAGCTAAATTCTTAGTTTATTTAACTACAACTGTGAACTCAAATTTAGTTCTTCTAAACTTTACATAGGTCATCTAAATTTAGCAAAGCTCTGATTCTCAACTTTATTGAAGATTCTGCTGGCGCAAATTCAAGTACTATTTTCTGTTGTCTTAGCTGAATTTGTAACTATTTGAACAGACTTTTTTATGACAGTAATTATGGTTTTAAATTATATTTATGTATTTAAAAATTTTGTTTAAAAATAATAAAAAATTATTTAATAAAATTTATTTTATTTTTTTATATTTTATTTATTTATTTAAATTGGGTTTTGCCTGACAAAGGAAAGATCGGCGGTTCGAGGCATATAATTTTTTTATTAATAAAATAAATGTTGTTGAACGCATGTGAATCTATTTATAGAATATTATAGTCCATAAACATTTGTTATAATAAAAATTCGAAATTTTGTAAATAAATGTCGGTTGTTAAAATAGTATTACAATTTAATAATAGTGATAGTACGTGGAACCACAAAAATTCGGTTGGCAACATATTCGATTGCAACTACAAAACTGTTTTGTGTGTGTATAAAACATGTCAAACAACTCTCAAATAATAGCCCTGGTTTTAAAGAATCGGATTTATTATCGGACTTATTTTATTTTCATGCAAATGGATGTTTTTTTCTCGATAATCTAAAATTTATATAAATTAGATATTTATCCGAATCATCAAATTTAAAACAAAATGGCATCGATATTTACGAGTATTTGCATATTTTTTTTGGCAAATGTGCATGTTTATGTATATTTTGTATATTGCATATTTTGCGCTTTTTATTGCATATTTTTCATTTATTTTAGGTACGTATTTTTTTTTTTAATTTTTTAGAAAAGTTATATTTGGATACATTTTTCTATATCAGCAAAATGCTGAATTACAGAAAAGTTTAAGATTGTGTTCCTATTAAAATTATAGATGCCAATTTATCTTTTTAAGCTTTGAAGTTTGCAAAAACTGTTCTTTCAAGTGCATATTTTCATGTTTTTAGTGCATATTTTTCGTTTTTAGCTGCACCTTATAAGCGAATATTTTTTTTTTTAGTTGCATGCAATTCCTTGCCCTATTAATGTCCCATTTTTGAAACTGAAGATGATGAATCTAATATCTCAGATGAATTTATTGAGTGTAATCGAATTCTCTTCAAACTTGCTGTAATTTTGAATCCTGATATAAAATAAAAAAAAAACGTTTGTTTCTTTCTCCGTAGTATTATCAGAACTGTTTATTAAAATGAATTGTTTCTCTATTTATACTATTTATGCTCTACATAATAAATGTGTTATCCTGATAAACAAACACAGGTAGATAATTGTTTATCGGTGCTGTTGTTTTTCCCTAACACATAATTAGATCTTTATTATGTTTCATAAGAAAGGTACTAAAAGATTACAATACTAATCATGGGTTTTTCTCTTATGTGATAACACTTAAAAATATATCTGGTTATTATTATTAATCGTGGGTTTTTTCCTTATGCGATAAGACTTAAAAATACATACCTAGGACAGTTTGTCAGAATACTTAATATAATTATTCAAAAGGGAGTTTTTGCTCGTTCTTAGAGTGAGTTGATATAACACCCCCAGACGAAGATGCTTGCCCGGTTCCCAAAGGGATTGAGGGTAAGTTAATAGTAACTCCATTTTGCCTAATATTCCTATTTCGGATTTTGATATAAATGTAGATACAAATTATGATAATTGTGATTATTACAATAGTAGAGATAGATATATTTTGTTAGTTTTCTCATAGATTATATTATCTTTCATTAAGTAGTTTCTATTGACTAAGGTTAATTGTTTTTTGTTAAAATTAGGTATTGGTTGTATAACAATCTCCTTATAGTTGTCTTGATTCATGTTAGGTACCTTAATTATAAAAATAATGTTTTTATTTTGGGTCGCAACATCTAATTCGATGTTTTCCATTTTTTCCAATGTAATGTTAAAGTCATTAATTTCCTGATCTGTTAGAATGTCCCTGTTTAGTGTTCGCAATTTTGAAGCCAATGTTTTAATGTAAGTTAAATAATCTTGAGTTTTGAATATGTATTTTCGAGTAATTTTGAATTAGGGATATCTCTCCTATTTGGATGATAGTGAATCCATTTAAGATCGGTTGTTAATAGCTTTTGTGCTACAGCTAGGTTGATCATCAATAGGATCGATAAGGACTTCCAAAGATCTGGAAATATGTTTCTTTTGTTTAATGAATTGATCCTTATGAAATTCTTGATTATTATTGGTGTATTTTTTATTGTCTGTTTTCTTTACGTTAACTTTCTTTACTTTCTGATCTAGTTTGTTCTTGTATGTCTTCACATAGTTAGAGTTTATCTTTTTATCCACTCTATCTCTGTTTCTATATTCGCATATTTTCCTTTTCTTATCCTCCATTCTTTTAAATATCTCCTGAAGGTTTATTTTATTAGAAAAATGTAAATCTATAGGTTTTTTACCTGTAGTGAGGTGAAGTAAATTATTATAATTGCTTAGGGCTTGTACTGGTAAATCTATATTTAGATTAATATCATTTTCTATTTCTCTAATTTTTAATATTCGTATTTGTTCATTCATTGATCCATGAAACCTTTCTATATCAGAATTACCTGTGTGTCGATTAGGTGTTGTGAAGTGATATTGAATATTTTGTTTTTCCAAAAAATCAGTAAATAGTGGTGATCTAAATCCCTTTTCGTTATCTAGGATAAGTTTTTTGGGTTTCTTCATTAAAATAAATAATTTCAGGTAGGCTTTGATAAGTGTAAGAGTTGATCTGTCGGGTATCTCTTCGATCATTGCGTATTTTGTGAATTTGTCTATCATAGTGACATACATTTGTTGGTTGTTTATGAAATATATATCCGAATGATAAATTTGAAAAGGTTCTGTTGGGGTTTCCGTGTTTTCAAAGGGTAGTTTAATAGGGTTTCGTTCGTGCTTAAAGTTACAAATATGACAGTTATTAATGAATTTAGTAATTTCCTTTTTCAGATTCGGATAGTAATAAATTTTCTTTAATTCCTCATGAGTTTTAGTTATACCTGGGTGATTATTATCAAGTCTATGATGTTTTGCTATTATTTCTATTATCTCCTCGTAACTTTTTTCCGTTACATTTTCGTAAGATACAAACACATCAGTCTCCATAATGTTATTTGGATTAGATTTTCTTTCTTTATATTTATCTTGAAGTGTTATTAAGTCTTCGGTATTGTTACAACGAAGAACTACTAATTTGTAGACTGTAATCTGGTCTAATATTTGCTCTATTAGTTCAGGATTTAAGTTTTCATAATTGTATGTAGTTCTTTTGTTTGAGAATACTATTTCCTTTTCAATATTATTTTCTGTCCCCTTTTTAAGGACAATTTGGTTAGAAAAACTTTGGAAAGATTTCTCGGTCGTTTTGAATAAGTCCATACTATCCTCTTCGGCAGAATGTATGGTTTGGTTATCATCATCAGGGATAATAGGAATATTGTCTAACATCGTTATTCTGTGGGGTTCTTCCAATTTTCTTCTTGGCCTAGATTCCTCTGTTAAATCTTCTCTATTGTGTATATCTCTTAAATGTTTATTCAGTGAGCTAATTGTGGCATATTTTCTATTACAAAGAGAGCATATATTCTCACCTAATCTGATTGTCTTTTCTTTCACCCTCCTATTGACGTTAGTTTCTCTAATCCTTGAAAGTGCGTCAGCCACCTTATTCTCCTTTCCTTGTACATGGGATATATTAAATTCATATTCATTGAGTTTGATTTTCCATCGGATAAGTTTAGAATTAGGTTCTTTAAGACTGGCTAACCATATGAGTGGTTTGTGATCTGTTTGGAGATCGAACTTTCTTCCATATAGGTAATGTCTAAATTGTTTTACGGCCCATACTATGGCTAGTAATTCTTTTTCTATAGTTGAATAGTTGCATTCATGTTTATTTAATGTCCTAGATGCAAATGCTAAGGGTCCGTTTTTTTTGAGATAAAACCGCGCCTAATGCATAATTACTTGCATCTGTAGTTAAAATAAAATTTTCATTAAAGTCGGGGTATTTCAGAACCATGTTTGACATTAATATGTTTTTCAATTTTTCGAAAGCTTCTTTATAGTCCTTATCATTTACATTGATAATTGAATCCTTTTTGAGGCGGATTGTTAAAGGCTTAGCTATCTTCGCATAATCAGGTATAAACTTACGGTAATAACCACTGAGTCCGAGGAAACTTTGTATCTCCTTAATGGTTTTCGGAATAGTTTGACGTTTTATGCCGTCTATTTTATGTGGATTAGGGCTTATGCCATCCTTTGTGACAATGTGTCCTAAAAATTCGGTTTCTTTTTTTAAGAAATCTGATTTGTTTAAAGATACTTTGAGGTTTGCTTTCCTCAAGGTTTCAAATATTTTTTCCAAACTATTAATGTGTTCCTGTAGTGAAGTTGAGAAGACCAGAATGTCATCCATGTACACGACGCAGATCCTATTTATATGTTCCCTTAAAACGTTGTTCATCATTCTCTGGAATGTCGCCGGAGCATTTTTCAGTCTAAAAGGCATTCTTACAAATTCAAAATGTCCGTTGTGAGTTGTAAAAGCAGTTTTCTCTCTATCCTTCGGTTCTACTTCTATTTGATAAAATCCTTTTGTTAGATCTAAAGTTGAGAAATAATTTGCCCGTCCTAGTTTATCTAAGACGTCATCAATTCTAGGGATAGGATATTTATCTTCTCTAGTGACTTGGTTTAATTTGCGGTAATCAATGACAATGCGCCACTCTTTGTTACCTTCTTTGTCCTCTTTTTTAGGAACAATCCATATAGGAGCATTATATGGGGAATTACTATGTTTAATGATGCCTTGTTCTAGCATTTCATTCATTTGTTTTTCCACTTCTTCAGTGTGGATAACAGGATATCTATAGGTTTTGCTATAGATTGGTCCGGAAAGTCCAGTATCAATTTTGTGTTTAATCTCATTAGTAAAGGTCAAATCGTCACCTTTGTGATAAAAAACGTCTCCGTGATTCTGAACCAAAATTCTTATCGCCTTTGATTCCTCTGAATTAAGATGGTCTAAGCGTAATAGGTCATTAGTACCTAAATATTCGATATTGAATAGTTCTGGTAGTTGATTTAAAATTTTTGGGAGTATTTCCTCTGAATCTCCTTCATAATACAATGGGAAAGTTTTTCCGTTGATTTTAATCTGTTTTGTCTCGTAATTAATTATGGAGTTATTTTGTTCTAACGTTAGATGTCCTAAAAGACCGTTAAAAAATTCATGGAATTTATAGAGTCCAAAAGTAGTGTCCGAATTTAAAGGGATTTGAATAGTATTTTTGGGAATTGTGCCTTCATGGGTAATATGAAAATTTCCTGAAGCGGTTTTAATGTGAAGGGGGTTATTTAATTTTTTAATGAACTTAGGCGGACATTGGTCTAAATTGAGAAAATTTTCACTAGATCCTGTGTCAATTAGTACTCTAAGAGTTCTTGTCTGTCCTCTAAGTAAGATATAGGGAAGTCCACGTCGTTTGGGTTGTCCCCCAGAGAGGCTGGTACATCCTGATTCATAGGTTTCTACGTTTTTGTATTGGTCAACATTATTTTTATAATTTGTACACTTACAATTACATTCCATTCTTGGGGTTTGATGATGATTTTGTCTTCTAGTTTGGGCTGTGGTTGTGTCCATTGGTTCTGGTAGTGGTTGTTGAACATAATGTTGTTGTTGTTGTTGGTGAAACCTTTGTTGCCAATTAGGGTTATTACCTCTATGTTGTTGGTTATGCTGAGGGTTATATATCTTTGGTGCCCAATTTCTGTTGAGCTGTTGGTTTGAGTTGCTCTTGGGTTGTCCTTTTTGTTGTTGATTATTTTGGTGATTGTTCATTGTTATAGGTTTTCTTTTTTCCTCTGTTAGAAATCCTGATTGGGATAATTCATGGATGGCTTCTTCCATTGTTTTCGGTTTTAAAGCACATAATACCGTCCTCATGTGTACTGGCAATCTTGTCATAAAGATTTTTAAAGCTGTTTGGATATTTCTTGGAACATCTTGAAGGTTTCCTTCTTGTCTGGACTTTTGATTCAGTATTGCTAACTTATGTAATATGAAGTTGTAATATTCGAGGGCATTACCTCGATATTGTGCTGCTCTCAGTTCTTCGTACAATTGATCGGAAGTTTGTTTCTAGCATTGCTTTTATTTCTGTCCAGCTGTTTAAATGTGTATTTATTTCCATTGCTCTTCTAGCTTTTCCAGTTAGTTTTGACTTGATGATGTTTATGCACATTCTTTGAGCTTGTGCGTTATAGGCCAATAGTGTGGGTAAAATATCATCGACGTTGGTACAAAAGGTTGACAAATCTTCTTTTCTACCATCAAATCCTTGTAGTTTTTCCAAATAGTTTAGTGGATTGATGTCAAGCGCTCGTAATTGTCCTCCAGCTGCTGCTGCTGCTGCTAAGTTAGGATTTCCTGCGTTGACTGCCATAATTCGTTATAGATTTCATTTTCAATAAATCTTTTTTACGAATTTTATACCTTTGTTAATTTAAGCTTAACAAGTATTTTGCTACTATTATTTTCACTAATAGATTTTTATTCACCGTTAGCAATTGATATCCTTAATATTCGTTTAAGGATGTAAGTATACCGTAGGTTCTTATTTGCAGGGATAACAAAATTATTTTTGTTATCCTACCGACTGCGCCAATTTTGAATCCTGATATAAAATAAAAAAAAAACGTTTGTTTCTTTCTCCGTAGTATTATCAGAACTGTTTATTAAAATGAATTGTTTCTCTATTTATACTATTTATGCTCTACATAATAAATGTGTTATCCTGATAAACAAACACAGGTAGATAATTGTTTATCGGTGCTGTTGTTTTTCCCTAACACATAATTAGATCTTTATTATGTTTCATAAGAAAGGTACTAAAAGATTACAATACTAATCATGGGTTTTTCTCTTATGTGATAACACTTAAAAATATATCTGGTTATTATTATTAATCGTGGGTTTTTTCCTTATGCGATAAGACTTAAAAATACATACCTAGGACAGTTTGTCAGAATACTTAATATAATTATTCAAAAGGGAGTTTTTGCTCGTTCTTAGAGTGAGTTGATATAACACTGTAAAAGAAAATTTAAAGGAGCACAGGAATACCCTCGACCCTTTCACGACTATTGGAACATATACGTCCCATTTTCACTTTTTTTTATATAAGCAACACTTTCCAACCGATTTTGCCAAATGTGTTTTGTATAGACAGAGGTATGGGCATTCTGATCACAGCAACCATTTGGACAAACATGGTTTCAGAGCACAGAGAGATACAATAAAATACTATTGAATATTATTGTGACTGATCATATTATGATGATTGTGGAACATTGTATTATCATCTGGGATCATAATATGACCACGGGGATCATAATACGTATTATAACCACAACATGATGTACTTAAACTATCATAATATATGATATGATATTTTTTCTTCATAATTTGTGGTGTATACTAGGGTTGTCATTTATTCCGGTTTTTATTTTGTTCCCATAAACGATTAATTGAACGAATAACAAATAAAACTAATTTTAAAAGTACATAAATAACACAGTAAGTATGTGAAAATGACACACCAAAACCCCGGGACACGTAAACTTAACTTTGGGTCGTAGAATCCACTCCGTTTTAATAGGTTAGCTCAAAATAGAAAATTATTTCAATTTAAAGTTTGCATTGACTCGAGCTATTTTTTGAGTGTATTTTAAGTAAAAGACATACAAATCTTTTTTGAAATGATTTAAAAATCAGCAATCCAGTTTTTTACGGAACATTGAAATGTATGAAATATAATAAAACATTTAAAAAAAATATTGTAATATTGGAAAAAAAACCAATATTGGCAAATAATTTTCGGGTAATACTGGCAAAACGCATGCCTTTGCACAGCAAAACATTTTTTCTGATGCAATAGTAGTTTTGTACCTTTGGTATTTTCTAATAGCGTGGGGTTTCCAAGAATAAAAGTGGTTTGCTAGTACTATTTTTTTTTTTTTTTGTACGGTTGGCATTTTGTTTCTCGAACGTTATACAACCCCTCAAGTTTTCAGAAACGTCAAGAAATTTTAAATTGATTCATTCGATTTCCTACAGGACGTTGATACATTACACAGTACAACACATGATTTTGGGACTCAATTCTGATTCAATTCTGAATTGCACGTGAAAGTAGCCCCCAAAAAAAAAAACTGCTGCATCATTCGTTTTTTCAAGTTGGCTACAGTACTAATTAAATGGCCATACGAATTTTTTGGCTTAAGGCGGATTTTTAGCACTTTTTCTATATTTTAACACGGTTATATCTCAGAATACCGTACGGGATATCTCTTTTGTGTCTGAAGCAAAGTTGTAGATATTGAAAATGAGAAAAAAATACGGAACAAACCTATCCGAAAAAAGTGCATCCAGTGCCTTAAAAATGCCAATTTTTCCCCATTATTAACATTTTTTGCTCAATAACTGGGGGGTTATTATGTAATTCGATTCGAAAGAAAAAATGTGTAAATTCGTATGAATTGTATTTTGTAGTACGATTTACGAAAATGTATTTACGAACGCACGGAAACTTTTTTTTCGAACCGGCCGTTTTTTATCCCCCTTTCGAAAACAAAAATTACCCTTTCGTAAATGCAACTATGTAATACGAAAGCGAACTTCACAAACGTTAAAACATTCGTATTTTATTCGAGAGCTAATTTGTTGTCGAAAAAAGAAAAAAAATTTAAAATGTAAGTATCGTTATACAAAATATAAGAAAAAGTGTTAAATAAATAAGTAAAAATAAAAAACATCAAATGTTTTATGTTTTTACACTAAACATTGTTTTTTTATCACGATGTTGAATCTTTGAAGGAGTGGATTTTGCTAAAGGTCACCTAAATGTAGCGAATGCCAGAAGCAAGTCCAAGGATTTGTTTACAAGATTGTCTTTGGATTTGGATGCAGCTGGCCCTCCGACTCATGATATAACGAAATTTAAAAAAGTACGTTTTCAATTTGTCAATTGTCGGTTTATAGATTGGTATTATTCAAATTTACATATGTTTATAGGTGTGGCCAGATTATAAACACCACATAAAGGTAAAATGCCGGGAAAACCGAAATAGTATTTCAGGGACTGGAGGTGTTCCCTTTGAAATATAATTGCTCATCCCTTATAGGTCTGATTAATTGAATATGCGTACCATCTACTGCTCCAATTACTCCAGGTATTCCACATTTTTCAAAAAAGTATCTCTTAGCTTCTCTCTTCCTATCCTCTGTCATTTCAAATACAATATGTTTGGGACAAAGAATTCTTTCAATAACATCGCAAACCTCAGACAAACACGTAGAAATTGATGCTTGAGAAAATCCTAATAGGCGGTCTTGGCCAATTTGATGCTGATATCCACCTGCGCCAAAAATTTAAGCGTGGCAGCTAATTTTAATATAGGTGAGATGGCAGTTGACCTTTCTGCTGGTTTAAATTCATCTTTTACACAACTCAAGACATATGTAAAAGCATTTTTACTAAGCCTAAAGTTTTTTATGAAACTAAAAAGATATTATTAGGAATATATTTAATCTTAAAGGTAAAATTTTAAATTTTTCTTACTTTGTCTCATTAAGATTCATTATATCTGACGAATCTCTTATAAGTTTCCTTTGAACTCTTTCCGGAATAGAATCATTTTTTTCATCACTATCTTCTGTCCACAATAAAACACAATCCATTTAAGCTTCGACTTTTTAAATAAATATTTTCTTTAATAAAGTTTTCTTTAAATATTTGTTTCAAATTTTGACATTTAAGCACAATGCTGACAACTTTGACATTATAAGACATGCTGCCAAGTTATGTATTAACCGATAAAAATTTGGCATCACTTTATTTACCCTTTTTTACACCAATACAACTCTGTGAAACATTCGAACGAATTAGATAATACAATTTTACTTTCGAAACGGAAATTCGTTTCGAAAGGTTTTACTTTTCGAATCGAATTACGTAATAACCCCCCTGGATTACAAATCTACAAATATGCTGTTTTTTTCTTCATAAACTTTATTTCACATGAAAATAAAAGTTTCGACTTTTTTTATTTAGGAGGGTTTTGATCAGTTTATTTTACTCTTTGATCACATTTTAGTTTATGTAATTTTGTCTCGATTTGATTTATAAACAGTAATATTTATAGACTTTATATCCAGATTCCAAATCTGTTATATACTGTGGGAAGCAAAACTGTCCGGATGTTTTGCATTAAGGAAGTAAGGTAATGAAAATAATACAAATATAGGTATATTATCAAATATATGTATTTTTTTTATTTAATTGAACATTATTCTAAATTATAAAGCACAAAAACTCATAAAAATTGCTTCAAAAAAATAAAAAAATAAAAAAAACCAAAAATTCACTATTCGGACACTTTTGCACAGTACAAGAAATAAATATTATCACATTATCAAACATTATCAAAATAATTGTTCATGCCGTAAAATTGCTGAAAAATTTAATTTAAGTAAATCCACGGTAAATGATATAAAAAAACGACGTAATGTAGCTTGCAATAATAACCAAGACTGCTTTCTGATGGTGATGCCTGGCAGATTGAACGTTTGCTACATAATAAGGACATCAAGACCCCAAAAAATGCTGCAAAAAGTCTTGGTAAGGATGTCAGTTTCTAGACGGTTAGATGCGCATTAAATAGAATTGGTTTAGTAGCCAGTGTGAAAAAGAAAAAGCTAGCACTTTCCGATAGAAATGTGAAAAGACGCCTTCATTTCTGTAAAACCAACAAAAATTGGACAGTAGATGACTGGAAACGGGTTATTTGGAGCGACGAAACGAAAGTCATCCGATACCAGTCTGATGGAAAAGAATACTATTGGCATAGGCCGCATGAGCGCATCCAAAAGCACCATGTGAAGGAAACGATGAAACTGGTGGCGGCACTGTAATAGTGTCGGGATGTTTTGCTTGGTGGAACATTGGACCTTTGGTGAGAATCCAAGGTATAATGAAAAAGGAGGATTACCTGAATATTCTACACAAAAATTTACCAGAATTTGTTGCCCAGAGTGCTTATCCAACCGCAGAAGTTGTTTTTCAGCAAGACGGGGATCCGAAGCACATGGCCAAATTACTTAAAAGCTGGCTACAAAACCAAACTTTTGGGACAATGGAATGGCCTGCACAAAGCCCACACCTGAATCCTTTAGAAAATTTATAGGCTATTGTGAAAAGAAGGCTGGGAGCATTGAAAACCCACCAAAAATGTTGACGAGCTTTGGGAGAGAATACAACATGAATGGCGAGCTCTTGACCGTGATATCATCCAAAAGTTGGTGGAGAGTATGCCAAAACGTATTGAAAGCGTAATTAAAAATAAAGGCCTTTGGACGAAATATTAAATTGGCAACGTTAATTGGTTTTAACAAACCCCGCATACAAAAGTGCAAACAGTGAAAAAGTGTCCGAATAGTGAAGTTTTGGGACTTTAGTTTTAAAATAACAAATATGCAGGTGATTGTGCAAATTTAAACGTAACTGACACTAATAGAAAACATATGATTTTCTATTGTTGATTTACTTGAATAAACGTCACTACATTGCTAGGTTTGTCAAAGATGACAAAGATAATTGTGATAATATTTTGTTGTTGTTTTTGTTTTTTCTTTGATATTTTAAATTTTGAATCTCGCTCCTAGACGAGGACAAGAAATTCTCATTGAGTTTGTGATTTAACATAACAAATATCTCTAGAAATTCTAATAACAAAGTCCCCTGAATATTTCCTTGGGCAGGAATGAAATCCGGATAGGGACACGCCTACAGCAGATTGTTTTTCACAATTTGTTAAATAAGTTTTGGGACTTTAGCACATTTAATTACTATAAGTGAATTTTTTGTTTTTTTAATTTTTTCATTTTTTTGAAGCAATTTATATGAGTTTTTGTGCTTTATAATTTAGAATAATGTTCAATTAAAATAAAAAAAAATACATATATTTGATAATATACCTACACTCAAAAAAATAAGTTAGTAGAAAAGTTAGTAAAACGTCTTGTAAATCAGATATAATACTTTTCAGCAAATATTTTGCTGAAATTATGGTTTCAGCTAAAATTTTAATTATACTTATTCAGCACTTAACTGTTTTGAACTAATGTTTTACTAATATTATACTAATGTTTTACTAATTTATTTTGCTAAAAAAAATATATATATATACTATATAAAAAATCAAACATGGAAGATTTTTGTATCTGTTTTTCAGACATAAAACAAAATTGTGGATTGAAACAACTTAAATTTTTCGTTGTCACCGACTTCTGAAAGTAATTGTCTATTTATTAAATAAAAGACAAAATAAAATATTTAAATTTAATAAAGATTAAATGTGTATTTGTAAACCAAATGTTTATAGAGATTAATAATCTAGTGTGGTCAAATGGCAAACAAATATACAGCCGGTAGACAGACTAAAGCGAAAGACAAAGATACACATCTTAGTCAGAATTTTTATGTTTCGTTTATCTTATTGCTAAAAAAAGGGTTGTACAGTGGACTCACAGAAACGTGAACATCCAGTAACATGAACGTCACAGAAACATGAACACTTTTTTTTACATTGACTATTCCAAAACGTGAACAAAGTTCAATAGCTCTAAAACGTGAACACATTTTTTTTTATAAGAAATGTTTCTATTTCTTCAATATTTTAGTAATTTGCAGAAACACTCTTTAACTCTTTTCCTGTATCTCCGAATTTAAGAATTTTTATATCAAAATTGTTTTAAAACGTATAGGATAAAATTTAAATAGAATTAGCAGTAAATGCATTATAGTAAATGCATTAGAAATTAAGAACTGTTAAATATCAAAGACGTATTAAAATCAATAATTTGGGTATCCAAAAATTGTCAAGTGTCTGAATATTTAAAAAAAAATTTCTAAATATGTATGTTTCAATTTAAAAATTTTTCAGGAGAAAAATATTCAAAATCTTTGCATATTTTATTTTTTTGTTAAATAATCAACATAATGATTGGTTCTGAAGTACTTGGAATAGAATTTATTCTAAGTGGATCAATTCTGTAGAAAAATCAGAAACGCGAACACCCCTTGCAAAAATTAGTTCACGTTTTTGAGAGTTCACTGCATGTATGTGTTATATTGTCGTTTCGTTTCTATAATTATCTGCAGCATTTGAGTTCCTTTAAAATATAGCATAATTTAGACAACCATTGATGTAAGTATTTGAAACATAATTTTGTTTATGTTATATGCATATAATTATTTCTATTTTTTTAGATATTACATTAATTCATGTCGTTAATTCGGGAGTATGAACATTTTTATATTTTGTAACGAATTTTTATGATTTTCAGCAAATAAATTAACTAAAGTATAATTTTTCGCTGATTTTCAGCAAAAGATTTTGCTGACAATAGCAAATTTTTTGTAAGCATCCTCCTGACTAAAATTTTGCTGACTCAGCAAAATTTATTGCTGACTTTACTAACTATTTTTTTTTGAGTGTATATTTGTATTATTTTCATTGCCTTACAGCCATACCTAAACAAGAGCGGCAAGCGGGACGTTTTTTGCCGCCTAGCGTTAACGCTGAAATGTCATCCCTAAACAAGAGCGGCAACGCTACGTCAAATCGATATTTTGACAATAAAGTACATTACAATATTGGTGTTTCTGATTTATGTTTTGTATAATAACAAATATATATAAATAATAATATAAATAATAATATAAATAATAATATAATATATATACATAAATAACAAATATATTTTTTTCTGTCTTATTTTTTTGTTTATATCAGGGATGAGAAATGAGAATTTCGTTTCGGTACCAATAAAATTTCAAATAGTACTTTTTCGACTCTCAGAGTACTAAAATTATTTTTTATTTTATTTTTCTTAAAACTCATACAAAATGCATTAAAATAACATTAAATGTTATTGAACATAAATTTATGTTTATATGAATTTATAAAAAAATAAAGTTTTACTTTAAAAAAAGTATATTTTTTAAATTAATGTACAGGAACGAAGAACTCCAAATGAGATCCAAATTAAATTAATCAATACAGCTAAAAAAGAATTTTATAAATTGGTTGATAATAACTAGTTAGAGATTTTAAAATTGTAACAAGAATTTGTTGCATTTAATAAATCTTTTATTTGTGTTAGATTTGATACTGTTGGAACATGAAGTCTGTTTCTGAATTTGGTTTTAGTCAGATTTTGGTATGGAAAAATTCTCTCAACGTTTGCAGAAGAATGTGGTATGGATAAAATACCTGCAGCAATTCTTAAAATATCGGGAAACAAATATTTGTTTAACTCATTTTTAATTTTAGATACTTTCGAACAGAAACTACATATATTTTCCTTTCTAGAAAGTTTTAGTTCTTGCCAATCTGCCAACGCTCTGTATTGGATATTAATGGCGTCAAAATTATTTTCTTCGTTTGGAAAATTTTTTATCCAAAATTTCACGATACTATTGGTTCTTCCGCAAACAACGTTTTCAGGTAAAAGCTTACTAAACCAAATTAAAATTTCATTATCAAAATTTACTCTGGTCTTCAAATCCTCACAAAATTTAATATCACATTTTTTGGAATTTTCTTTTATATGATTTACAGTGTCGAATTCAATCTGATTTGTATTTATATACAAATCCACTTCCGTACCACAAAAAACGTCGTTTAGCGGAATATGGTTATAGTGGATATTTAATTGTAACGGTGTGCAATTATCTAACACATCTTTATTTATGAAGTTGCGAGCAATATATTAATAAAAATTAAGAAAATAAAATGAATTAAAAACTTTAAATCGTCCAATAGTATCAAATGAGTCGCGGGAGTACTTTGGAACATCGAATAGTATCAAAAAAAGTACTATAGTATCAACTTTGCCATCCCTGGTTTACATTTATTGTCTTTTGCAACTAACTTCACTATGAAACGCTCTGTCAAAATCGGATTTTCCAATTGCAAAGAGTTGCCGCCGCGTTGCCGCCGCGGTATTTCGGGATGCTACATACAAATTGTATGGGCATGAGAATTTTTGACAGCTAGAAAACGCTTGCCGCTCTTGTTTAGGTATGGCTGTTACTTCCTTAATGCAAAACATCCGGACAGTTTTGCTTCCCACTGTAAATTGTTCTATTCATTCACAATATTATTTGAAGAAGTATCTTATATTGGCAGCATTGGGTTAAAAGATGGTTCAAAAGGTTATCTTTTACGATAATATTTCAATATCTTTAAATTCAATATTTTGTTTTTAAAAACTTTTTTAAAACTTACTTTTAATTTTTTTTAAAAACTTACAAATACAAATTTTTTGCCTAAATTTTGTACACATAATATTCCAAGATATTGCAATATTTAGGTAGAACATGAACTCTCACATCTTTTTTAACCCTATGCAGCCCAGTTATTGTTCTTTAACACAACTGACTAAAGTATTAAGTTTTTTAGACTTTATTATCTCATTTGGAAGGTTATACTTTGTTAAATAATAACAGTTTTTTTTTAAATGATTTTGAGATTTAAAAACGGATTTTTCTGCATTAGGTGTGAATATCTTTATGAAATAAAATATTAAGGAACATTTAAATAAATAACAAACAATATATTTTTATACATACATATATTTTTTATTTATCAAACAAAATACATATATAATTAATTACACTTAAACAAATAAAGAAATGACAAAAAACATTTAATTTCGTATTCGAAAAGTTAAAATATTGCTATATTTTGTAAAAGGCACATAGTACATAATTCGGAATTAATTTTCTTATCCAAATATTTGTATTTGGTTTTTTGTTTTTAAATACTCGTATAAAAATTAAATATTGCATTAAAAAAAAGAAAATTTAAACTATCGATCTTAAATAGGAAACTATTTCTAATAACATTGGTTTTAGTTTATATTAAAAAAAACTTTATTTACTTAAATATGAAACTTTTTTAAACAGGAAATGCAGTATATATATTTAGTTTCTTCGATATGGCTTTTTTCTTAAATGAAATGACATATAAAAAGTAATCAATCTACAGGATAATAAGATAAATGATATTAGAAACGATTTAAATTATTATTTTTATAAAAAAAAAAGTTCTCAAAAATGTATATCTTAAGTATATAAAGGCTGAAATAAACAAAATTTTTCTTTTTATATTATATTATTTTTTTTTATTCTCTTCCTAACACTGACGATAACGTTCTGCATTCGTTTGTATATTTTTCAGATGATTTGACAGTTCATCATGTAAGGGCTTAAGATCAAATTGAAGTTTTTGTAATTTATCATTTTTTTCTTTATACGAATCTTGCATAAGCTTTAATTCTCTTAGTTTTTCTTTAGTATCGACTGTTAGTTTAGAAGCTCTCTGCAATAGCTGTTTAGCTCTCTCCCGAGCATTCTCAGAGTGTATGGCACGATCGGTGAGTGTTTGGTTAGCAGCTGATGATGAATATTGTAATTTTTGAGCATCGGCATGAGCATTTTTAGCCGATTCCTTTACTTTGTCGGCTTCATTTTTAACATCTTTAGCATCTAGTTCATTTTTCAATATGTTCTTTTGAAGGCGATTTACTTTTTTCGCCAATTCTTCCACATGTGCGGCAGTAGCATTAGCTGGAGCTTCAGCTTCTCCAGTTTCAGCATCAATTTGATCTAGATCTTTAGCAGCCAACTCAATATTACTATTGGCTTGTAAAATTGCTTCCTGTGCTTTATCCTGTGAATTGGCAGCATCATTCAGATTTTCCACAACAGTATTGGCAGTATTTAATATATTATTGGCAAGTTCCTTAGTGGCATTGGCTTTAGCTTGTAATTCATTTACACGTGCTAAATCTCCGCGGGTATTGTATATTATAGATTCCACATTTTTAAGCGAAGAAACGGCATTATTGATTTTACCTCCTAAATTTTGTATTTCGAAGGGATCTAAAGTTAAGTCCAAGGTTAAAGTTTTTTGAGCCAATTCTTTTGTTTCACTGGGTAGGGCCGTTTGATTTTTCATAAAATCGGTAAGATTTTGTATCATCATTTCACCACGTTTAATATTAAGTTCGGTATGATTCAAATACCTTTCAGCATCTTCATGAGCTGATTTAGCCTTTTGGTAGGCTTCGGAAGCATTTACTTTAGCCTGGAATAGAGAACGTATGGTTTGATCGGCTTGATCCTTTTTCAGCTTAATCTCTTGTTCGGTATCTTTGGCCATATTTAAAGCCTTTTCAGTACGTGTTAAGGCGCCACGTTCACAGGAAAGACCACCACAGCTACCGCAACCAGCACCACCACATATATTATCACAAGGATCACCCATACGGTCACATACTTCATTATTTAAATTGGGAATCATTGAGGTCAAATTGCTAAGCTCATTACGATATAAATTGATAATTTCATCATTGGCCGTTACTAACGAGGCATCATCTTTCATTTTATTTGCCAAAGTTTCGACACGTTTACAATTACGATCGGTATTAGAGGCAAAATCTTCAGCTTCATTTTTAATATTGGCTAAATCCAAAACACGTTCATAGGCAGTGCGTGTTAGATTAAGAGCACCCTCTATATTAGATTCTTGTAATTGTATGCCATGTTCTTTTAGTTCTTGTGACAATTTTTTCACCAAAGCCGATTGAGTTTGCAAACCTTCCAATTCTACAGCCGATAAACTCAAAGCCGAGTATATACCTTCTAAACTACTCTCAGTATCGATCAACTTTTGATGGGCATTATTTAATTTCGTCTTTAGTTCGGCTACTTCCTTATCTAAACCATCTATATCCTTTAAGCTTACCGAGGTATTTTGTAATAGATCTCTTATATTTTGTAACTTGGTATCCAAAGTATTAAATTCAGACGTATAAGCTCCAGTAGCGCCTATCAATTTAATTTCTTTAGCTCTTTGTATAGCTTCGACGGTGGCTGCCTCCAGTTCTTTTAGTATCAAATCCCAGTTATTGAAACATTCACCACAGGGCATACAATGTGGAGATTCACCCAAATAACCACGAGCACATTCATTACACTTATAACCGCCAATACCCTCATGACAAACACATTGTCCGGTTTCACGATCACATTGAAAATCGGCTGAACCATAAGGATCACAATCACAGGGTTGACATTTTTCATTAGGATTACCCCAGAAATTGGATTGACATTGATTACAGGCACGACCACCAAAACCAGGTTTACATTCACACTGGCCATCATAACGATTACATTGTTCAGACATTGCACCTATGGGATCACATTCGCAAGCTTCACAACCTTCCCCAGAGGCAATTTTCCAATGATTTACCGCACACTCATCACAACGTAAACCCACGACATTTGGTAAACAAGGACACTGACCGCTGACACGATCACAAAACTGTTTAGTATTGTTAGTGCCCAAGAAGTCACAATCACATTGAACACAATTTTGCTGAAGAGCGTCTCCAAAGAAGCCATTACGACAATGTTCACAATGATCTCCTGTAGTATCATACAAGCACTTCATACATTGACCAGTACGACGATCACAATTTCCTGTATCATACACATCAATATTATTGCTGCAATCACATTTATCACAAGAGCCTCCAGGAGTTTCGGCATCACCAAAGTAATTGTCCGCACAGACGTCACAACGAGGACCATCATATCCTTCTTGGCAATGGCAAATCATATTGTTATTACGAGAATCCAAGGAGCAACCATCGGCATGAGCATTACCACTAGCTATAGTATCGGGACAACGACAAGCCCTACAACCTATTTCACTGCCCAAGAAGGGATTACCATAATAACCATCTAAACAAGCATCGCAGGCATACCCAGTGGTAAAATCAGCACAATTTAAACATTGTCCAGTACGAGCATCACATTGTTGGGCATGACCATTACACTCACAGGCCTGACAATTGGGGAAATTCCAAAAGCCGGGCTGACATTGATCACATTCTCTACCATAGGTATTGGGATGACAGGCACACTGTCCTGTAATAACATCGCAATTATTATCCTTGGCTCCTATGCTATTACAATCACAGGCCTTGCAACCCTCGGGACCAAAGCCATATGTACCCGGAGCACATTGATCACACTGACGACCCACAACATTAGGTTTACAGTTACAATAACCACCTTTGGAAATACATTCTTTACTTAATGAACCCGTGGGATTACAATTACACATACTGGCTCCGTCGTAAATAACCGTGCTAACATAGTTTTCCAATTCCCGACAACGTTCATCGGCAAATGCACTATAACGCATATCGTATAATGATTGATTGCAACCCATTTGATAGTATTCTCGACGTCTGGAATCCGCTATGGGAGAGCCACTAAATACGGTAGTTAATTCGATGCGGGGAATTAAAGTGAGAGAATCAATCATTATGGTGGCCGTAGGATTATCTTCATTATGTCTACGTCTTTCGAAATGAATCTTAAACTTATAAACTTTGCCAGCTTCCAAACAAACCTCACGTAAGGCTACTACTTGGCGTTCACGATCGGGTAAATAAAAGGGAACTCGAGACTCATGAGCACTAGAACCAGGAGCTACAGCCGCAGCAGCACAATCACCCTCAGGATCTACTTCATCGGGACGTATTAAGGTAATAAAGGCATCCTCCCAGTCACCACGAGAAGTGGATTGATAACGTATAACCACATCATAGGGCATAGAACGTGGTATATCATCTACCGTTATAATTAATTCGGAATTTTCTGGTACACGTATGAAACCAATGCCAGTCCAATCAGGTACACGATCTTGTGGTGGCTGATAAGGTACCATAGAACAATTACCATTATTGGTATAAGAAATACAATGCTTAGAAACCTCAGCCTCATGTACCAAATGCAATTGTGGTATAAAATAATTCTGCTTAGGCTGTGAACAGGTACGTCCAGTCATATGGGGACGACAGCGACATTGACCCGTAATAACATCACAGAAATTATCATACGAACCTCCAGCATCACAATCGCAATGAGTACAGCCATCTACGGATTCTGAAAGACCATAGGTTTCGGGAGCACATTGATTACAATCTTTGCCGGTAACCAAACGTTTACAGGTACATTCTCCAGTATACATATTACAACCGGAATTATCCACAGTACCCAAAGTATTACAAGTGCATGCTTCGCAACCCTCTGGATCTTCTTCGACGAGATTCCAAAAACCATCTTTACAAGTATCACATCGTCTACCCTTAACATTTGAACGACAATGACAGGAACCAGCTTCAACACCATTTTCCGGATCGTTTACAGAATCACAAATACCTTCATCCAATGAACCAATAGGATCACAATCACAAGGCTTGCAAACATAAGGACTGCGTATATCTTCTTGAGGATCTCGATAGAAGAATGGCATACATTCTTCACAATGTTGACCCTGAGTATTATGCATACAATTATCGCAAACACCACCCGATACACGACCAGATTGTTCAAATACGGCCTCATCAAAGTGACAGCTGACCGCATGATCATTACATTCACATTTCTTACAGGCATTAGTCTGTTTGCCAAAAGCTGGCTTCCAGGGGAAATCGTTAAAGAAATCTTCGCAAGATTCACAATTAAAGCCTTTAGTATTGTGAGTACATTGACAGCGGCCATGTACCATATCGGGCTCAGTAGTTTCAGTACCATCCAAAGGCAAACATTGAGAAGCATGACCATAACAGGAACAAGAACCACGTACTACCATATTGTTAATACCATAATAGTATTTCTCTTCATTTTCCAAACGATTGTCCAATAAATTATCACCCAATTTATGGAGTTTCTTAAAGACAACACGTAAATTTGTTACCTTAAGCATATTTTGAACATGAGCAGCATAAGGATCCGAAACATTGATATTGGGTGGCAAGACCCGAAAGATAACTTCACCATTACGTGATGGCTCCACATTGGAATAACGTGATGTACAAACAACATCCGTGATATTGCGCAAAACGGTGGGTATACCAGGAAATGAGTCGGCACAATCATAGGCAAAATAACGATAAACATGCCAGGTTTGGCCAAAATCAAAAGACCTTTCAATAAACATAGCAGCCGGTCGAAATGTAGTAAATGACATTATCAAATGTGTAAAATGGAATTCAGCTTCCAAATCCAATTGTATGGAAACATCTTCTCTACCATTTTCAGATTGCCACCAAGTTGGTACATTTGTACCCGGTTTAGTTTTATATACAATCTGACCAATGCGATGATTTTTATAGGGATCACTGTGAGTCTCTTCTCGTGTATCACACAAGAAACATTTCTTATCCTGTAAATGCGATAAAATACAAAAACGTTCTGGTGCTAGAAGACCACAAGTGGAGGAGGCCTGTAAACGATTTTCACGGCCTATTAATAAATTGCCCGTAGCCGGATAGCAGGAAGATCTTTCACAGGGATGTGTTTTAACATATTGCCTGGGTGGATTACGTGGACGATCTCGACGACCAGCATGCTGAGCCTCAGTTGTTGGTAGCAAACATGAAATTGTTAATACCGTTATTACAAATATCGTAGAGATAAGCGTGAAGCGGCTATAGCCGCTCCAGCATAATTTTGTCATGTTGTTAAGCTATTTCAGTTTAAAAAATTTCTCTTCGTGTTTCTTTGTAGTATTTTGGATTTTTGTTATTTTATTTTATTGTGCGTGTATTGTTTTGTTATTATTTTTTTTTTTTTACTTGTAGTTCATAAATTTCCGGTCTTAATCACAAGACTCTACATACAGAGCAAAATACGCTCTAATTTCGTTCTGGTTTTTATTATTATTATTGTTGTAATTTTAAATACAGATAAGTTTTAAGTTGATGTTGTGGTGTTAGTAAGGGTATAGAACCTTAAATTTTTGATTTCACAAAATGTCTATCCTTTTTTTAAAACATGTTTTGAAATGGTGTCGTTTAGTATTGAGTAACTTCACCTAGAAATACAAGAAATAGGTTATTTTTTTTATTATATATATATATATATTCAATTTTGTGTACTCACTTAAAATTTTAGTAAAGTTTAACACTTCGTTCTGTACTCAAGTCGGGTTGATGATTAATTAATGTGAATCTGCAAAAACAATGTGATAAAATATTAAAAATAGGTTTGAATTTAACAAACAAATTTATTTGAAATATGATGCATGGAAAATGATATATGATAACTTGTCTAATGGGGAATTCACACAGACAAGTTAATCTAATAATAATGGGATTAACTGCTTAATGAAACACTAAACGAGGATATTCAGCCATATTTAACCATTTGTAATCATTTTTTAATCTAACTTTTTATCTGACTAAACCTAAAGGAAAAGCTTCATCATATTTATGAAAAACTTCATAAATATGAAGAAAAGCTTCATTGATTTTCGTCCAATGTAAACATCATAAATATGATGAAGCTGTTTCATAAAAGTTCAAATTGAAGACAATTTTCATCATATTTATGAAATGTTTCATTAATATGAAGAAGTTTCAGAGCTTATCATGACATGTTTTATGAATGTTATAAGACGATGATGAAGCAATTTGACGATGATGAAGCCATTGAACGATTGAACTATATGTTTCGTTCACTCAATTGAACTATATATATGATTCGTTCACCAATTTTCGGTATTTTCGTTCAATCGTTCTTTTAATTCATAGAACAATTGCATCCCTATTCAATAAAATTGCTTGCAAGAGCAATCATTTTTTTAGCAAATACTAATAAAATTGTTCCAAATTAGGAAAAACAATTAAAGTCATAAAAAGAAATGTTTTTTACACAAAATAAATCAATTTTTGTTAGAAAAGTTGCAATTTTATAACAATTTTTGTGTATGTGAAAACAAACTCGTAAATAATGTAATAAATGATAGAAAAACAAAAGAAATATGTTCACACGGTTTATGAAAGTTTTTACGAAATGATGAGGCTTTCTGAAACATTTGACATACATTTTTATGAAATTCTTCATCATATCTATGAAAACTTCATAAATATGGTTAATTGATGAGAATGAAACAGTTTTATTAATATGATGAAACTTTTTTCCCTGAGTGTACTATTTCTAAACGACTTTGTATTATATGTACTACAAATTGTGTACTACTCTGTGTTTTTATATAAGTTCATACAAAGACAGGTAAAAATGAACGGTAAGAGGCTGCAGCAAAAAATGTTGACGATGTCGACAAACCTTTTTGCTAACGCCGGCATTTTCCTAGTTCCTCTTATGACGGATAACTATCGGCGACACCTTGGTATTTTAAACTGACAAAGTTAGTCTTTTAGCTGTCAACGTTAATCAAGTAGATTAATTTCGCAGTCTGAACTTCCTATAACACAATCTATTAAAATTTAATAAGATTAAATCATATACATATATAGAGTTCGCCACAAAAATTTGATTTTGGGATATCATCACTGTTTTGCGTTTTTTTGCATGAATAAAAAAATGGCGTAATTGTTTTTTTAAATTTCAAATCCTTCCACTTGCGCACGGTGCCAAAAACACTGATTTATGGTCCCTTTTACTACAGAGCAAAAAACTATGCATTTATATGAAATTTGAACTCGAAATTCGATTCTACGCGAAAAATTATTTAAAAAAAATGTTCCCACTTTTTAAAGAGAGAGATTCAATAGAATAAAAATATAAAAATTTATTACCAACTGAGAATAATGGTGCCAAAATGTTTATAAAGCGTGTTTTTTTAGAGTATCACAACTTTGAGTTGGCATCACTGCTTTATTTGACCACCCATTTAGCAGCTGATAGTTGCTTTTTGCTTAGTTTGCTTTGAAATTTCATTATGAGTCGACTTACACCAGAGCAACGCGTGCAAATTGTTGAAATTTTTAATCAAAATAATTGTTCTATTCGTCAAACTCATCGTGCACTTCTTCCATTTTATGGTTGAATGGGTACGTAAATAAGCAGAATTGCCGCATTTGGAGTGAGGAGAATCCACAAGCTTTTGTCGAAACACCACTACATTCACAGAAAATTACTGTTTGGTGCGCTTTATGAGCTGGCAGAGTCATATGCACATATGTCTTCAAAAACGATGATAGTCAGAATGTTAATGTCAATTTTGAACGGTATATAAACATGATTCGAAATTTTTTGGTATTTCAATTACGTGGCACACAGCGGGCGCTACAATTGATTTACTCAAAGAAACTTTTGTTGAAAAAATAATTTCACGTTATGGCCCAATTAATTGGACACCAAGATCGTACGATTTAACCACATTGGATTATATTCTTTGGGGTTATGTTAAGTCACTTGTCTACGTCGATTAACCAGAAACAATTGAACACCTGGAAATCAACATTAGAAGAGTTATCGGCGAAATACGGCCGCAAATGCTGCGAAAAGTTGTTGAAATTGGTGTTCCAGATTGCGCCTTCTACGCAGAATTCATATTTAAACATTAATTTCATAAAATTTTCTCTCCAATAAAGCCCGTTTCATTGATATTAAAAATATATTTCCTTGTTTTATTATGATTTAAACTTGTGTCACTCTATAAAAATCACCCTATATATATCGTGAACCGCTAAAAAGTTATTAACTCATTAATGTCACGTCATAGATCCGCTGGACATTTTTCAACCAAACTTTCCAGATATGTAGAACCATACTTCATTAAACATTTTTATTTCCTTAAAGCGCCCTCTAGTGGAAATATTAGCAACCGAAGTTGAAACTTTGACAGCATATAACTCCTAGACGGTCATATTTTCAAAAATTATATACAATCGGTGAGCTAATTTCTAGCAGAGAAATACATCTTCATATTTTTTCATCAACATAATAATCAAAATTAGAAAAGATTAGGCATTTTAATATTTTAAAATAATTTTGAAAAAAGTTCCTTCAAAAAAGGTAAGAAATTTATAATACCAAATAATTATTTGGCAACTCTGGATAAAATTTTTTCACAATTTTTTTTATTCGCAATTGTATTACAGATGTTGAATAATTTTAAGGGTTTTACATCACTTATCGTAATTATATTTTTCAAAAAAAAAAAAAAACATTTTAAAAAGTGATGATATCCCAATATAAAGAAACTTTATGCTTTTCTGACGAACTAATATACACCGAGAATTTTGTTGGACGAAAAAATAAAATTATTTAATAAATCAATGAAAATTTTCTTTACAAAGTAAACGAAAATTTTCGTAAAATTAATGAAAAGCTCCATTCTTTTTATGAAACCAGTTTTTCATGAAACTTCTTCATTCAGTGTATGATACTTTTAATTAAATATTTTTCATACAATTTTATGAAAACTTGAATTAACATAATGAAAACATGCAGTGGACGAAATTCAGCGATATTTCATTGATTTAAAACAAAAATTCATTAATATCATGCAGATAATTTTCTTAGTGTAGGTTATTTTATTAATTAAAGTATTATGTCGGTAAAATTAACTGAAAATTAAAATTAATAATTACTGTTTTTTTTACATTAAAAAGCACTAGGGTGGATTTTGGAGGAATTTCATATATAACAGAGGTACACTAGGCCGGGTCGATAAAAAAAAGTTGTGCCGGTCACCCCCTAGAATTAAAGATAATTTGAAGAAGATTTGAAAAAAAAATTTTTTTTTTGCCACGCCCCTTGACCCCGCGCATTTGGTTTTGGAATGACAACGGCTACATTTTCTACTTTGATCACTTTTGACTCCGACGTCAAATTCTAGAAGTGACTTCTGGAAACTCGATTTGGTACTCGAGGGTGGTAGAAATCGAGTTTCCAGAAGTCACTTCTAGAATTTGACGTCGGAGTCAAAAGTGATCAAAGTAGAAAATGCAGCCGTTGTCATTCCAAAAACAATGATATATCACACGTTACGATCGGACTATAAATGGAGCCACAGGAAATAAAAAACCAAATGCGGGGTCAAGGGGCGTGGCAAAAAAAAAATTTTTTTTCAAATCTTGTTCAATTTATCTTTAATTCTAGGGGGTGACCGGCACAACTTTTTTTTTGTATGGGGTGCGACCCACTCTAAGGTACACTCACAAAAAAGTAAGTTAAACTAACTTTTTTGTGGGTGTACCTCTGCCATATATGAATTTCCTCAAAAAACCACCCTAGTCTGTCAAACTGTCTGCGAAAAAAGCTTCGCATAAAAACATGAAAAATAGGGTTAGTCAGAGACAATAAAATATAAAGTCAAATTAACTAGCTAATCAAAAGTTAACACAGTTGTCCACAGTTTAAAAAGTAACAAGAGAGAAATGATTAACACTAAAATGCAGTCAACTTTATTATCTCTGTTCGCAACCTGTTAATTTTGTCTACACTTTGAATACTATGTAGGCTAACTCCACTGCAAATGTAGTTAAAAACAAATGAAATTTCGCTTGAAAAAAGGACGACTTACATTTCAGTAAACTCAACTAACATTGTCATTTGTTTTTTACTGTTCAAAAAATTAACCACAATTGTAGTAAAAATTAATCACGTATGCAGTAAAAATAAACAAACTTTATTTGTTTTATTTTCTTAAATAAAAAAAAAACTACTGTAAATGAATGTAAAATCATGAAACAGTAATTTGATGTGGTTTGTCTTTTTATATGAACTACAATTGTAGTCAAAAATTAAATCTCTTCTACAAATGACTGTTTTTTCACTTAAAAATGAAGATATTGTATTACAACCCAAATAACTACAAATATTTACGGCATTTACGGCATCCTTAGTGTATATCTAAAGTAAAGTCCACTTAGTTTGTAAGTGGACTGTAGTGTAAGTGGACATCTCTAATTTTTAGGTATAATACTTTTAAGGCTCACTTTCACAATGTCCCATTAGCTACTGATACTTTAACTGACACATTTTTTGTTGTTTTTCATATAAATTTTTAATTTAACTGTGTTTTAAATTTTTTACTGGACATTCAGTAATCGGGCCTTAGTGTCACAAATATCAACAATAACTAAGTGTATATTCGAGTTAGTCACGAAGATGTGATTTTGGGATATCATGACTTTTTTTACGGTTTTTTCATTAATATAAAATTGGCGTAATTATTTTTTTAAATTTCAACTAATTTCATATGCGCTCGGAGGCCAAAAAAAAGGCTGTTTTGGGATCACTTTTCCTACAAAGCAATTGATATGAAATTTCGATTCTACGACAAAATTAATTAACAAAAACCTTTTTCCAGTTCTAAACTGTACCATTTAGACAATAGATTGGTCGGAAAATTCTCTTTTTCAAAAAGTTTTAAAATTATTTTTTTTTAATCACACACAATAAAAATGTATGCCCGACTGAGAAAGCAAAATATTCGATATATTGCGACTAGAGACTAGAACGTTACAGTCAATGGTGACCGCTATAGAGCCATGATTACTGACTTTTTCGTTCATCAATTGAACAACCATGATGTGCAGGAGCTGTGGTTTCAACAATACGGCGCAACATGTCACACAGCTCGTGCCACAATTGATTTATTTTGATAAAAAAACACACGTTGTCAAATTCCATATAAATTTTTAATCAAAACCAAGACGTTTTCAAAAACTGCTAGTTTTTAGTCGTAGTATAAAATCTTTTATAGCTTTTAAGTCATTATTAAAATTCAATGTACATTTTACATATTTAAAGTAAAAAAAAAACGGAAAATGAAAAAAGCACAAATGGGTAAAAAAAAAGAGATATAAAAGGGACAAAGCTAATATGATTTCTTAAGGATTTTTTATTTAAGGTTGAGCGACCCCCTTCCAAATTATTCCAAAAAGGTCTGAAATTTTTAGATTGACAAATATTCGAAAACGACGAAATATTTCAGACGAAATAATAGATAAAACCAGTTTATCGAATAATTCGGAATCCGGTTTTGACAACTTTAATTGCAACCCGTTAAAATGTTAATGCCGAGTTCTTACGATGTAGATTATCTTTAAACTTAGATTAACGAAGTTTTTAAATGAAATACTGCTTCTGAAGTTTGGTTTATTAAGTTTTATTATGATAAAGATCAAAATTCTAAACAAGATGAAGTGGTTCCGGAAAATTTTTGACAATAGACTTAAAAATGGCAAGCAAAATTCGTTACCGGTTTAACTAAGCCACGTTCAACTGACATCCCAAAAACTAAGTTGATACCTTGTAAATATAAATTATTTTTAAAACACACACGCAAAAAATAAACTATTGTAAGAATATCGAAGTCTACTTTGTATTTGTATTTGTATTTTGTATTTATTAAAGTATTTGATTTTCTAATACAACAAGATACAGTATCTTATAAATTACAGTATTAGAAATTTAATAGAAGTAATTAGTAATTTAATAGAAATTATATAAGTCAAGTATAAACAACCGCAGTGCAAGTATATATTACATGTGTCACTTATTTTGCAATTGTTTTTCAATGTGTACTATTTCGTATCTTACCTAAGTTTTTTTGTAACTTTCTAAATTAAAATTTGAAAGCTGTCAAAGTAGTAGTTAGTCATGATAGCAAATGATATTTTCACTAACACAGTACAACATTTTTCACGTGAACGTAGCCCCCAAAAATAAGAACTTCTGCATCATTCGTTTTGTCAAGTTAGCTACAGTAATAATTTAATGGACATAGAATTTTTTGACTCAAGGCGGATTTTTAGCACTTTCTCTATATTTTAACACTGTTATATCTCCTAATACCGTACGGAATATCTCTTTTGTGTCTGTATATATTAAATATATTAAAGAGATATTCCGTACGGTATTCCGAGATATAAGCGAGTTAAAATATAGAGAAAGTGCTAAAAATCCGCCTTGAGTCTAAAAATTCGTATGTCCATTAAATTATTACTGTAGCCAACTTGAAAAAACGAATGATGCAGAAGTTCTTATTTTTGGGGCTACTTTCACGTGCAATTCTCAGAATTGAGTCGCAAAATCATGTGTTGTACTGTGTTATTAAACTTTTCACTTGGTTAGCATAAAGCGTAAATTTTTGCACCATATTTTCTTTTTGATTGAGAATTTTAAAAAATACGTTATAGGGTTGTTTGAAAAAGATTACTTTTGCCCAACCACTCTATTAGCTAAGTGGTACACTTTATGAGAAAAAAAAAACATTTTTACAATAATTTTCGATGCAGAAATGAATGGTGAATTTAAATTTCATATAAATACAGTTCTTTTTGCATATGGAAGGAGTTGGAATGTAAAAAAAATAATACGAACTTTAATAAATATATCAAACAAAATTCAAATTGTTATTAATTATAATTTTTTTCTTAGTGTTGTGACTTAATTCATAGTGAAAAGGAAATGAGTACTTAATGTACTGATAAGAAATATTTTGTTAATCTAAAAAATGGCGGAAATCTATACAGATGTAAAAATAGTTTGTTAAACACTTTCACTATGTATGGATTATAAATACAAGAAAAAAGGAAGAAACCTATAAAAAAAATATACATAAAGGATTAAGTTTTTTTAATTCAAAAAGTTCGAAAAGTTAAACAAAGTTAAATGAAAGTCTCAAATGTTGTCACATATAACTATTATGGTTAAGCTTTTTGTTAACTCATTATTGACACAGTGTTCCTTTTTTAATCCAGTACTTTTAAACGGCTGTAAAGGGTCCGCCATCTAACGTTTTTTAGATAATTAGTTTTATCCTTCCGCTGAACGAATATGGTCCGTATGTTCGTTATCTTGTGAAAAATGTGAAATAAACTGGCATCCTCATCGATAAACCAAAGCGTGAAAAGCCAAAAACAGTGCGTACACTGTTGCTGCTGTGGCAGAAAGTGTGCGTGAAGCGCCATCAACATCATTTCACCGTCGTTCTCAACAATTGAACATTTCGGAGACATCATTGAGACGAATTTTGCATAAAGACCTTGGTATGACGCCATACAAAGTCCAATTGGTTCAGGAGTTCAAAAAAAAAGTTATTTGGCGGACCCTTTATTTTTTTTACTGGATAAAGATAATTAAATATTTTTTTATTAACAATTAGTGTTTTCCATTTATAATAGTAGCATTTTAATTATGATCTCAAACCTGACAATTCAAAATGAAATGCTATTTTAACTGATCAACAATACATACAAAATTCCCAAAGCAAACATACGGGTACAATGCAATGTAAAATCTAAAATCAACTAGAATATGTTGTGTTTAAATATTAGTATACATGTTGGATTCCCTATTCGCTTCCAGTAATGGTAACATTAGCAGTTGGATTGGCAACCCTGCCAATAAAAACTTTACGATGTAAAAGCTCTTGGCTAAACTTGTAAAAAGATATGGTTGATATATATAACTGATAAAGTGGTGTATTAAAATGAGGCTGAAGATGATGTATTTCTTTGCTAAAAATTTGTTTATTGATTACATGCAATTTTTAAAAATCTGAACGATCGGACCATGAAATTGTCAAATACAGAATAATATTACAAAATATTTTGTGTTGTCATTCTAAACATAAATACCCAATAAACATTTGGAAGATATATTGCCCAGAAGATATTAAGGCAATATCATTTATATATCATTGTGAATATGGCTTCGTTTTATCAGTTGAATGATATTTCGGTGATATCGAAAAAAAAAATATTTCAAAAAAGTTTATTTAATAAAGTTTTTTTTAAAAACACACATAAAACAGAATGAATAGAAATGTTTTAGAATAATCAAGAAGCATCTTATATTTAGAAACTTTTGCAAATAAAATTGCGAAAATTAAAGTTAAATTGTATTCAATTAAATATTTCAAATTCAAATTAAAATTATGTGTTTTCCAGAAAATAAGGGTGACAAAATGAATTACATTCCACGGCTGATATTATATATTATATTATTTTAAATATGTTCAATAAATCAATCAAGATGGGTAATTGGATATTTTATGTACATATATGAATGTTTGATTTTAACAAAAAGTAAAATAAAAATATATGGAAATATGTTTTTATCATCTGGGTGGTTTTTTAGCGATATCATCAGTTTATCTTCCAGAAGATATATCGGCGATAAATGTGACACCTTTTTATATCTTCTAGATGATAATAAAGCAACATCGCCGAGTTATCTTCCAGAAGAATTGCTTTTGTATTGCTGTAAAGTATTGTATTCGGGTCACAAACAAAAGGGGTATCTTCCGCAATACGAATGCGATTATTGCATAACATTTTTCTTCCACGCAATACGATGCATAGATTACATAGATATCCAACTCTTTGGCATTAGCTGTCAGGACATGAAACTCATGAAAATATGTTAGACATAAGTGGTATACCTATACAAAAATATTTGAGTGTGTATGAAAAATTGTGTTTGTTGATAAAAGAAGAGTTTGCGACCTATGTAATCTATAATACGATTGGGGAATCGTAATCGCATTTCCATGTTTGCTGGGTTTGGCTGGTTTTTATTTGAACACTACTACATTTGTAAAAATTATAATGTTAGGGTTGCCATATGACAATTTTAAAAAATGGTCGAAAACCACAATATTTTTCCAAAAAAAAAAGTTAAAAAATCGCATAATTATACAACATTAATATTTTTAAAGTATCTTCAGCCATCTTGGATTTATATCCTGTCAAAATTTCAAATTTCCACTAGAGGGCGCTTTAAGGCAAAACAATTTACAGCAATTGCTTTATAAAGTTCTATATACATATCTGCAAAGTATGGTTGAAAAATTTCCAGCGGATCTATCACGTGCCACTAATGAGTTTATAAAATATATTGGATATTTACAAAACTCTTAAGCTGGGTTTCACATTAAAGAGTTAACTTTAACTTAACTATAAAACAAAAGATAATGTCAAAACATTATATATTATATAACTAAGATTTTTATTTCAAAATACTTCCAAAACACATTCAGTTTAAACGTAGTATAAGGCTTGTACATGAAATAGCTACTGTTTAAATATTTTCAATATGAAATATTTAGTTTGCGTTAAAATGGATATTCAATAAAAATTGCATGTAAAAATATTTGGAAATGTTAAGTTTTCTTCGATCTTCTTTTATTTTATTCTTCTTAGTTTAAACGAGCTTAAGATCATTTATTTATTAATTAAATTTTATTTTGTTTGAAATTTTTTGTGATTTCAACTGAAATGGTAAATAAATATAACAAACTCTTTTGTATAGACTTTATCGTATTATATTAAGTTAGAAATAATCTTATAAAATTTGATAAAAATGGATGTGGAAAAATGAAATATCAGTTTTTTTCAAAATTTAAATATAAATTAATGGAATGAAAAATTAAGCCCCAAAAGTATTTTACTTTGAAGAGCCATATATTCAAAGTTGTTTAAATATTTTTTTATTCAAAACGTTATTGATAATCCTATTTCTTGATTTCGCATGTAAATTTATATTACTTTTATTTGATATTTAAAAAGCAGAGTTTAACGGAAATAATAATAAAATTGTTTGTTTTATTTAAATTCATCGTTATAGAACCCATTTGTACTTACAAGGAAATCAATTTGAAGAGCTTTCATTTCATATACATATATAAATATATAAAACATAATATATGAACAAACTAATCTAGCCACTTTGGCAACTTGAACTCGTAACCAAAAAGCTGGTAAATAAAAAAAAAGTGAATTTGGATATGATTAACCTTAATAACCGTTGGTGCTATTTCGCTAAAATATTGCCATTTAAAGAAAAATATATTCAAGATTGCTCGTGCAAAATAAAAATGTAAAAATAGCAGAAAAATCTACTAAAAATTAGTTAAAAATTACCTTGCAGAAAAACTGCTAAATTTAGTTGCTAAATATTAATAAAAAATTACAGCAACAAATATCTGTTAACTTTACAAAATTTTAGTTATATTCGATGTGAATTTTAGTTAATTCAAAACAGCATTTTACTCTGTAAAATTACCAAAAACTTATACTAAATATTTATAGACTCAAAAAAGCAAACAAAAACTGTAAAATTAACAAAATGTTTGCTATATTTGACAATATTACTAACATTTAGTAAAATAATCTGCTAATTTTAGCAGTTTTTTCTGCTAGGTAATTTTTAAATAATTTTTAGTAGCTTTTTTACAGTTTTTATAGGTTTATTTCTATGAGTTTAGCTACCAACAAAATGTTTGCTATATTTAACAATACTACTAACATTTAGTAAAATAATCTGCTAATTTTAGCAGGTTTTTCTGCAAGTTAATTTTGAAAAAAAAATTAGTAGCTTTTTTGCAATTTTTACAGGTTTATTTCTATGAGTGTAGCTTTAATACCAACAAAGTTACAGATTTATGATCAGAAAATGTACATGATTTCCCACTGTGTATTGGTTTCCTGTCAACATAAATATGTTTTCAAGATTTTTGAAAATTGTGTTTGTTTCAAAATATTTCTTTTTTTGTTGAAATTTAACGAAAATTTAACTTTAACGCTTTCTCGCTTCCAAACCGTGACATGTACACACAAAATTGCTTCACAAAATATTTTGTAAATTTGGTTTTCTATCGCAATAGCAGTTAACAAAATCAGAACTGGAAGTTGTAGTCAGTGCTCCCAACCCAATTTGTCAAAAAATCGTCAATATTTGTGGATGAAATCATCAAAACAACATATCGCACACCCAGTTCAAAAGTGACTCAACTCAAAATTTTATTTTTTTGGTTTTATATGCTTAAACTATGCACAATATACTTGTTTATCTATAAAAAAAATATCAGTGTATTTTGTTGTTGTTAACTGCTGCTAAAAAACAGTTATGTCTTTCATTATGTTTCAAATTGGTATAAAGTTGCAAATGTTTTTTTCGATTTCTGAAAAATGAAAAATTTTGAGTTAAGTCACTTTTGTACTAGGTGTGCGATATATTTAAATTAAAAGAGGAGAAGTTTACTCAAAACTTCGTTTTAATCACTTTATTTGTAATTATTTCAATTTTGATTTTCTTTATTATTAGTTCCTTTAAAAACACCCCTAATCTTTAGAACACAATTACCAATACTCACTACGCGGAATAGAAATTTAAAATCATCTTATTAAAAATCTGAAAAATTCCATGACGAAATATTAAATTTAAATTTTGCAATGTTCGGTTTTATGAAATTTGGGCTTACAAAAAATGGCATTCAACAAAAATACTGATTAAGTAAGATTCAAAAACGTGGTAAATCATCACTCTTTTATCAGTGATTTTGAATCTAAATAATTCAAATTATTAACAAATAAACATTTTTAATTTTCCTACCTAAAATATAGAAAAAATAACTTCGGTTTTCGTTATTTTTTAAATAAAATTAAAATAAATCTTTCAAAATGATAAAGTTTAGATTTAATTGAACATTAAAAGTATAAATTAATAATTTTGGTTCGATTTAAGACAATTTTATAACATTTTCTTTAGATGCTTTAAATGAAAAGAAACTTGACAACAATTCGCCATTAAATTATAGAGAAAAAAAATTGCAAAATTCGACAAAACATTGCAATTACAAATCGTAATTTTCCATACAATGCACATCATTAGATCATATTTCACTTCAGTTTTAGTTTGTAGTATATTTTCTTAGTTAAAAGCATTCCTTTTTTTGTGGAAAGATTTTTAAACTCCCAGCCAGAAATTGCCAATGGTCTGAAAAATCAAGCACTGGCAGAGCACTATTTGCCAATCATCCAACAAATAAAGTGCTGGCAAAGCACTGATTGACAACGCTCTGCCAACGTTAGTAAGAAGTGATTTGCCAGTACTTAATTAACGAAATTTACACCAGTAAAAATAATAAAAGCACTGGCACAGCTCTGTCTTAGAACGCTCTGCTAACGTTCGTAAACAGTGCTTTGCCAGTACTTGATTTACAAAATCTACAACCGTAAAAATAAAAAAGCACTGGCACAGTACTGACTTAGAACGCTTTCCCAGCATTGGCAAGAAGTGCATTGCCAGTACTTATTTACAATATTTACAACCGTTAACTTAATAAAAACAGTGGCACATCGCTTGTTCACAACAAGAGTGGAAAAATTCAAAACTAAATTGCAATTTATGATTTGAAGTTAAGAATATTAAGGTCTCCTATTATAGTCAGCACAAAGTATAGTTTTTGTACTAAAATTTTACTTAAGAAATTTATTTTCAAATTTCTTTCTTTAGTAAAATTGTAATAAAAAAATCGTGCTAACTTATCACAAAAATAATTTGATAAAAAAAAATATTCAGTTATTTTGTAATTAACTTAGCTGAAGCAAGCCTATTGTTATTTCTGTTCAAATTACCAAAATCATTCAATAAGAAATAATACAACTCTTTACTGAAGTGAATTACTAAGTAGGACTTTATGGGTCGTTTTTGGTTTGGTACTGGCAAAGCACTTATTATATTATTAAAAAAGCACTTTATTGGTTGTTCTACCAATGCTTTGCCAACGTTTTAAAATTTTGATTTTGGTACTGGCAAAGCGCTTATTGCCAGTGCTTTGCCAACGTTTTAAAAAAGGAACGGCCAAGCCCTGCCCGGTGTTATCATTTTGAGGTTGGCAAAGCACTTAAATCTTCAGATATCCAACGCTCTGCCAACGCTCATACCACCGTTGAAAGTACTGAGCCAATGCTTTTCCCTTCGTATTTGTCTGGCTGGGCTGTTTCTTAAATGTTCGCCAAACATTTGTTCTTATTAGTTTTCTACTTTTTGATTATATTTCAAAAAATCGTCAAAGTTGGCAGTTGTAGTTGATTTTTTGTTTTTAACTGCAATTGCAGTTATTTTGCTATACGAAATGCAAAACAATTATTTCGGCAATTATTTTAAAATTGAAGATTTATTGATTTTTCTTGTATTATTTTATTTGCTTTATAATTCTCGTAATCCTTTTGTAAAATAGTTTATACGATTTCTTCTAAATGTAAAAAAATTAAACTATTTGTTTGACTGCACTTGTTTTTTTTTTTTTTTTTTTAATGTATCAATTTTAACTATGTTTTTAACATTAACAACATTTGCAGTTGTTTTTACGAAATTTTCAATTGTTTTCTTAAAAGTTAAAATAACTGCAATTGTCAGTTAATTTAAAATGCACATTTTTTTTAATGTAAATCACAGTTATTTAAATTATCATTTTCAGTGAATTTTACCGATATAATTCTCTGAAAGCGAAATCCACAATTTTATAATATCCATAGATTTGAATAGTTTACCCGTCTCAAATATTTTTATTCTTAACGAGCTATGAACCGAACCCGACCAAATACTCGCCAAGACTGAGCATTAAATTTCGAAAATATTCTAAAAGCTCAACATACACATACAAATTAATGTGAATGAATCTGAAAACATACATGAACGGCGATAAAAAAAACATTTTTTTTTAAGTAAGCCTTATAGTTTTAAACTGTTTTTATCAGTTTTTCTTATACAAATACAAAGACATGTGGACTCATTTTTCATTTTATTCTTTCGAAAAAAAAAATTCTTATCAGCATCTTTGAGAATTTATGTATGTTTTGATTTTTTAAAATTTGTTTCAAATTATATAAGAATTAAAATATACAAAAACAGATTTAAAAAAAAAAAAAAAAACATCAATGTAAGGATATTTATTTTTATATGTTTGCTAAATTTTAAATTTAAATAAAAGAATGGGATATAAAAAATATTTAAACTAAGGTTTTTCAAAAAAATATCAGAATTATAAAGGTATTACTTCACTTGGAATCAATTTTGAAATCAACACAAACTTTGATTTTTACAACAAAAATTTATATTTTAATATTTTCATGTTCTATATATGAAGAGATTAATGTAAAAACTGGTTGGCCTGGGTTCTATATTCCACTACGAAGTGAAAGTGGAATCGTTTTTAATTCCACATTTTCAATTCCGCTGTGTTCTGAAAAATGAGTGAATCGTTTTTTTCACGACGATTTCATTTTCATTTTGTTCTTAGCAACAACATAAAAAAATTCAGCAAAAAAACCAAATTATCACTTTAAAGTGAATGAAATTGCAATAAAGAAGAGTGCATTTTTTAACAAAAATAAAAATTAAAAAAAAAAATACTTATTTTTAAAATAATATAAAATGAGTTTCGCAATTGTGATTTCCTGGTATTTAATTAAAAAGAAAAAACGAAGAACGGAAAATCTATATAGAAAAAGGCTTCGTGACTGTTCAAATCCTTGGAACTACCAGAAAAATTGTAAGACAATAATTAAAACTGAGTCTCAAGTGTTTAAAATTAATAAAAAAAAAATAGTTTTATTGCGTATTTTAGATTAAATAAGTATGCTTTTATGATGGTTTTAGAAGAATTATCACCAATGGCTAAAAAGAAAAGCATTCCAATTATTTTGCAATTGGCCACATCACTACGCTATTTCGGACAAGGAAGTTACCAACAAATGATCGCAAAAGACTTCAATCTAGCAGTGGAAAGAAGTACAGCGTCAAAAATTTTAACAAATATGTGTAATGTTTTGAAAACTGTCATATGCCCAAAATGGATTAGATTTGAAAGAAGTCGCGAAGAAATTGAGAAATCAAAAAGAGAAATCAAAAAGGGAAATCATCGGTTGCGGTTCCTCATTTTCTATATTTTCAGTACCTTCGTCATTTTTATTTAATTTTTGTAAAATCACGTTTACTACATTGTCGGAACTGGTGCCATGTAAGTTTGACAATTCAGTAGAAGAATTTGTGGTAGTTTACCCTTTGCTAGTCGTCCCGAATGATTTAGCAGCTGGAACACCTTCGACTACTGCATAAAGGCCAGAAAGTTTGGCAACTGAATCTTCTTTGGATGATATGTGTTGGATATTATTGGGTCCTCCACCTGTTGCCGCTACCTCTGCTCTATTTTCGGCCAATTTTTTACGAATGGTAGCCTTCCAATCAGCCCAAGCCTTTTTCCAACCAGTTGCATCGTTTTCTGGAGGTCCTAAGCTGTTTAATGTACTTGCTAAGTCCTTCCTCAACTGGTCTTCAACTGTTTTGTCGCCCCTCTAAAAACCTTTGGCCAAACCAGATTTTTTTTCCATGAATGTTAAAAATGGGACCTCTTGTTCCGGATTCATGTGTTTTCCCGTAAAAAATACAACACTTTTTCAGTTAAATATACGTATATTAACAACATATCACATTTACTTACATTGTTTGATTTTTTTTTTACGTTTAATATTCAAAATAATTTTATTTTCTAAAAAGTTTGGTTTTTCACTCAGTTTTACAATTACTTTTTTGTAGTGAAATTGTTTTATAGAACACATCAAATCACGTTAATTCCACTAGAAACTAAATGAAAATTAAATTTTTCTTTTCAAATCACTTATGTGGAATTGGGAACACAAATTGAGCGGAAGTTTCACTTTCACTTCATTTTCGGAATGTAGAACCCATGCGGATAAGCCACATTTTGTTTATTGCTGGAGAATAAAAGTCCTGCAAAAGTCATACGTTATGCATTAAATCAAAACTTTGAAGGCAAAAACCCGTAAAAATTAGTGTGTGGCTTATCAAGTTTTTACAATAAGCCCTGCATACAGCCATGAACATTAAGTTAGCACAAAATCACTGTAAATTTTGATTGTGTTATCTTTCTAATTTTTTGACTAATAACACCAACTGTTTTGGCATGCACTGTTGCATTGGAACAATTGGCTTCTGTTAAGCAAATAAAAAAAAACTACCGTTATTTGTCTTTCTTTTTCTATTTTGTTTGATTTCTAAATTTGTGATTAGCTGAGTTTGGCTTGGACAGTAAATTAGCACAATGTGTGTAGAAGTGTTATTAACACATTGAGTGCCACGTCGTACGTTTCCGTACGACACCTATCCCGTCGTGGGGTGCCATGTCGTACGTTTCCGTACGACAGTGATTGTTTTTACTTAGAGCCCGTAGTTCTTTTATATACGACATTGAGTGGGATTTGTTGCGATTTTTAAATAAAGAATCCTTTACTGAACATTTTTGCAAAAGCATTCATGGGTCTAGGATGATTTTTTGAGGTTTTATAAAGTGACAAATGTGTGAAATGAAAACGATTTCGGGACATTGTTTTTTCCAAGAATGGTAAAGTGAAATAGGCGATCTTTTGACCAATAATCTAAAAGAGACCCAACTCTTACCAAATCCATCCATAAAAGAAGTCCTAGAGACTTTTTAATTTCAAGATTTGTTGTCGGTGCACATTGTTTTTTCTCGAAGATCTAGTTACGGCGGTTTTGTCCAAAATCTGGTTTCTTTGACAATTAAATCAATGATATCATTGTCAAGAAATAGCAAATATGTATCCAAACAGGAAATGTCTGATGAAATATTTTGCTGGATACCAGATTTTCCAGTAAATGTAAAGGTCTTTTAACGTGATAAAAATTCAGTCCAATTGACTTCGGTATTCAACATTTCCGCGCCTGCTGTTAAACTGTCTTCTTCAGCTTCGTCTTTCGTATTGATACCATCTTCAAACAACATATCATCGATTCCCACAGGATCTATGTCATGCTCAGAGTCCGAAACCTCCGGTATCCAATCAAAATCATCATTATTAGAAAAATCTTCATCACCCATCATCAAGACTTCCAATATTTCCTTTTCTCTTAACGATCGTTTCGACATTTTAGGTATTTGCTTTTTATTTTATTATATTTTTATTTTAACTAAAAAGATAAAAAAGTAATCAAACAAAAATAAAAAACAAGAAAAAAGCGTCGCGCGTTTTTGTACGACAGCGACTTTTACAAATGCATACCCGTCATGTAGTGCCACGTCGTACAGAAATGTACGTCACAAAAAAGACTATATAAAATAAAAAGTAAGGGGAAGAATGGACTAGGGATATCTCAGAAATCGTTTTTTATCACTAATACACTCATTTGACAAAAAAAAAATGTTTGGTTTTCGTCAAAACCGCTTGGCACTCAATGTGTTAAAGTGTTATTCTTTCATATTTAAAATTTTTTTAATTTTGTGTTTTTTCAGATAACTTTTTAAAAAATATGGGACGTGGAAAAGATTGCACGGCAGAGGGAAAGCTAATTATAGCAAACATGTTGAAAGATGGAAAAAAAGCCACCTAAAATTGCCGATATTTTGCATCGATCGCGAAAAATAGTTTATAATGTGATTAATTCCAATAAAACAAACTCAGTTAATGAAACAGAAAACAAAAAAAAAAAGATGCCACGTGTCAAAAAACAACCCAAGGAGTGGACCGTGATATTGTCCGAAAGTGAAAGAAGGACGCGAAATTGCGAACGAAATTAACTCTGATTTTAAATTAAATTTATCAGACAGACTCATCCGAAGACGACTGAATGACGCTCAACTGTTTGGACGCGCAAGCCGTAAGAAGCCACTCTTATAAAAAAAAAAATATTGCAAATCGTTTGTTTGCTCGCACCCATAAGTCTAAAGAAATCTCATTCTGGAATAAAATACTTTGGAGTGATGAAACCAAGGTGAATCGAATGGGACCTGACGGTAGAGTCTTTGTTCATCAACCAAAACGACAGGCATTGAATCCACGCTATACTCAGAAGACCGTGAAGCATGGTGGAGGAAGCATCATGCTATGGGGATCATTTTCGTGGCGCTATTGTGAAAGTAAATAGAAAAATGGACCGGTATCTGTATCTGGACATTCTTAAGAACCAAATGGAACCTTACGCTTTTGAACACATGCCAGTTTCATTCACTTTCATGCACGACAATGACCCCAAGCACACGTCGAAGCTTGTGAATGAGTGGTTTTATACAGAAAATATACCCAAAGTGCTGACTTGAACCCGATCGAAAATCTCTGGAACGATGTGAAATGTGCGATTGCTAAACAAAAGTACAAAAACTTGGATGATCTTTGGGCTGGAATACAGAATGATTGGTGCTCAATTCCCCAAGAGCGTTGCCAGAATTTAATTCAAAGCATGTCCCGTAGATGCCAAGCGGTACTTGCAAATAAAGGTTCCAGTACTAGATATTAATCATGTAAACTAAAACCATTCATATTTTTATTATTTATTAAAATATATCCTTTTTATATCAGAAATTTTAATATGTGCTATTTTAAGTTGGCGGATGAGATATTTCTAGCATTAATGATCAGACAATTGGATTTTTCATCAGTTTTTTGTTTTTTTTTTTTTTAAAAAGAATATTTATCTTAAGTTTTTATTTTTACAGTTTTTTGTTTCTAAAACTATAATTCAATAAAAAAAAATTAATTGTTGTTTATATAAAGAGTTGTGCTAATTTACTGTCCATTGCTGTATATACATATGTTTCATATTCTGTGATATATTTGGTTTTGTTTTTTAATAGAAAAATGGCATTTGAAATTTTAAAAAAAAAATCTGCATTAATTATAATCAGGAAAAGGAACTTCATGCACTAAAAAAATAGTGTTTTAGGAGCCTGTAATATGAATGAAAAATCCTAAAATATGCACTCAAAATTACAAAATATGCACTTAAACTTGTTGTAACCAATTATTTTCATGTTTTTAATCAATTTTAAATAAATTTTAAAATTTTTTTGTATTGTTTAATATATTCTCTGCACACGCGTTTTTCACAATTAACACAAAATTTTAAATATTTATACACAGCCTTTCATAATTAACATAACTATAATTAAAAATGATTTTTGCTATTGTTTCTAATATTACAAACATTTTTATAACTGTTTTTAAGAGTGTGATAACTGATCTCTTATTGTGTAAAATTTAAGAGATTACTTAAATGATGTAAGAGAAAAATTGTGTAATAATATTTTGTTAGTGTTTCATAACTATAATTACTTAAGGAGCATATACACGACATGTATTTGTCATCTGACATGTCAAATTTCCCACTGCAAAATACATACATGTCGTGTGTGACCTTTTTAACTTTGCTTCTGTAAAAGTCAGACGCAAAGTCATCTGACAAAATTTCAATTAGAGCGTGCTCTATTTTCTTGTGACAAACCATCTGACATCAGCTGTTTTAAATATGAAACAAAAAGTTGTCATAAATCCATGCCGTGAGAAAACAAACAGCGGCGGTCCCCTATTGACGGAATCATTAGCCGGCTAAAGTTAACATTTTACAATACCAATAAATGTATATACATTTTCCCATTTAATAAAATTATGTACATATATATGTTTATAAAAAGTTTTATATTTATATCCCAAATTGGTATGTCCGCATTTAAAGAAAAATTATTTAAGATGGCTGAACTATTTGAAACCCAGATCGACCTGATTGTTGGCTCCACAGAGAACGGTTTCTTTTCCTCTTTTCTTTTTTTTTTTAATTTCGATTTCATTGCAGTTATAATTGAAATTACACTGCACACTGCAATTGCATTATCCTTTGATTCCATTTGACTATCACTTTAAAAAAAAAAATTATTTTAATAAAATTTTCGCACTGTTGAAGAAAAAACAGAGACTGTGTCAGAAGCAAAAAACATGTACGTTTGTGACCAAATATTATAAACCTTATGTAAAACAGCAATTTTGACAGACATGCACAATTACATGTGACTTGAAAATTTGACATGACAAATACATGTCGTCTATATGCTCCTTTATAACGGTAAACAAAGAAGAATAGAAAATAAAGAAAAATTAAAGAATTATTTTTGTTTTTTATGCAATTTTAATCAATTTGAAATAAAATGCCGCGTGGTTTATATGTAAGTGCTTTTGGAAAAAGAGCAAAATTTCAGCCTATTTAATAACACTATGCGACAGTCAAAATCGGGAAGGGTTCAAACTACCGGGGAAAGTTATATCGGTAAAAAAGAAGTTATACGTGTCCCTGCGTTTCGCTTGGTCACGTCTAGGAATCGAGATATATCGATTTGAAGTTAGTAACTATCATATAGGGGAAATTGTCACCTTTGATGGTCTTTTTTTGACATAACTCGAGAACCACTAGTCCGATTTTGCTGAAACAAATTTAAAAAAAATAGTAACAGTTTCGTAGTTATAAATAAATGTATGAAGAAAAAAACTATTTTTTGCCTAAAAAATTTAATTTTTTTATTTTTAATTCATAAAATATCCAAAACGGTAAAAAAAAAGTGTCAAGTCCTATTACTTTCACGTAAAGTCACATAACCTTTAAACAAAATGAGACATAGATCATGAAAATCGATGGACGCGTTTCGGTTTTATTCACAATTAAGTGAAGGTATGAATTTCAAAAATTTGCTCGAGATATGCTCAAAATTCATACCTTCACTTAATTGTGAATAAAACCGAAACGCGTACATCGATTTTCATGATCAGCAAAATCGGACTAGTGGTTCTCGAGTTATGTCAAAAAAAAAGATCACTAAAGGTGACAATTTCTCTATATGATAGTTACTAACTTCAAATCGATATATCTCGATTCCTAGACGTGACCCAGCGAAACGCAGGGACACGTATAACTTCTTTTTTACCGATATAACTTTCCCCGGTAGTTTGAATCCTTCCCGATCACTGACCCCTACCATTTGTCTTACAGTGTAATTGGCTTAAATTTTCGGGAAATTGCTATAAAAAAAACCCGTTGACATGTGGTTGTCACACATTTTATGAACAACCCGAATGCTTATGGTAAAAATAAAACAGGCGTCCCCAAAAAACCATTTCTGATTGGGGCCAGCGAAAATAATCAACTGTGCCAGAATCTGAGCGAAGAGCCACAATCAGATTGGAAAGGAAATTAAATGACATTTTTAAAAACAATCTCAAAGTTTTATTGGTAGAACAAAAACTTGGGTGATCCTAATAGGAAGGTAAAAATTTAATTTTTTGTTAAAATGTATATTTTCACTATTATATAAAATATTTATTAGTAGACATAATCCAATGATTTTTTTGGACTAAAATAGACTTTTAAGTCAACATTTGATTTGCTGTAAGTAATCCCACAATTACCAAAACTAAACATAAAAATTCTAAAAATGGGATTTTTTACATTTTTTGCTGACATGTCTACATTTAAAGCGGGGATTGGAAGAACCTTACCCAATAAATTATGTATATGTTGGAGTATCTACAACCGCTTCCGCGACCTAATTGGAGGAGTGCACAATTTGTAACAGTGGATTAAATTGAGCGATTTCTTCAAATTTTGGATATTTTAACCGATTTTTTAGATTTAGGCTTTGGGATTTAGGATTTGGAAGCTATTTTTCCAATTTTTTACGTTACTTTTATTTTAGCGATTTTTAAATTTGGCAGTTATTTTAAATTTTGCCAATTTTCTCAATTTACCGATTTTTTTCAATTAACGCCATTTTTTTTATTTTGACGATTTTTTAAATTTTTTTTTTTTTTTCTTAAAAAGAGAAGCAACACTCAGGAAATTCTTCCTATTAATTAATGTGTTGCTTTCTTTGGAAAGGGGATGGTGGAGAGATGAAAGGTGGTGAAAGATGAAGGGCTTCAAACATGGCAACACTGTAATTGCGCGAGATGATAAGTCTTGGAACAGTTGTTGGTCGCCACCTGATGTAGAGTTGGCGAATTTATTGAAGCTTTTTGTTTCATAGCTCTGATTCATTATTTTACTTCGGTGGGGTTAGGTGCTATGGGAACACCGAAGGTAGGCGCAGCGATACATATAAGTGATAGAAAACTCATACATATTATTTTTCTAAATTGATGTTGTCGTCACCGGGAATCGAACCCGGGACCATCTGTGTAACAGTCCAACGCGCTAACCATTACACCACAACGCCCGACTGACACTACAATTTCCTTAATACCTAGGACCAAATTTAATTAAACTTTTAATTGAATTAACAACTATTTTAAATGAAACTCGATTTTAATTTTTTCTGTATATTCAATTTAAAATAAGCTGAACTTTTTAACAAAACAATTATTTTAGGACTCTGATTAATATTTCTATGTTGACCCTTAGTTATCATATGCTTTAAGGTTTAACTATTTTGTCTACAAATAATCCGATAAGAGTTCATTCACTGATTAAAAAAAAATTGTGTAAATTCTTTTAATTTAAAAATATGTCACAAATTTATAGTAAATTTTCTGTCACATTGAAACAAAAAAAAAAAAAAAACATTGAGTGCATTTTATTCAGAATTATTAAAAATATGAGCTCATCTTAATTTTAGTTTTATTAGCTAATTGTGAAAATTACTTTAGTAATCATAGATACATATTTATGAAATATTATTTTTACCATGAATACTTTTTCAAAAAAAAAAAAAAAAAAAAACAAAAAATACAATTTTATCTCATTTGTTTAATAAATATTTGCATTGTACTTTTTGTGTGTATTTTTAAACTTTAGTTAATAGAAGTCTATTGTATAAAGTGGGTATGGTAATTATTAACCCTTTAAAATTAAAGAATATTTTTGGAACGATATATTGAAAATCTTTAAACTTATTTGTTGTCCCCTTAAAAAAAACCTATTATAATATATTAATTACACTGTGCTAGTTCAAAAACGTAACAAGCGGGGCACCCGGCGGGTAAAGCTAATTCGAGTACGCTGAATCCAGTGGTGCTAACCGTTTTTTTAGGTTAGCTCTCGTTTAAAAAATAATTAAGATTGAAAATTATGGTTCCAAGTACCTAAAAAAAAACAATTTTTTTAAGTTTTTTTTACCATTAATTTATTTTAAATGTATGAAATTGAGAACATTTTATGAAACAACATCAACAATAAACTATTTGCAACAAAATTTAATTGACTACAACAATTTTAAAGTGATTTATAATTTTTTTTTTTTAATAAATAAATTTTTCATGATTTTTTCAATTTTCATTTCCTGATTTTAATGCTTTTTTGTTTTTTGCTTTTGGTACCACGCCCATTTATTCCATTCCGCCCATTTTCAGTTCGACTACCAATATTTGTAATTGATGGACTCGTACAAAATTTGAAGGCTATATAGCTAATATAGAACCCTAGATATTTAATATTAATATTAATTTTGTATATGAGCTTAATATTCACTTTGTATGGGAGCTGCCACGCCCACTGGTATGATCCCGCCCAATTTTCCCATGACTATTCATAATATAATCAACGTGCACAAATTTCTAAGACTCTGGCTATTATAGAACTGTAGATATATGATATTAAATATTTACTTTGTATGGGAGCTGACACGCCCACTGGTCCGATCACGCCCATTTTTCCCATGACTATTAACACTATCAAATAGTCAACGTGCACAAATTTCTAAGACTAAGACTATTATAGTACTGTAGATATATGATATTAAATATTTACTTTGTATGTGAGGGAACCATAATTTTCAATCTTAATTATCTTTTAAACAAGAGCTAACCTAAAAAAACGGTTAGCACCACAGGATTCAGCGTACTCGAATTAGGTTTACCCACCGGGTGCCCCGTTTGTTACAAAAATAAAGTGTCCGATTCGAGCACAGTGTTATTGCCCATTAGGGCTATAACTTTTTAAAATTTTTTTGCAAATGTCAAAATTGGCTTAGCATAGTAGAATAAACCATAAAAAAAACTATGAAGAAATGCGTTTTTACTTTTTCGATGCCGTAAAAAAATTATATTTTCATTTTGTGTTATACAGTAGTGGTCAAAACATTTGGAACTGAGATTGTATTTCTTGTTTTCATTGATTTATTTTCTTCAAATCACACTCAGTTACTAAAATTTATTTTTTAGATATTCTTCATACATTGTTTTATGTTAAACAAATAAAAAAAAAATAATTCCGTTAAATTAAAACAACAAAAATATTAATAATAATAGATGTATTCAAAATGCAGGTGTTCAAAACATTTGCAACTCTCATTATTCTTACTCTTAACGAAACAATTTATACTAATAAATGCTAGGATATAATGGTAATCGCATTCCTTTTTAATATGAGATTCAGGCCGTTACATTTTTTAAACAAATTTGTTATAATTATTGTTCTTTAATAGTTGTAATAAGATGTTGGAAGCATAAACGTCGTAAGGATAATTTTTGTAAAAAATGGCAGGAAATAAATACAGTTTTGATTTTAAATCGAAAGTTTTAAATGATTTTCAAAATGGAATTTCCCAAAAAGAAATTTCTATAAAGTACTCCGTTCCAAAATCAACGTTTTGCCGCATTGCTAATAGTGGTAACATCCACACAACTCATAAAGGTGGAAGACCCCGTATTACAACTGTAAGAGAAGATCGGAAAATCAAGAATTTTTTTACGAAATATCCCAAAGCAATTCCCATAGAAGCTTAAACTGAACTTTAAATAAAACCAGTCTTCCTCCCATTAACCCATTCCTGCCTATTGGGTATTTAAATACCCAAAAAGGAGTCATCTTAAAAAAATTATAGCTAAAGCCAGGTAAGAGTTGCATCAAATTGATTTTTACAGGTAGGTAGAGACAGGATTAAAATACTTTAGAAAAATATTGGTGTAAAAATTGGGGGTTGGTAATTATCTGTTCAATTGACTGCAAATTTACATATTCTGAAAAATTTAAAAAAAGAATTGAAATTGCCTCTGAAAAATTGGAGAAGCGACACATCGGAAAACTTTATTGTTGGCTAATAGTGTTAGGTATTCTTTAAAGTGCAAAAAATTTGTGGCTGAGTAGGACCACTCACTTGGGCTACAAGTATGATTTCATGACATGACCATTAAAATACGTATTTTACAGTTTTATGAAGTACCCTTGCTTGAAATATCGATTATTTTCAAGTAAAAATGAAGAGTTTTACATGAAAGAGCATAACAAAATAATTTAATTAAAAAACCACAGAGGAATTATTTTATATTAGTGGTTAATTCATAAGTCCCAAGTATGGGAAATCAAAAAGAAAATTATATCAAATAACTTCCAAAACCTTAAGTAAAGAATATGTGAAATTTCATCGATATTGGACAATGGAATCGGGGGTCAGGCATTAATCGGTTAAAAGAAGAGCCCGAGAATATGGTCTTAGAAGTTATAGATGTACAAAAAAAAACCGTTTGTGTCGGAAAAAAACCGAAAAGCTCGACTTCACTTTGCACGCACCCCATTTGAACTGGACTCAACAACAATGGAAAAGTGTATTGTGGTCAGATGAGTCTAAATTCAACCTCCGGGGATGAGCTGGAAGAGCCAATGTTCAAAGACCACGAGGCGAAAAGTTTAATCCCAGATACACAACCGCCACAGAAAAGCACGGAGGTGGAAACATTATGGTGTGGGGGTGTTTTTCAGGAAATGGGATTGGCCCAATTCACCGCATAACTAGCACAATGACGGCCACAATCTATAGAGATCTTTTGAGTTCAGTTATGCTTCCGTATGCTGAATGGGAAATGCCACTCTCATGGACCTTTCAGCACGACAACGACCCAAAACACACGGCGGGGGTTGTAAAAGTTTGGCTGCAGGAAAATGAAATTAATATCATGTCGTGGCCGGCTCAATCTCCCGATCTCAACCCGATTGAGAACATGTGGATGATTGTAAAACGGAATATCGGCTATAAAGTATTCCGAAATGGTGATGAACTTTTCGTCGAGTTGGAGAAGCAGTGGAATGGAATTTCTGACGATTATATTAAAAAGCTCATTGCCTCAATGCCTAAGAGGTGTTCAGAAGTTATATAAAATATTGGCTACGCTATAAAATACTGAGCGTTAAAACCATTGTTTGTATTTCCTATTAATTACTTTAAGAGTTGCAAATGTTTTGAACACTGCACTATCGATTTATTTTGTTAAAATCACTTTTTTTATTTTTGAGAAGTTATGAATGATTTTTTAGTATTTGTAAAATAATATGCTATAACTGAATTTAATAAAAAAAAAAACAAAAACTTATACCACAAATCTTTTTGATCAAAAAAATTATAATTACCTAAACCATGATTTCAGTTGCAAATGTTTTGAACAACACTGTATATGTCCAAAATAGATCCGTAATTAACAATTAGGGGAAAGGAGGCAAAGTTTACCATCAACTGCGAAAAATCTTTTTTCTTTTAATTTTTTAATCTTAATAAAACAATTGCAAAAATTATTATATTTTTTTTTACAAAACTTGAGTCCTAAATATTTCGGCACACGCGGAAACTTAATTTAATTTTTTTTTGTAGCTTATGATATGAATTTAAATAACTTGCTAAAAAAAATTTTATTTTTTTTTCGTCAAACGTGAATTTTTTTTAATATTCTAAATAAACGAATGCAAAAATTATTATTTTTCTAATTTTGATTTAACTAAATATGAGTCCTAAATATTTAGGCACAAGCAAAAATTTTAATTTATGGTTAACCATTATATCGAGGCCTAACCGTCAAAAAGACGAAAGCGACAAAAATCATAATTTATCAATAGAAGATTTTTTAGTTTTTTTTTTCATTTTTCTTTGGTTTATGCGATTGCAATAAAATTTAAATATGGTCTAAAAGGCCAAAACATAATGCAAATTAAATATTTTTTAGATGCCAAATCTCACTTCTAGGGGTTAAATAAGAGGATATAATCTGAGATATCAATAAAAGTGTTTAGAATTGTGAATCCAACGCTGCATAATACGTTCTCAAGCGTGTCCAAGATTTTGGGTTATTTATTAAAGAAACAACTACGTAAGCGACACCAAATATGTAAACAAATTGTACACTCAGGGAAAAGCTTCATACGAGGGTAAATTGATGACAGGCTTCTTCAAATTTACGAAATATTTCATAAATATGATAAAGTTTCAGAACTTTTTATGAAATATTTCATAAATGTTATTAAATAAAAATGTTTAAGATAGTTTTATAAATTTTTATGAAAGTTTTATAAATTTGTACGAAATGTATAATAAATATTATGAAACGTTACATAATTATATTCAAAAAAATACTATTTTAAATTAAGAACACATCAAATAATATTTAATTGATGTTTAAGAATTTCAAATAATTTCTGGTGGTTTTTGAGTTTCAAAAAGTCTAAGGGCTAAAACATAATTGGATTAAGTGACATAAATCAGGTGTTGGTATGAAATGAAAACTAAAATTTATTTTAATTTAAATAATTGAAGAGCTTATTGTAAAAACATGATAAGCCACATTTTAGTTTTAGATTGTTTTCACCTTTCAGAGGTTAAAAAATGCGATAAATATGAATTTAGCAGGACGTTTTACTCTAGGTACTTGTAATAAGTATTTAAGCAAGACTTTAAGACTTAAGACTTCTATCAAATACTAATCAATGAAAGTATAGAAAACAGCGAAAACCATAAAATAATAAATGTGACTTATTTAGTTTTTACATTAAGCCCTTCAATTGTATTTATGAGTTTTCTAAATTTCAAATAAATATTTCAAGTTTGTGAAACTTTTTTATAAAATGATGAAGGTCTATGAAAAATTTGTCATACATTTTTATGAAACTTTTCATCATATTTATAAATACTTCATAATATAACAAAAAATAATTAATGAAATACGATTTATGAAACAATATCAGCAAGATAATGAAACTTTTTTCTTTCAGTGTAATTTGTAATATAAGAATTGGCGCACTCAGGGGAAAATGATTCATCATATTGATGAAACTGTTTCATAAATCGTTTGTCATCAATTATTCATCATATTTATGAAGTTTTTATAGATATGATGAAGAGTTTCATAAAAATGTATGTCAAATGTTTCATAAATCTTCATCATTTCATAAAAAAGTTTCATAAACCATGTGAACATATATTTGTTGTGTGAAATTCAGTTCAATTGAAATTCAGAATTACCATTTATAATTCAGAAATCATGAATAGAAATTAAGAATTTTCATTTGAAAACAATAAGAATTTTTTTGTGGTGCTTTACTTTGAATAATAGAGAAAAAACAGAAAAAGTTATTTGACAGCAGCCTGACTGAGCTTTTATATATTTCAGAGGAAATTTTGAATTATTAACCTCAATGTTTTGAAATTTCAAATGGAAATTCTTAATTTATTTTTTCTGAGTTTTAATAAAAGTTAATATCAATTGATATTTTATGAGTTTTAATTGATATATTCTGAAATACAGTTGCAAAAATATTGGGTTTAAAAATAATGCTTTAAAAATAAATGTTCGTCATTGGCTGTAGTATTTATTGTGTTTGTACGATACCAAAGAAAATTTTTCATTTAATAAAAATTTATGAATTTGCTTTATCATATTTATAAAGCGTCTTATAATATTTATGAAACATTTCATGAAATGCTGATACTTCTTCATATTTATGAAACATTTCATAATTTCATAGTGTCACCAATTTGAACTTTTATAAAAGATCTTCATTATATTTATCAAGCGTTACATTGGACGAAAATCAATTAATTTTTTCATCATATTTATGAAGTTTTTCATAAATAAGATGAAGCTTTTCCTTTGAGTGTGCTTACGTTTTTTTTTTGTTTTTGCTGAAATTCGTAACGGTACTTCCTTGAGTTATGAAATTTTGAGGAATGATGCAAATGATCAAAAAAAAAAAGATTTTCATCAAAATCAGAAAATCGAAAGTCGTGGTGCTTACGTCTTTTTGACGGATAGGGGTCGACATATACCTTATGGTAAAAATTTAAATAACTTGCTAAAAAAGAATTTAATTTGATTTAGAAAAATAATTTAATGGGTGAAGTTTCTTTTCTGTTAATGTCAATATTTTTCGTTAATAATACAACATTGTCCACCTCGTGGCATTATGCCAAATATTTGGTTATATCCCTATTGTCCAATCATATACATTGAAAAATAAACAAATAAAAATATACAAAAAAAAAGTACACCAGACATTTAAATGTTTAATTAAAACTACATTTTGTATACTCAGCGAATTTTGTAGGAGAAAACCACTCAAAATTAACTTAAACTACACTCAAAGGAAAAGCTTCATCATATTTATGAAAAACTTCATAAATATGATAAAAAAAAACTTCATTGGTTTTCGCCCAATTTAACGCTTCAAAAATATGATGAAGCTGTTTCATAAAAGTTCACATTGATGACAAGAAGCTTCATAGATTTTCATGAAATGTTTATAAAGCAAATTAATAAATTTTTATGAAATGAAAATGTTTGTTCTTTGGTACACTCAGAAGACTTCTGCTTTTAAAAATATGTAGTTGTTTGGGTTGTAAACAGTTTCTTTATTTTTAATGTAAATGTCAGTCATTTGTAAAACAAATTAATTTTTTTACCAACCTTATAGTTCATTTAAAAAAACAAACCACATCAAATGACTGTTTTATGATTTTACATTCATTTTTTACAGTAGTTTTTTGTTATTGAAAAAAAAAAATGTTTGTTTAGCTTTTACTAACATGTGGTTCATTTTTACTACAATTGTTAATAATTTTTTGAAGATTAAAAAACAAATGACAATGTTAGTTGAATTTACTGAAATGTAAGTTGTCCTTTCTTTAAGTGAAATTTAATTTGTTTTTAACTACATTTGCAGTAGTCTTAACCTACATAGTGCTGTAAGTGTAAAGTACAAACACAATAAATACTACAGCCAATGACGAAAATTTATTTGTAATTTCAATGGATAACAATTTTTATTAAAATTCAGAAAAAATAAGTTAAGAATTTCCATTTGAAATTTAAAAATTTTACATTTTCTTAATTTTAAATGAAAATTCTTAATTTCTATTCGTGATATCTCAATTTTAAATAGAAATTATAAATTTCACGGTTTGTGAAACTTTTTTATGAAATGTTGAAGATTTATGAAACATTTGTTTTCATAAATATGATGAATAATTGATGACAAACGATTTATGAAACAGTTTCATCAATTTAATGAAACTTTTTTCCCTGAGTGTACAAATGAGCCGTCTCTTCTGTGAACTCACTTTCACATGAAAAAAAATCGTAGTGAAAATTTTGTCGTTTTATGCTGTTTTAAGATTTACACACGAACAAGTTTTCGTTTTATTTTACATAGAAAAAGTTAACTGAAAGTAAATCGAATGTACTTTTTTTACATAAATATTATGGGATGAAAAAACATAGTTTTTGGAAAAAAAAAAGATTTTTAAAAAGCTTTTTAATTTTTTTTTTTTTGTAATTTCCGTCAAAATTCATAAATTCTGATCACTTCTGTTGCAGAAAAGTTTAGTTTTTAAATCAAATAAAATCGTGAAATCACACGATTACAAAAGCGACTTCAACTAAATTAACTGCAATTACAGTTAAAAATAACTACTACTGTTGACTACATGAATAACTGACATGGTGTTACTGGACAAAATTTCTGAGTGTAAAACTAAAAAAAAAAAATATTTTGAATAAAAAAGAAGTTAAGTACAACGTGCCCAACATCAATAATATGCATATTAGGGTGTCCCCAAGTTTTTTTTACAAATGGTTCCAAATGGAAGAAATAGATTTTTTAGGAACCGTTAACCTGTGCCGCTAGTTGGCCGAAATGGCCAATTTTTGGAAAAAAGTGTATTATTATTAAAAATTTTCAAAATTCGAAGTTTCAAAAAAAATTATTTTTTACTTCATTTAGTACACTCAAAGAAATTTGGAAATATAATTATTTAAATTTAAAAAAAAATAATTTTCATTTCATACCAACACCTGATTTATGTCACTTCATCCAATTATGTTTCAGCTTTTTTAAAGCTCAAAAACTACCAAAAATTATTTGAAGTTCTGAAACATCAATTAAATATTATTTGATATGTTCTTAATTTAAAACAGTATTTTTGTAATATAATTATGAAACGTTTCATAATATTTATTAAATATTTCATACAAATTTATAAAACTATCATAAACATTTTTATTTAATAACTTTTATGAATCATTTCATTAAAAGTTATGAAACTTCATCATATTTATGAAACATTTTATAAATGTGAAGACGCTTGTCATCAATTTGAACTCGTATGAATCAGCTTCATCATAAGTATGAAGTGTTACATTGTTCGAAAATTAATGAAGTTTTTTGTTTTATTTATGAAATTTTGCATAAATATGATGAAGCTTTTTTCCTGAGTGCATACTCAAAATTATTCAGATATCGTCGGCTAGCCTACACGAAGTGGTACACTAAAACAAAAGTCAGTAAAGTCAGAAACATTTTTTCTGCGAGGATCCTTGCAGAACAATTGCTTATATCAGCAGAAAATTTGCTAAATTCAGCTAAATTTTTGCTGAATATTTTTTTTTTTTGCTGATATTAGCAATTTTTCTGCAAGTATCCTCCCATCAAAAATGTTGCTGACTTTACATAATTTTTTTTTTTTTTGAGTGTATGTTTAATGTTAATTTTTTTTAATTTTAATTTTATTTAAATAAAGTAGTGAATTATTAAGGCATATGCTGTCAATAAAGTATCTTAAAAGGATAATATAAATCAGTTTTTTCACTCACACATAAAAACACATATCACTATTTGTACGTAGGCAATTCCGACTTCATCGGTTATCATTAACCCACTTTAGCCTGGAATCCAAAATGTTCCACGAAAATGCAAAAGCGTATTTTTTTAAACTAATTTGAAAGATTTTTTAAAATACCTAATTTGGAGATTTCGATTGATATTTTTCTAATATAAAAGTTGTTATCATCATTATCATCATTTTTCGAATTTATTATTTTTTTTATTAATATTTAATAAAAATAACAACTATTATATTATAAAAATAGCAATCGACATCTCCAAATTGGTCATTTTCAAAAATTTTTAAAATTTCGTTTTCGCATTTTATTCAAATTCGTTGATCATTTGGAGGAAGACAGAATTGCACATCCGAATAATTTTGAGTACATTAAATTTTTTCGAAACTTCGAACTTTGGAAATTTTAATAATACAAAAAATTTCCAAAAATGGGTAATTTTCGGCCGACTTGCGGGGTGGGGTTAACGTTTTCAAAAATAAAATAAAAACATGGAAGTCTTCCATTTGCAACCATTTGTAATAAACCTGGGGGTATAATGAATGAAAATCTACAAATCGTTATTTTAAGGGACATCCTAATGTATATAGACAGATTTATGAAGAATGGACCAAGTATAGACTACATAAATTTATGTATAAAAAACCGCAATGTAAACATTTATTCAAAAACAAACAATTTTTTTTATTATGAAAAAATGTATGTACATTTTGTGGGCAATAATAAATAAACGAAGTAAATATGTTTTGAAAGCGAAAAAACTGGGTGACCATATTTAAGCATTTTTATGGACAATTTTAGAATATATTTCAGAAAATCGGAAATTTTTTATTTCCGTGCCCCAATTTCAAATATAAGAAAAAATTTAAAAGGAGTGAGATCTAAAAATTTCTGACACACCCTTTCACTATCACACTACGGATAGGAACTTCATGCACTAAAAAATAGTGTTCTAGGCGCATGAAAAATGCATGAAAATCTTAAAAAATGTACTAAAAACTGAAAAAATATGTATGTACTTAAATGTTTTTATTTTCAATTTATAACGAGCTTTTAACCTCCGTATATTTACAAAAATAAAGCAAATCAAACATATTAGCTAGGTTGATACTAGTATTTCGATCTGGCTAAAGATCTCATCAGAACCCGAAGTTTTAGAAAAGTTAGAGCCTCCATTTTAATTAATCATTTTCATGTTTTTAAGCACTTTTAATTAAATTTTCAAGTTAATTTGTATTGTTTAATGTTCTCTGCACGCGTTTTGCACAGTTAACACAAAATTTCAATTATTTGTATTGAGAAAGACGCATTTAAAAACACGCTAAAACCTATAAGGCCAGTTTGCAAATAAAATTGCAGAGAACACTTAAAATGGATTGAGCACCTCGGGTCTTACACTCAGGAAATAAGCTTCACCATATTTATGAAAAACTACATAAATATGATGAAAAACTTCATTGATTTTCGTCCAACGTAACACTTCTTAAATATGTTGAAGCTGCTTCATACGAGGACAATTTGATGACAGGCTTCTACATTTTTATGAAATTTTCATCAATATGATTAAGTTTCATAACTATATGATTCCTAAATGTTATTAAACATTTCATAAAAAGGATGAAGCAGTTTTATAAATTTTTATGAAAGTTTTATAAATTGTGAAGAAAATCTTGTAGGGTTTTATAAATTTGTATGAAATGTTTAATAAACATTATGAAACGTTTTATAAACGTTTCTTATGGCGTTTTCTTTTCTGGCAAAAAATGTAACATTTTGTTTGCCCTTTCTAAAAAATTGCACTTTTTGTGTTCTTTTCTAAAAAATTGACAGCACTTTAAAAAGGAATCATGTTCTTTTAAAAATATGTCGCCCTATTAACATGCAAAAATGTTGCCATTTTCACCATTTATAAAATGATGGGGTGAAAATGTTGCAATATAAAACAGCTGATTTTATAGTTTTGTTTTGAAAAAAAAAAAATATTTAAAGACGAAAATTAACAAATTTTGTTTTATAAATTATAATAATTTAAAAAAATATGCATTTAAATTGCTAAAAATGGAAAAAGCTGCTGTAGTGATATGCGTAAACAATGTTGTTGGGGTACTAATGGATTCTTCCTCATCATCAGATGAAGAGGAAATGTGTGTTCTGCAGGAGCGAAATATTGTGCTTGCATCAATTCCTGAATCCATTTTAAATAAAAAAAAATTATTAATTAAAAACAATTTGAATGCCAATTTGCAATTTGCCGCTTTTTTATTTTTCAACTTGTTTTCTTTTATACACAAATCAGCTGTTCTAAAGCAGGGCAGCATTTTTTGTATAAACTCATGTTTTATTGTGACTATGAATATGGCAACATATTAAGAGGGTTATGACAACATTATTTAAATGTCACTTATAAAAATGCAACATTTTTTTGTCAGAAAAGAAAACGCCATTAATTATATTCAAAAAATACTATTTTAAATTAAGAATACATCAAATGATATTTAATTAATGCTTGAGAATTTCAAATAATTTCTGGTAGTTTTTATGAAACAATATCATCAATATGATGAAACTTTTTTCTTTGAGTGTATATAGTATATATCAAAGGTCTGCGTGAATGTTTTGCAAAACATTATCTTGTGTACACCCAAAAAAATAAGTTAGTAGAAAAGTTAGTAAAACGTCTTGTAAATCAGGTATACTATTTTTTAGCAAAATTTTTTGCTAAAATCGTGTTTTCAGCTAAAATTTTTGTTATACTTATTCAGCACTTAACTGTTTTATACTAATGCTTTACTAATATACTAATGTTTTACTAATTAATTTTGCTAAAAAAAAATTGTGCTGATAAGCACATTAATAGTGTGGACGACAACCAGATTGAAAGATATACGCAGAATGAAGTAGATGTCGCGGCATGTCAAGATGTAGTAGAGAAGAGGAAAATGATACTAAAAAGTACAACTCTAATAAGACATATAAAAAAATCAACCATGGAAATTTTTGTATCTCTTTTTCATACATAAAACAAAATTGAGGATTAAAATAACTTAAATTTTGCGTTGTCACCGGCTTGTGAAATTAATTGTCTATTAATTAACTAAAAGACAAAATAAAATATTTATTTATTTAAACTAAATGTTTATATGTGTGGTCAAATTGCAAATAAACATATACAGAAATGTAGACAGAGTAAAGTGAAAGACAAACCCATCTTAGGTAGATTTTTATGGTTCCTTTTTCTTATTGCAAAAAGGGTTGTTTTTTTCGCTTCGTTTGTTTTTGTTTATTTTTTCGTTTCTATAATTATCTTCGGCAGTTGCGATAGCATCATTTAGACAACCATTGATGTAAGTAATTGAAAGACAATTTTTGTTATGTTATATATATTTATGTCTATATATTTTCAGATATTAAATTAATTCATTTCGTCAATGTGGAAAAATGAAAATTTTTATATTTCGTTATTATAGTAAATTATTTTTAAAAGAATCACAAAAATATGTTTTATGATTTTCAGCAAATAAATTAACTAAATTACAATTTTTCTACAATTTTTTGCGTTTTTTTCAGTCTACTAAAATTCAGCAAAAAAATTTATTAATTTTTAGCAAGGCTTTTGTATTTCTAATCTACTAAGTGTTAGCAAAACTTTTGCTGAATCTACAAATTTTGTTGCTAAAAATCAGCTCGCTGATTTTCAGCAAAAGATTTTGCTGACATTAGCAACTTTTTTGCAAGCATCCTCCTGACTAAAATTTTGCTGACTCAGCAAAATTTTTTGCTGACTTTACAAACTTTTTTTTTTTGAGTGTATGCTGATGCCAGCTTTGACCATTTTAATACTAAAAGTAGAAAAAATAGGCTATTTTGCTTAAAAAATTCAAACTGTTTTTATAGGTAACTATAATTTTTTCGATGTTTTTAAAATGTAACAGATTTTTTATTATCGGAGCAAAAAAAAATCAGGTCTTTGGTATGAATGGTCAAATATAAAATAATATTAAAAGTGATTTTTACGAAAATCTTGGAAAATTTCAATAAAAACATGCAAAATTTTGTAAAAATAAAGCAAAATATGTAAAAATATACAATAAAAATATACATTTAAAGCGAAATAAGCAAAAATATACAATAACAAATCGCTGCCATTTTAACACAATCTCTTTAATTCGCAAAAAAGATGTTTTGTTTACCCTTTTCTTGCAAGGGCACTAGCGGATTTAATGAACTTTGGATATGTTGTAAAGGAGCAAAAAAAGAGACACGTATATTTTATTTTTGCTGCCCAATCTCACGTTTAAGGGTTAAAAAGTAGGGTTAAAAATTAATTTGTTTTTGTATGAAAACTTGTCTTTAATTTACGAAAACTAGATTTATTTGCACGCAGGGTTAAAGTACTCAAGAAAACAAAAATTTTGATACCCATACGCCCATGTCCTAGGTTTCCTTACTTTTTGAATACGAATAAATTTTAAAAGCACATGAAATTGTAATTTTGTGCTTTCTAGTCCCCATATACTTATGTATAAAATTCGAAATAATAATCGGAAAATGTCGAAAAATTATCAAAAACATATGTTTTTGTTCAAAATGCTAAATTTTAACTTATAAAGCAGTCTTATGATTTTTAAAAAATTCTGTAAAGAAAAAAGTGCTTTTGTCTTACTTTCTACCGGAAAGTAAACCGAAAATAAAAATGGGTATGTGAAAGACAAAGCACCAAAAAGTCGTATTGATTTCACTTTCTTGGGAATGTGAAACATAGGGCAGCGGTGATATGGTCTATATAGTGGACCCAGAGGAGTTCCCACATTTTTTAATTATTTGAAATATAAGGGAAACGGCTCTTCGGGAAAAGTCGCATAACAGTTGCGAAAACTCAAACATCCCCTCAATTAAATTAAATTGGTATGCATTATTTTTAGCTTAATACAACTAAACTTTCTTAATAATACGCCGGATTTATTATTACTTAAAACACATTTGTTGGAATACCAAAAATACTTGAAATCTTTGGACATAATTTGCACACCAGTAAATGTGTCATTAAAAAAACATTTAATATGATAATGATACCAAATTTGTCTATAGTTACTTTTAATAGAACGAAATACACCGAAAAACCATAAAATGGGGCCATTTTAGACCCCACTTAATAACGCCTAAACATGAGATTGGGCAGCTAAAAATAAACACGGGTCCCTTAAATTTTTATTCTCCACAACATATCCGAAGTTCATTAAGATCTGCCGGTTCGGGTTGGGATACATCCCTTGTCAGACTTAAAAAAAAACATGCATTTTTGCATGCACCCGGAATCTGCTTATAACTTTGTTTATGTTAGAAGCTGAACTTTTTGGATCAAGTTATCTTTTACAAAGTCGTCAGATTATGTGTACAAAATATTAGCGTAATCGGATTAGGTATTAGTTTGTTTACAAATGAACTTTAAACAAAAAGTGGGGGAAAAAGTAAAATTTTTGCAAAAAGCAAAAAGTTTTCTCAATAAAAATTTGCACAATTGTCCAGAACACAGAACAATTAAGTGATCTTATGATCCAAGATATAACCACACTCGAAAAACTATTTTTTTTCTGCTTCTATTTAGGAAGATATCGCGATTTTCACTTTTTGGAAAAAGCAAAATTAGGCGAAAAGGTATCAAAACTTCAATTTATATTGTTCAAACTTTAACGCTTTGCTATTATAATTAATGTCTTCTTTCTGCAAAATTTCATAAAAATCCGTCTTTTTAGTTCATAAGTTAAGACGATGTCCTTTAGAGCAATCCTGATAAAATCCTGTGAGTCATTATACTAAAGTAAGGACTTATTATTAAAGATAAAGCTTCAATCTTACTTATATTTTATTATAAAGAGTTTTTTGTCAACTTAAATTAGTTTTTCAGATTTTTGAAAACCATTTTTTTTCAAAAATAATTAATTTTTGAAATTTTACGAAATTTTGATTTTGAAGCTTTCTCGCTTGTAAACCGTGGACGGCACACAAAAAATTTCTTCGCAAAATATTTTGCAAAGTATTAATTTGTGGTAAATTTTATGAAGACTGCCCTGAGGCAGCCTTACCCGTTAGAGGGTTAAGATGAAGGCTACAATACTGTCACTTTTTTTTTTTAAATGGTCTGCTCCTACTAAATATGCAAAAAAATCTCTATTACTGACTTATTGTTCAGATTCCATTTGTAAGCGAAATTATGCCCACAATCTGACAACGTTCTTAAAGATAACTTGATAAGAAAAAAAGTTCGGTGCCGATTAGCAAATCAGTTGCAATTGAAAATCGGTTAAGTAAAATGAATAAAAAAACAAAAAAAAAAAACAAAAATGTGTTGAGTTTTTTTCGATCTTACCCCTTTTATTGGGAATATATGTACACACAGAAAAAAACTGGGGCAATATTTTTTAAGTGCTTAATAATTATACAAATACATAAGTTTCAAGTTAGTTTTACAAAGTTCTAGTAAAATATTCAAAAATTTTTGTAAAATATATACAAGACTAGTAAACAATTTAAAAAAAAAAATCATATTTTACAAGAAATTTGTAAAATTAACTTGAAACTTATGTAGTTGTAAATTTACTAAGCACTTCGATAATATTCCCCCAGTTTATTTTTTTCTGCGTGTATGCCTAATTGGATGGTCAGATTCTTACATTATTGATTTACAAATGAAATGTTGATTTTAAAACTATAGTGGTCCAATAAAATTCGTCCCAGACTTTAAATATCCTCTTATATGGATTTGTTTGTTCTTAATAAACAATGACATCAGTATGATTGCTATAAAAATCTTTTTAATGATCACATATTCATTTCCATACATACATTAGGGTATCCCTTAAAAATAGGCTTGTCATTACATTCCCCAGTTTTATTGCAAATGGTTCAAAATAAACCAATCGATTTTTGGAAAATGTTAATCCGTGTCGAATTTCTGCCGATACTAGCGCATTTGTGATAAAAATTGCGTTTTTATTAGGGTGAGTATTTATACGCACATGTGCGTGCCGCACATTCACATTTGAAATGTGTATGTGCATAGGCAAACGGCACATTTATATGTGGAATGTGCCCGTAATATTGGAAAAATAATTAAATTTTAATCAGATATTATTGTACTAAATAATATCAAAATACATAAAATTAAATACAACTATAATTGTATAAATGGTTTAATTTGTACTTTTATTAATTATTATATCGTCGGCTTATTATTGGTTTGACCCACCGACCATTTTTGAAAAAAATGAGTTAGGAATGCATTGCATATAATGTAAATATCCTCTTTTTGATTTCGAAAACCGTTTCGCGTTATTTCGTATCATATCAGAGATATCAAGTAACAAATTTGACCTACCTGCAGATTTTGCATACAAAAATTGAAATAACTGCACCTTCTTTATCGTTTTTCTCGATAACAACTTTTTGGCGTATGGGTCAAACCAATAATAAGCCGACGATATGTCAATTTAAAAAAACTATGAATGAAATATAATTTTAAATAATTGTGCATTATTGAAATGTTAACTGAAGGTGAGATTTACATTTAAAAAATGAGACAAGTTCAAAAAAATGTTAATTTTTATCTGAAGGTGATTTTATTTGAAACTAAAAAAGTTTTAAATCATATCGAATAAATGTTTTCTAAGAAAAATTCAATTGACACTAGAGGTTCATATTAACCGAGGCAAAATATTTGTTCTTTTAATTATTTATAGTGTTCCACAAAGTCTTTAAAGTTTAAAACTATTTGAAAAATTGGGAAATTCTTTCAGTTGATCTCTTAAACAAAATAAAGTGGACTTTATATGAAAATTGTATTTCTAACAAAAAACAAAGAAATAACGCAACACTATACACAAGTTTTTTAATATGTAGTTTCGTTAATATATTTTCAAGCAACATTTTCCAATTAAAAATGGTATGTTATTGATTTCGAATAAAAATATAATTTAAAATTGTATATGTAACTGGATTAAATTTGATTTTACTATTTAAATTCCTTTTGTCAGATCTGATTAAATATGGTAACATAAGTAAAAATATACATTTAGATATGGGGCATTATAAAATTTGTTCGAAAAACAAAAATTATATATTTTTATATATATATTGAACGAAAAGCGAAAAATCGGGTTTAAAGGGACATTCTAACATATATTTAAAACTTAGTTTATTATTTTTTTTTCATCCGGCTAGCTTTTGACCATAATGTGCCCGTCTCTTTAATTCATTAAATGATCTTGTGCCAAACACTTTAATTGAGTCCATCTAAAACAATTATTCATTAAATTATTTTGGTGTACGAGTATGAGAGTGTGTTTGTTTTATAAACTAAAAAGAATTTCCAAGATTCAGATTTTTAGACTTAGCATTGCATTTTATTTAAAAATTTATTTTATTATTCATATTTAGTTTCATTTTTTTTTTTTACTGTGTTTGTCTAATTCCTTTCAAATTTGCTGATCTCATCTTTATTTTCATTTTACAGTTTTTCTTTAAAAATGTGTATTTTTTGTACAAATTGTAAGTAAAGCACATGTGCTGATTTTATGGACCAACACATTTTTAAATATGTTCACTCACATATAATTTAAAAGAAAATAAAACCGACAGGAAACAACATACACTACACTCAAAGTTTGGCATACATACTAAACGGTAGTAGTTATTTCAACTGTAATTGCAGTTTGTGAACGAAAAAAAAAATACTGAATTTTAGTTACAGTTAAACTTCCACAATGGGTTTCATACTAAAGATATTTTCACTATCGACTTTTTGTTTGTGGATATATATGGGCAATTCCTGGGCGACGGACGCGACATTCGTACACTTTTAGTTTTGCCAAAAGCAATGAAGGATTATAAAGATGCGGTATATTAAAGCAATTAAGAGTACTAAATTTGAGGATAAATATTGGGCGAATCAATAATGTAGCAAAAATATATAAGCAAATATCAGCGAGAAACGGACCCGACAAGTATAGAAGTTATTGTCGTCCGTTTCTCGCTGATATTTGCATATATCTCTTTACTACTTTATTGATTCTTCTAAGCCCAGTTTTAACACTAAAACATCCGAATAAACAAAAATGCTTTGTTTTAGTTTGTTCTGCTCATTAGATTAAGCTACGTGACAAATTTCTAAATTCTAGCTTTGCTAGTTTAGAAGATACACCAAACGTCCCTTTTTAGGATAAAAATGCTGATTAAAAATATTGGAGTTTGTTAACAAATATCGTGACTATATTGCCAGATGAACAGTTTATGCATACACTGTGGTGCAATATTATAGCCGCACCCAATTTTTCAACAATTTTCACCTTTAGCGGGGTATTTAAAAAAATCTAATAATTGCAATTTTTCGGCAATAATAACGCTGTAAATATTCTATAGAGTTTCTTAAAATAAGTTAGTTTTATTTAAAGTTTTAACACAAAGTTCATTTTTTTCTTGGTGCAAAATTATAGCCGCACTTATAAATATTAATATAAAATATTAAAAATAAAAAATAAAAAGGTATACACTAATAGAGTGTGGGGCCTCCCTTGTTGGAGATGAGCTCAAAGATTCGTTGTGGCATACTATTGATAAGATTTAAACGAACCTCACTTGAGATGGCCTCCCATGCTTCAATTACCACAGCTTTCAGGTCCTCAATCGTATCATATTGCTTATTGCCACCAAATATTTTTCGTTTATTATTCCCCAGATGTTTTCAATGGGTTCTGGTCAGGAGAACAGGTTGGCCATTGCAATTGAGGGATGTTGTGGGACTCTAACCCCATGCGAGTATGGTTACTCTTGTGAACAGCAGCATTATCTTGCTGGAAAATTATATTTTTGTCATGATTTCGATCGAAAAATGGTATCAGGTTTGTCTGGATAAGAGCTGTGTACTCTGCGAATTCATTTTGGTACTTGGGAAAGCCAACTCCAACATGCCATCGGCACTGAATACTCCCCAAATCATCAATGATCCACCACCAAAATTTCTTTTGGAAAAATATCGCGGTCCTTACGAAAATCTCTCCAGTAAGAGTTGTACTCATCTGGACCGTCCAAGTTAAACTTTCTCTCATCCGAAAAAATTATCCGTTAAGATAAATTTTCAAATTAATGTTGGCTAGAGATAGCTAAATTTGACTTACCTTATTTCAGTCCGTACTCATGTTATTTTTGGCAAAAGCCAAACGTTCACTTTTGTGCCGTGGCAGTAATCGAGGTGCATTCTTCATTTTTTGGCGGCGGATAACTGAAGACTGCTTTAGCACCCGATAATTCTGATAATTTTGCGTTTATTACGAACTGAAAGTTTGGGTTTTCTTCCAGCATTTTTTTCTTTTGTCCGTAATTAAAAGGACTTTTTAAAAAATTGCGTACCACCTTTTCAGATCGGTTTATTCTCCGAGCAATTTCTCGAAAACTAACACCTTCTTCCTGAAAAGCAGTAATTTTGCCTTTTTCAATATAGGACAAATAACAACCGAGTGGCATTTCGAAAATAAGACTAATATGTATTAGCAAATAATAATTATTCAAAACAAATAAGAATAAAAGAAAAAAAAAAAACTGAAACTGGCTTAACCGTAAATTGTTTTTTTAATCTGCGGCTATAATTATGCACCAACAAAAACACAAATAATTTGCTGTAACGGTTTTTTAAAAAGCAAAAACAAATATTGGCTTGCTGTTTCTCTTATTATTTTTAAATGTCTTTGAGATGGCATACACAGATTTGTAAAATTGTTTATGTAAATGTACAAAACTGCTGAAAAGTGCATGCGGCTATAATATTGCACCACAGTGTATAATGATTTTTTTTCAATGACCAATATCCTAATGAAAATATTTAAAGAAAAATATAAACTTTTATTCAGAGACCCAAAATAACTGTTATTTTTTTAAAAAAGTCACCACAAATGCAATTGCTCTGATGTTAAAAATTGCAATTGCTCTAATGTTAAAATTGCATTTGAAATTTAAAAATTTTCCTTTTAATGATTTTTTAAAATAACCTTCACAAAAGTTTTCTTTTAATTTTTGAAAGTTTTTTGTTTAGAGTTTTCAATAAAAATTAAACAGGGCTAGTGGAAAAATATTTAAAAGTTTAAAATACAAAAATATAAAATATAAAGTAAATTTTTGAAATAAAGGTTATAACTGTTACGTCCCTGCTTTTATTGCATTATCAAATTTTTTATATTTTAATAGTTAACCCTATAACCGGCAAGCCAGCCACCAGGCGTGGTAATTTAAATTGGCAATAAATGCTCCAAATGACTGTTTTATAATAAGAAATTAAGATATTTGGATAGAAAACCAAATTTACAAAATATTGTGTGAAGTAATTGTTTGTGTTCATGGCACTGGTTGGAAGCAAGAAAGCGATAGTTAGAATTTCGAAAAATTTCAAAAAATAAATATTTTGAAATGAACATAATTTTCAAAAATCGTGAAAACATATTTATGTTGACTATAAACCGTTGATACTTAACACAAAGTAAGATTGAAGCTGAAACTTTTCAAAAAAAAACAGCTCTAAAGGACATACAGGATGCAAAGAGCACGCCTGTAAAGGCCATCGTCTGCTATATTTAGTAACTTGTTTAGACTTGTTTCATAACTTTGAATCCCGTAAGAGCTGCACATATTAATTTGGCAACGGCTTAGTGGAATAAATTATAATAAAACATATATTTTTCAAAAAATTTTAAAAACGAAACGCGGATTTAAACAGTATGTATTTTACCTTAAAAAAAATATTTTTTTGCTTATTTAATTTAAAGTACCACAACAGTTTCTTTAAAATGAGGTATCACGTTACTTTAACCGTTAAAAAGATATTGTTAAATTTTCATATTTCAAAACGCGGTATTTCCAAAACCGTTAGTGCCAACAACCCAAAACTTGTACGATGACATATGTATATGACACTCAACACCAATTCCAAGTTTGATTAAAATTAAAGGGGGGGTAGAGGTCGAAAACTGCATATTTTTTGATGGTTTTATATGAAATGCGTCGTTAATATATTAAATGAAATAAAAAAGTAAATTTTTTCGAAACTTCGAATTTTGGGAATTTTTAATAATAATAATATACGAATATTTCCAAAATGGGAAATTTTAATGTTTTTCAAAATAATAAAACTGGGGGTTGTAATGAAAAATCTATTTTTAAGGAAAACCCTGCTCTATTTGTTAGTTAAATTTGAACAGTTTTATATTATTGCAAGTTAAGTTAAATTTAAATAAAATTAAAATTTACAATCTTTACCAGTAATTCTCTGCTTATTTTACTGACATAATTCTGTCAGTGTATTTGAAAACTTATACATTATGTATATTAAGATTTAAATACATATTCGCAATAGAATTGATGAATAAAAGTCAATCATATGCTATTTAATTATTTTATATTTGCAAAATTTCTGTGAATACTCATTTATTATTTAGAGTGGCCATAAGAACTAAAATAAATTTGTTTATAATTTTACTTTAAGTGACATAATCCAATTTGCAACATTATCTTACGTTAGGATTGCGGTTTGACAAAAAATAATTTAACTCGTTATTGACACAGTGTTCCTTTTTCGACCCAGTACCCAGTTACTGGATGAAGATAATCAAGTGGTTTAAAAATCCTAAAATTTTGCAACACCTTTACTACAATAGTGAATAAAAAAAACTGTGGATAATAGTTATCCAGAGTTGACAAATAATTATTTGAAAGAAATACATTTTCGACCGTTTTTTATCTATTTTTTTTGAAGTTATTTAAAAATAGTACATAGTATAAAACAGCTTAATACTGTGTTTTTACTTACATGTTTTGAACAAAACATATGTTTTGGTGAAAAAAAATGTATGGGAAAACATATACAAAACATGTTTTGAACAAAACATGTTTTGAACAAAACATGTGTTTTGGTGAAAAAAATGTATGAGAAAACATATACAAAAGATGTTTTGTTTCAAAACACGTCCAATACACCTTCAGAGGAAACATAAAGCTTTAACCACAACTGACCGTTTCTTAATTCGTTTCAAAATTTGTATTAATTTTTTTCTCCAACTTAAAGAACGACCATATTTGAGTTGTATGAATTAATAAATTTTCAAAAAATTTGCGGATTAATTTCATGTTTTTTTTTTTTGTTTTTATTAATTTTTTATATATTTTTTACCACAAATGCGTCGAATGAGTGTTTTATACTCAGAAATGAACACTTTTCAAAAATCTTAAACTTAATCAAAAATGGAAATTTCGGATCGACCATCTCCGATTTAAATGAAATTCACCATAACTGTCATATTCGACAAGAAATCGTTTAAACATAAATTTCAGATTACTGACCCTTTCTGTTTCCGAAATATGTCGTCATCAAAATTGACTTCAAAAATTTTTAAAAATTTACTGAAGTATCGTTACAAAATGAGCTATAACTTTTTAACTATACAAAATACAAAACTCGTGTTGGCCTTATTTTTTAATTCTTGTAAGGAAAGGGTCAAAGATTATTTGTTGGGGTCCTGATTTCAAATGTCCATATCTCAAAATGCAATTTTTTTTAATTCTTAATAAAATACATGCTTACCATGTATTTTTTACGGAAATGTAGAGGAGAGTTCAACAATAAGTATAAATTTCAATAGGAATTTAGAAAAATACGCATTTTGAGATATGGAGATTTGAACACAAGACCCCAAAAAATTACCTTTGACCCAACAAAATAAGGCCAACACGAGTTTTGTATAGTTTAAACTATACATAAATTTATACTATACAAAACTCGTGAAAACTCGTAAACTATACATAAATTAAAACTATACAAAACTCGTGTTGGCCTTATTTTGTTGGGTCAAAGGTAATTTTTTGGGTTTTGAGTTCAAATCTCCATATCTCAAAATGCGTATTTTTCTAAATTCCTATTGAAATTTATACTTATTGTTGAACTCTCCTCTACATTTCCTGGTCAATTCTTCAAAGATGCATTAGTCAAATTTTATAGTTTTTTTTTTGCAAATTTCATGTTTATGTTTCGTCGATTTCTTGTCCAGTATTACAATTATGGTGAATTTTATTCAAATTGGAGATGTTCGATCCGAACGGTGATTGAGTTGACATGTTTTCACTCAAATTTAAGTTTATAATGAAATAGTAGTAATATTGAATTTTTAAAATTAAGTCCTTACTTTGGTCCATGAACACACAGGATACCTCTAAAGAACATCGACTTAACTTATAAATTAATAGACGAATTTTTATGAAGTCTGGCTGAAAGAAGATAATTAAGTATTAGTAGCAAGGCTTTAAAGTTTGAACAATTTGTATTGAAGTTTAGATACTTTTTCGCAAAAATTTCGTTTTTCAAAAAGCAAAAATCGCAATACCTTCCTAAATAGAAGAACAAAAAAATTATTTTGGGTAATGGTTATATCTTGGTATGAGCAATCATTTGTGTCCAAAACTTTTCTTTTATATACGTTAATGTTCCAGCTGCACCCTAAACCTATTTTGGCCCATATCACCTAAAGTAGGCAACAATAAAAAATGTTTGTAGAGAACTTATCGCTTATTTTTCGAGACTTAAACATGATATGAATTTCATTGAAAAAAACAGTTTTTGCTCGTTACAGAGTTAAATAAAGGAAAGTTCGTATTAACTACTTAACTGCGTAGTCAAAATAAAAAAAAACCTTCGCTTGTTGCGTCGAAATTAAAAAAAAAACACATGCAGAGTGGACGTATATATACGTCTAATGCAACAGAAAAGAGTTTTGATAAAACGTATATATACGTCTTAACCCTCTAATGCCTGAATTTTGTTTTGCAATGAAATTCATACCATGTGTTCGTCTCGAAAAATAAATAATAATTGCTTTTACAAAATGATTTTCGCCCGCCTACTTAAGGTGATATGAGCAAACAAATTTTTAAATCCATCTCGAAAACTAATGCAAGTAAAACAAAAGTTTTTACCAAAAATTATTGTTCTTACAAAGATATAACAACAATCCAAAAATAAACTTTTTTGTGCTTCTTTTGAAGAAGATAAAGAGTTTTCGCTTTTTGAAAAAAGCAAAATTGGGCGAAAAAATGCCTTAACTTCAATATATGTAAACTAAAATTTAACACTTTGCTACTACTACTTATTGCCTTCCTTACTCCAAATTTCAAAAAAATCCAGCCATTAGTTTAAAAGTTAAGAGGATGTACTTTCGAGATATCCTGGTAAAATCCTGTATGTCCTTGGACGAAAATAAGGACTCATTATTAAATATAATGCTTTAATCTTACCTAGGATTCATTATCGAGAGTTTTTAGTCAAATTTAATTTGTTTTTTAGATTTTTGAAGTTTTAGCTATTTAAAGATAATTTTTTTTTGAAATTTTACAAAATTTGGATTTTGAAGTTTTATCGCGCTTCAACCGTGCACGGGACGCGAAAATTTTTTTCCCAAAACATTTAGCTAAATTAGTTCTATATCGAAATATGTCAATTTCTAAGTATAAAACCTTCATTCGACGTATTTGTGCTCAATTTAATTAAGCGTGACAAAAGGCAGCCTCAGGCATTTTAGGGTTAAGAAGCAAAGAGAGGTAAAAAAAGGAAAATAATATGAAACTTTGTGACTGTCAAAAACAGTACGTCATAATACAAATTGTATTAACAGATGGTTTTCATATTGCATTGCCATTGTTGCCAAAACGTCGAGACTTTCAAATTTGCTCGTATAAACCGAGAATTCGTCTTAAACAAGTTTGACTGTATATATATGTGGACATATTTAAAATAATTTAAACTTGAGTTTTTCGAAACTTTTATGCTCTGCTTAGCATTGCAGTTTTTAGAACTAAAAAAACACAAAACTTCACATAAAAATAGTTTAAATTACAATATTTAACAAACAATTGTCTATAAAAATATGATATTTTGTAAGTTTAAAAAATCATACAAAACCAGATGAATGAATTGAAAGGCATGTTTTTTTTTTTTTGAGCAGATCAGTTCAGAGTAAATAAAGTGCTACAAAATGCACTTTAGATCAAGAAAAAAAATGTTGTACGAAACCATATGAAAGAAAAATACAATAAAAAGTAGACAAGAAAATAAACAGTCGAAATAAAAAAAAGAAAACGAAAGAAGAAAAAAACCTACAAAGATTTACAACATATTTTGTAAATGTACTTAATTCTTTTTTTTCTTCAAAGAACTTTTCAATATTATTTGATATGTTTTATTGTAGAACTCTACGCATCATTAGGTCATTTTAAAAATAAAATATTATTAAAAATTTCTGTTGATTTAATACTTACCATGTGTGTACGAGTTTAGAGTTGATCAAAAGAAAACATTCAGTTATTCCTGGGCCCCTCACAGTTCATATTAAATTTTTTTTTTCTTCTATTCAATACATCACACAGACACACTGGGAATATATTTACACATATAAAATTACAACATACAAATACTTTTTAAAGTGTAGTTTTTTTGTTTCATAGTCTTTTACCAATTCCAATACCAATTTTTGACCGTTTCCCGATGATTTAACATTAACGCTTAACTCGCAACTAAACTCTGTAAATGCCGCAAAACATTTACAAAGTATTATTTTCTTATACACCGACAGAATTAATATAAACTCTCTTTGTCGTTGAAGATCGTATAGTCTCTCATTCTATACTTTGAAGTAGCAATATAGAAAATAAGATATAAAATAAAAGTATCTTAAAAGATATTCGAGCAAACAGATACAATTTCTAAGATATTCATGTATCTTTAAGATATTCATGGTTTATATTTAATAGGACTAAAAAAGAGTGTTAATTTTAAAGAGTTTTAGGTTTAGTTTAAGAGTATACGTTTATTAGTCCAGCGAATTTTTTGTTAGAAACTCTTTTACCTCTCTTGCGCTGCGTTTTATACTGATGAGTTAGTTAACTTTAAATTTACTAGAAAACGAACGAAAATGCAAAAAAATATATATATGGGGCGTTTCATCTCTAGTGAAAGGCAGATACAAGACTCAGAAAAAATGTTGGGGGTTTAACATATTGTGGGTATTACAGTATCGATGGTATGAAATTTTAGTTAGGTATGTTACATACCGTTGGAAAGGTTAATTTGTCTAGTTTCTCAGTAGAATTTTTATTTTTAAGGTTTTTGTAACACTTACACACATATAGGAAATAATTCAAAATAGTGCATATGCTAAAAATTGAAAAACCTTTGTCTTGAGTTACAAAACATTTATTTTGATAGATATCCCAATCGCATCCCACTAAGCGACCAAAAAGCTCTTAAAGGAAAAGACCTAAGCTTTCTTTTGAGCATAAAAAAATGGGCATATTTTGAAAAAAAAGTCAAAAAAGTTTTTGATTTTGAAAAAAAAATAGTAAAAACAAATTAGTTTTTTTTTAATATTTTTTTTCGAAAGATTGGAGAAATAGCTACAAGGTGGCGCAAAAATAACCTTCCGATGTTTTTTGGCTGTAATTTAAAAAAAAAATGAAAAACTTTGATTCTTCTTGTGGATTATTTTTATTTGGTATTTTAATTTTTTTTACATCAAGTCGAGAATATGATGTCATGTAAATGGCCGCCACCACAGTTGATTGTCATTTGAGCCCTTTTTATGGCATTTTCCATCACTCTGGCCAAAACTTCCGGCGATAGGTCCTCACATTCTTGACGGATATTGTCTTTAAGAGCTGCAAGAGTCTGAGGCTTGTTGACATAAACCCGCGACTTCAAAAGAAGTCTGGAGCGGTCAAATCAGGCGATCTTGCTGGCCAGTGCAAATCGCCAAAACGGGAGATTAGGCGCCCGGAAAAGGAATCCTTCAGCATATCGGTTGTGGCACGTGCAGTGTGTGCCGTTGCACCGTCCTGTTGGAACCACATGTTTTCCAATCCCAATTCATCAAGTTGCGGCAAAAAGAAATCGTTGATCATTGCTCTGTGGCGCTCACCATTCACAGTAACCGTTTGGCCCGCGACGTCTTCGAAGAAAAAAGGTCCGATGACTCCTCCAGCGAAAACAGCACACCATACAGTGACTTTGAGCGGGTGTAATGGCTCTTCGTGGGTTACACGCGGATTTTCAGTGCCCCAGAAGCGTAAATTTTGCTTATTTACGTACCCGCTAAGATGGAAATAGGCCTCATCACTCATGATTATTTTTGATGAAAAATGTCAAATAAATAGGTCAAATAAATAGTCACCAATATTCCGCGTTCTGGAGCAGTGTAGCGTAACATTGTTTATTAACGTGTATTTCGCATGTGTTTACTACACAAATGTCAAAACAGTAATAAGTTACATGGATGAGAAAAAACACACAGTTTTAAATTATTTGTTTCGACATTAACCGATTATTCGAGGAATCAATTAAGGTATATAGTAAATATGTAATTTGTAAGTGAGGGTTGGGGCAACAAAAATGCGAAGGGCGGTAAATCTCAATCTGGTCCCACTTACCCGTTAGGAGTCCTCAAAGTTGGTAACAAATAATTCATAAGGCGCAAAAATTAACAATTTTTGACAATTGTATTCAATATATTAAATTGTTTTCAATATATTAAAATAATAAAAAACTTTTAAAAAAAATAATAATTTGACTAAAAGAATTTTATGCTGGGTGGACTAATTTGGAGACCACCACTGAACATTACGAGTATGAATTACATCAAATCTGATATATTTTTGGGCGTACATTGCGAATAAAAAACCGAAAAAAGGTTTTTAAAAAATGTGATTTTTAAGTATTCAAAAATTGGATTTTTTAAACAACACCAAGGCGTGCGCCCCGGTAGGCTAGTTGGTAGCGTGCTGGCTTATCAAAGCGTGGGTCGTGGGTTCGATTCCCACCAGAGGCACTGGTCTGTTTTCGCTACAACGCGCCGAAGGCCATAGTAGCTAGTGTTCGGTTAGGGTAATAGTATATAATTTGTAATTATATGATTATTAATAAATAAAAAAAAAAAAATAACTCCAATATTTGACAACTCTACTTGTAGTCCACACATCAAAATTTTGGTTATTAATCATATATATATAATGTCCTATGGTTCCTTAAGAGGAACAAAGGGCCACATATTAGTTGTGGTTTCAGTAATAATTGTTAATCATAAAAAAAAATAAACTTTTGCTTACCGATATACATATATTATTTAAGTCCTTTTTTCTTCCTTTATGTGCCATTTTTAAGAAATTTTGTGCTTCCGAATTCCAATTTGAACTGGTGGTTTTCTTTCGGATACTGAATATGAAAAATATTAAGTCTTTGACATCAGCTTTGATTTTCGTCAATACATCAATCCATTTTTAATTATACTGGCAATTTTTATTATATCTCCAAATTGAATAAAAATACCATATTTGCTAAATTTATTAGAAACGAAAACAAAAAAAGAGACGCAGTTAGTTCTAATTAAATTTTGGTTTGTTTTAAAATTTGCATATATACCATACCAATTGATTGCACTGTTATACAAATTTTGACCATATTCAAAATAAAAAAAATTGATTCTAAACTTCCTTAACTTCTTTATGTTTATGAAAGTTTGCGTGTTTAAATATAAGCACCTCTTTAGTTAGAACCAATTTTTTTAAATATGAATATTTTGAAGTTTTTTCTCTGCTGTTAAATAAAACTTTAAATACTCGTAAATATTTAACAAAAACTTTTTATTTAGATTAAATAAATTTTTATATTTAACAAGATGGGTTTAAAAACTAAAAAAATATAATAATAATAATTCATAATTCATTACTTTCAGTTCATTAAACAAAAAAGAAAGTTTTAGCGACTCGAGTTTTCACTTTTACCATTCCCATATATTTTCGAATTTTATTTTTGTTCAAAATTATTATCTTACGGGAAGAAATGAGTTTCGAAAGTTCATTGTTCAAAATTATTATGTTACGGGAAGAAATGAGTTTCGAAAATTCAAGGTGAATGGTGAAAGTTAGACCTAGAATCGATATAAACGTAATGAAATACATTATTATTATTTTTTAAATACTACCCTAACAACTTGAGTTACGTACAGGTAATAAATATTCATTCGTTCAATTTTCATATTGTTATAGATAAGTTCCGCAAAAATAAATTAATTCTTAGAAATTTGAGCTTTTCGGAAATCATATTTTAAGAACTCTCTAAAACAGTAAAAACTTTATGCTTTCCATCGCGGTGCCATCGAAAATTAACCAAAAAATAAAAACCAAAATCAATTGTTTTTTACGGAAATAATAACAAATTGAAAATTAAACATGTGAATATTAATTACCTGTACGAAACGCAAGTTGTTAGCGTAGTATATTTATATATAGATTAAATGTAATTTGTTATATACAAGAGAGTTGGTTTTAAAAACTTAAAAACATAAAAACATAATAATAACTCATTACTTTCAGTTCATTTAACAAAAAAAAAACGAAAATAAAAATGTAGCAAAATTAACCATTACTTCGTAAAACGTTTTATTTTATCAAAACTTTCAGAAGTATCTGAAGACGCAGGAACAAACTGCAAACAAATATTTATTAAAATAATTAAGGATTTTTTAAATAATTATATACACTATCAGCTTTAGCTATTGGCGCACTATGAACAATGTTAAAATTAGAACACTTAAAGAAATTTGTATTCAATACGACTTGCGTTAAGCACAGATGAGTTCAGCAAATGACTTCTTATTCAGGCAATACTCTTAAAAGTTTTAAATTTGTCTAAACTGGAGCTTAACGTCTAACACTCGGGTTTCATATTTTTTTAATTTTCTAAAAATCTTAATTCTCAGTTTTTATATTTATATCATTCACCCCATTTTTTCGTATGTTTTGCTACATTTTTCGAAAACTCTCTTCATATAAAAGTAAGTTATTAACATTACTACTGAAGAATATGCAACTTTTTGTCTTTGTTATACTCATTTTCTAATTTTTCTTACAAGAAATATTTGTCCATTTATAGTTTTCGAAATATCGCGGTTCTTATATTTATCGCACGTCAATTTTTGTATATAAAAATATTCTTCGTTTCCAAATATTTCAGGATATTGTTAATGGATTTGTAATTTTAATGCAAAAATGAGTTCAATAGAATGTTTAGATTAGGCATAGTGATAACATTTTTCATTTTTTTAGCATACATACACTAAAAAAAATTTTACAGTAGAATCTACTAAAAAATTTAGTTGTTTTTAAATTTTGAAAAACAACTAAGAAATGTAGTAAAAATAATTAACAATGACATAAAACAAGTGTTTACTACAAAAGTTAATTTTTCGGTTTTTTTTTTAAAAAAAAATTTTATAAAAAAAATATTTTTTTCTTTCAATTACAATAAAAGTTTGTATTTCCTACATCCTTAACGTGACCACCCGATCAAAATAAATTTAAATCTCAAATACAAAACCAGATCCCATTTGATATAGATCGATATTTATTCTTATCCAAGTTTATCTTAAAATTAGGGTATTCAGTAATATCCGATTAGATCCTTCAAATGTATTAAAAAATTGATCTCAAAATTAGTGGTATCCAAAAATATCTAATTTAAGATCCTGATAAATACCAAAATATCCCATGAAATTAATTTAGATCTCTCTCTCTTTTCTCTTCATTTCCACTTAACTCCCTGTGGAGCATAGGGCCTCGGATCTACGTGGATCTAATTAGATCCAAAAAGATAAGTAATTTTTTGTGGATCGACTGAGATATTTTGATATTATATTAGATTTATTTAAAATCCACGACATATATTGTTTTAAATGTAATTTAAAAAAATTTTAAAGAAAAATAATTTAGACATCTGCGCATATATAAATATATAATTATGTCTCATATGCATAAAAAATATTACTGATGTTAGACCATATACAATCATATCTCAAACTAAATTGTTAATCTAGTGTCATATATGGAATCTTACATCATTTAATGTCATATATAATTATATTTTGAATTCCATTATGCATATGGCACCATATTATAACACACAAAAATATTTTTTATGAGACAGTATATATTATTATATCTTTAATTATATAGCAGTGAAAAACTTTGAATTTGCGTATTTGGATATCCCTTTTTTTAAAACAAAATCAAAAATGAAGTCTATATTTTCTTTTATTGTTTAAAAAATCTGGTTTGCCACAACGAATGCCCTTGTGGTACATTTTAGGCTTCGTTCGATTTGGCACTAATAAAAAATTTCCATGTCTCATCACTGGATTTGTTACCTTTATTTGAGTTAGAAAACTTCTAAATTACAAAAATATTTAGCATTTTTAACCTTCGCCCTACCAATGGTTTTATGTACATTGTTTACCAATACCCACCGGGATGAGATGACCCTACACTTCTATGCATAAAATGTTAAATAAAAATGTTATCATGTTTTTGAAAAATTCTAAAGAACTTAACAATATGTTCACTTTGTTATTTAAAATTTCAAAAACTACAAATGGAAAAAATTGTTTGCGTGAATTCGACTTAGCGGACCTAAATCTATTAGAAAATATGTATTACAAACACGAATTCTGCAAAAAGTATTAATAATATAGGGACATTCCAAAAAAGTTCAATTAAAAGTTCGGCATTTTAAGCAAAACTAAGAAAAATACCTAATTGTTAAGCTACTGTAACTATTCGAGTTTTACAGAGTTTTATCTCATATGAAGAACTAAAAAGCATAAATTTAGTCCCTGTTTATCAAAAAAAAGATAACGATTTATTTTTTTTTCTAGTTTTAGATAATTTGTTTGTAAAAATCTGTTACAAATTTAAAAAGGTGTTTATGCACAATAATAAAATTAATTTTTTTTTATCATGCATAAAATAAATAAATGCATTATAAGGATAAAACTAAAAAAGAACAATTTTCCACTTCTTGGCAATACCAGTGCGATATGCTGATACAAACGCCGACATGATTATATACTCAAATTAAAGATAATTTTGTGTAAATTATATTCTTAAAAAAATTTAATATAGGATACATACAGGTCTGTGAAAAAATTTGTCTTTTAAAGCCAGTTTTTTTTTCCCCCGTCGAGTAGTATTTCTATAAAACAAAACTTTTAAAATCATAATGGGTTTTCTAGCAAAATTTTTAGAATCAAAAACTTTTATCTGCGACTTGCAAATCGTAAATATTGATAAAAATCATATACTACCCTAACAACTTAAGATTCGTACGGGTAATTAATATTCATCTGTTTAATTTTCAATTTGAAATAACTTACACAAAAATAAGTTAATTCTTCCAAAATTGAGCTTTTTGGAAATCTTATTTCCAGGAAAATCTTAGTGCATATGAAGTCATTGAAAATTAATCGGATTTAGCATTGAGTTAAACATTTTTGACCAGTTAAGTTCCGAACTTTCAAAGAAATTTAAATATTTTAATTGTTATACAAAAAAAAATAATGACCTTTTAAACTTAATGATAATCATTAACGTCTATTTAATACTGAAAATACTAAATCACAGAAAAAATAACTTTAATAGAACCACAGTTCCTTGAAAATCAGTGCCAGGTGAATTTTAACTATTTTCAATGCATAATTGCAAAATAATATTTTTTAATTCTGTGAAATATCATCGAGTTGGTGACATTTATCATATTTTATCATTTCTACACCAAAAATTGTATAAAAAATTAAAAACAGCTTAAGACGGAAACACCAGTGTATGCCAAATCGCCGTTATAAGTTGTTCAGAAAAAAGCTAAATTTGTTATCAAATTCTGCTAATATGTGACTTAAAAATAAGTTTGAAGACCTCGAGACAAGAATCCATTAAAAAATTTATAAAGATATAAAAGCTGAAGATTTGTAAGGTCAAATATTAAAACAATCAAAATAATACATATTCAAAAATTACACAAACATAACTATTAAAATTATAAACACAGTTTTTTTTTTGTTAATAATAGAGATAAATAGAGTATAGTTTTTGTTACAAATTAGCTTCTCCTTTTATTTTGTTTATACTATATTTTTTACTAGTTTTTTTTACTATTTTTAAATAATACTGAAAAAATTTTAGTTTAGATATGTTGAGGTTAAGAAGAAGAATAAACGTTTTTCTCTAAAAACTATAAACACTATTAATTTTTTAATCAGACTAGACTAGTTTCTGCCTTTTTATGGACAGGCGTCATCAGTGAATTTCCATTTTTTAAATGTATTATTATTATTTGTGCCTTATAATTGTCAGATTGTCTCTATATGATACATTTTTCAACACCCTGCGGCTGTAAGAATCAAACCTGCGCTCTTCTTACAAACGTAACAATACCTCATGACCGTTTAGCGATCACGCCCAAGTGTGGCCTCGAATGTAATACAGGTAAATTTAAGTTTTCTTTCCTATTAGCTTTTTCTGTTATTTCATTTCATTTAATTTATTTATTAATTCAAAAACCAAGCCCATAGGGCCAAATATCGTTCGTATTCTACAATAAATTTTTACAAAAAATAATAAAATAAATTTATAATTTAAAGAAATGCCTAAAATAAATAAAATTATAAAAGTTTAACGGTCCAAAATGTAGCAATAAGATTATCAAATTAAGTAGACGATGATGATTCTCAGTTTTATAAAATTCTCAAAAGAAAAAACCAAGAAAATCCAACACAAACGGAGAGACATGTTCTCTAATCCTCAATCTGTAAACATATCTCACTATACGGTTAAATGTAAGATGCAGACTTCTAAGAATATTACTGCTAGTACCCGTAAATACCACCAAAGCATAAATTTACTGGGGCATAAGAAGAGCACTAGCTACACGTTTGCTTACATGTAGTGTCACGAACCGTTTGTGCTTCCGAGGATTCCGACTAGCTTTTTATGAATCTCTCAGGAGGTCCCAACCCTCTCGGTAGCACCGGGCCCGAACACAAAATTAAATTCTCAAAAAAACTCAAAAATAAAACTCAAACACACTCAAACTTACCACAATTTTATACCACACGATGATTTAACGAGTCAGCTGTTAGACTCTTAAGTGCCCACCCAACCATGGTCGTAAGTATATTCCCAACTTCCGCATTTACGACCCCAAAATCCACCAAATCTTTCTCCTCCTTACCTTATCATCATTGCCTGTTAACCCTTGTTAAATTAAGCCAACATGTTTCTCAATTTCATTTTTCAACTATACAAAAATATACATTTATTGAACATATTTTTATATTCTAAACAATTTAAATAAATTCTTAAACTAATTATCTAAATATCTAAATCTAAATTCCTTCTAATCTCTAATTTTATTTTTCCTTTGATACAAATCTATATTCCTTTTCTTTCTTTCTAATACTTATAATTCTCTTACTTTTGATTTCTAAAATAAAATATTTTTATTCTTTAAATTTTTCTATTTCATACCTTTTTTTATTCTAATTTTTATTCATTTAGTTTTTAATAATTTTATTTGTAATTTTTATTAATTTTGATTTTTTTTTCTTTTTTCAGGCGCCGATACTATCAAAAAACTTTAGAAACTTATTTTTTTACTTTTATGATTTCAATTTTTTTATCTGTTTAAATTTTTTTCTAATTAATTAATTTTCTTTTCTATGTAGGGCTCAAATCATACAAATTATCACCAATATGGGCCCCGAACACTACAAAAAAATCTACCTGAAGGAGCTCCCTAAGGATAAATATACCTCTGTCACTCTACAGACGACACTTCACACTAACCGCCTACGATGTGAACCCTTTAATTTAATTTATCTGAAATGTATTTTTGTTAAATTTGTAATTTTGTTTAATTTTAAATGTACGTTCTTTTTCTTTAAGATTTTTTTAACCGGCCCTAAAGGTTTTTATTATGGCACTTTTTTAAATAAATAAAAATTAGAGTGTAATTTCAGGCGTTAATAAAAATGAAATTATACGTATAACACTTAAACATTAACCTACACTGCACATAATCCTAACCCATAAAACTTTTAATAAAAATTACTTAACAATTTTATAATCACTTTTAACTTTACATAGCCATTAATATTTTATACAACTTTTTTAACAAATGGACTATTTACTTTAGTATTCTTTTTTTTTTTCTTTTAAATATAAATTTTGAATTTAACGGTTTTTTTTTTCCTTTTCTTAACCTCACTTGTTTTTTTTTTTATATACGAATTTGATTTACTTTAAAAAAAAATAGTTTTGGCTTTTATATATATATTCCTTTTTGATTTTTTCACTTTAATAATAAATTAGCCTTGGTTTTTATTAAATATTAATTAACTTTTTTCCAAAATTTCTCAGGCTTTTTAAAACTTCCTTCCACTTTGAGGATATATGCAAACACAACAAAAAAAGAAAAGGTTTTACCTGGCTATACACTAGGAAGATTCAGGCTGATATTCGTCCAACTTGTTCTGCAATATTTACCCCTTTTGTACGGCTGTTTTATTCGGGGATTTTCAGGACTCTTCCTTTTATACTGGTACCCGTCTTCCTCTCAATATTTAACACTTGTGTATGTAGCCAGCTAAATATTAAATCCAATTAATATACCGCAAACTACATATTTTCCTATAAAACTATAAACTTACGTTTTTACTTTTATTTTCCTTTTTTCACCAACCGTTTACTCCTCCAGATCCAGATAGAAAAAAAAAACTCCTTGAAATCTTCCGGCACTAATAAATTTATTTTATTATATGTTCTTCACTTTTATTTCTTTTTTATTTTTTTTTTTTTTTTATAATATTAAATTTCATGCGTCACTTTTTCACTTTGCACTAGTGTACGCTTTGGCTGCCTGATTACTAATGATTTTATTTTCCATCTGAATCTAGCTGAGTAGCCTTAAAGTTAGTTTTCTCTTCCAATATTTACGGGAGTTATTTATCAACTTATCCTTTATTTTCCCGTACATTTTCCCGCCTAACGTCCATCTTTTTTTTTAATTTATTTTGTTTCTTATTATTTCTAGAAGCTTGTAGGCAATACAATCTCCATCTTTTTAGTATACATACCGCCTACATGCATAAGAACATATTAAATTTCCCTCCACTTTGACCATTTTGACTTTCTCCTCGAAAGATTTGTAAAATTAACTTATTTTAATGTTTTTTTTATCCCTTTCCCACTTACTTTTGCCTCCAATATACTTTTTCCCTTTTTCCCCAGCGCTCCTAGCCTTAAAATCGCCTCCAACTGAATTTACATCTACCAGGCGCACATGAAAAATAATTAGGTTATTTTTTCATTGATAATTTTAATTTTAAAATAATTTTTAAAAACAGATTTTAAAATTCAGCTTTTTCAATGGTTTTTACAACGCTGTGAATTTACTAGTTTGTTTACATTGGTTTTACTACTAGTTACAACTTACTATTAAATAGTACGCAAAACAACAACAATGTATTGATGTCATTCATGTACATTAATACCCCAATGAAACAGCTGACCGGCAAATAAAAGAAAGAACAGCAAGAAGACAGAAACATCGTGGGTAAGAATTTTTTTATTTATATTTTAATTTTATTTTTATTTTAATCAAAAATTTCTTTTCAGATTACTTTATGATATGGACGACAGGGAAGATGTTTGGAGTTGAGCCGTGCCAACCCGGTTCCAGGTTTGTATTGATGCATGTATTTTTTTATTGCATTAATTTTTTTCCTTTTTTCTTTTTTTTTTCGTTTCAGCAGACAACAAAAAAAAAAGTAGTCGGGGTAAACTGTGGTGTGACTCGCCACATAACCTTAAAAGTTTACCCAAAAGCAACCGGAAGTTTGGGCTGGAGTGTGGTTCGCTCCCGGACGTGGCCCTCTTCCATAACATTTAATACTACTAACCCTAAATTAATAGACTTGGGACACGGGCTGGAGCTAGTCACTCCTGAATATTCAGCTGACCCCTCCCATTTATAAAATAATAAAATAAAAAAACACAACTAACAAAGTAGATATTAACATGTAGTTATTACAAAAAAAAGATAAAAAGAACTGGGACTCGGGTTGGAGAGTAGTTCCTCCATTTGGCGCACCCCTCCCCTTAAAAAAACATGAAACGGGACTCGGCGTGTCTTAGGTCCGATCCTTGGACGTGCAGACCACCCTCCTAAGACGGTTTTTCTAAGTACCGTCCACGCCAAAAAAATTTTATGGCCGGGACTTGGAAAAATCGTGCTGCCAATTCTAGGGATGTCAACCTCCCGCAACAGTAGAGGCAAACAAAGATCAAGAGACCATAATCGTCTCAACGTAGCATTCACTCGAGCACACGCGTAATCAACGTGTTTCGAAAAACGTAACTTATTATCTACAAGAACACCCAAACACTTCATTTCAAAAACAAAGTTGATACTAACACTTCTCAATGATACACTTAAATCAAGGGAATCAAAACCGAAGCACATAGCCTTCGTTTTGCAAGGATTTATGTCTAACCCATTTGTGTCCATCCACCGTGCAATCTGAACAAGGTAAAATTCTATGTTTGCCTCCAAAACATCAAAGAATTGTCTTTCTCCAGAAAATAAAATCTGTACATCATCTGCATATTCAAAAGATTCAAAACAGTTATTATCTATTACATCAATAAATCATTTTAATAAATCATAAATAAAATAGGACCAATTACCGATCCCTGCGGAACACCTCTGGTAACTCCAAAGTACAAGAGTTCCTATCTCCAATCGAGACGAACTGCGACCTATTTTCAAGATATGAGCTTAGAAGTTTGCAAGCGGATTTAAAAAAATTAAAATAACTACATAATTTATTTATCGATCTAGAATGCACAACACTATCGTACCGCAAGGTTCTGTTCTTTCTCCTACCCTTTTTCTTATTTTTATTAATGACCTTCTTGGTCAGACCATCAACCCTATCTACTCTTTTGCAGATGACAGCAACATTTGTTATTCATTTTCATTCGATCACAGGCCAAGCTCTTTGGAGATAGAGGGCATGCGGCAGAACATGAATGACACACTCAATCAAGATCTTTCTACAATCTCCGATTGGGGTCGCGCGAATAAGGTCAATTTTAATGCACGCAAGACCCAATGTTGTATGTTAACCCACAGACGGGCTGTGGAATTTACATTGTCATCTGTAACTATGGATGGTATAGGTATTGAGGAATCGGATACTCTTGATGTTCTGGGCATGAGAATACAGTGTGATGTCCGTTGGAATAAGCACGTATTTCAAGTGTCGAAAGAGGCATTCAAGTGTCTCGGTTTTCTAAAACGGTGCAAGACTTACTTCACTCCATCCGATCTCCTTACTATTTATACCAGCTATATCCGGCCAAAAATGGAATACAACTCTCATATATGGGCAGGGGCTCCATTGTCTATTCTGAAGCTTCTGGACCGTGTTCAGAGGAGGGCGGTGAAGCTTATCAATGACAGTAGTGTATCCAACTCTATTGATTCATTGGAGCATCGTCGGAATGTGGGTTGTGCTCATCTGAGATAAGTGAACTTATTCCATGAGCCCGAGTTTTTATTCGTAATACTCGCTTATCTAGTAGAGCACATCCGTTTGTAGTTGATTGTCCTGTGTTTCGCACAACGCATTACAGAGAAAATTCGTTTTTTAGTCGAACGATTCGTATGTGGAACAAACTTCCCGCAGAAGTCTTCCCTGTTACTTACAATTTAGAAAAATTTAAATCAAATATCCACAAACACTACTCCCTCTTTCCTCCTTCCCATACCTTTTTCCTGATCAATACAATGCACTGCATGAGTAGGGGGCATCCCCTGAGTATTGGTTAAATTATAATAAAAAAAAAAAAAAAAAAAAAAAAAAAAATATAATACAATACATTATTTGATCCTTATTAATGTGTTCAACAATCTTTGAAAGGATGGGAACGTAAATTTTCTAACAAATTAGAATTGCCATCTTTCTTAATCGGTACAACACGTGATATCTTCCAATCATCAGGAAACTTGGATGTCATAAAAATTGTGTTCACAATATGAGTAAAAGGACCACATATATAAAGATATATAGTCTTAATAAATTTTGGGGGTATACAATCATAACCCGCTGCATTTGAACGTATTCTACAAAGAGCATAAAACACATCATCCTCCACTACAGGTTGAAAACAAAACGAATTTTCCTCTATGAAATTAAGTTCATCAAAAAATGAAGAAAACGTTGGTGGTTCACACGACTGACTGGAAATAAAAAAATTCATTAACAATATTAGGGTCCACATCTACAACCTTATCACTCGAATCAATACTACCATTCGTTCCCAAAACTTTCTACATCTGCTTGGTACTAAGCCCTTCAAAAAGGCGTTCATGAGCCTTCCTTTTCGCATTTCTAATTATTGTTGTAGTCCTTCCATTTCGCATTTCTAATTATTGTTTTAGTCATGTTTCCAACTCGGCAATATACCCTCCAATTATCCGACGTACTCTCCTGAATATATGCCCTATACGCCAAATCCCTAAGTGATATACTGTAAGTAATCTCCCTTGAATTGAACCACGAATTATCATTTATTTTATTTATTTATTTATTATTCTTTTAAATAACCGAGCCCAGAGGGCCATATATGGCAATGTATGAACATTATACATAAAATTAGCGAGCTGATCATTAACATCACTAGTACAAAATATCGTATCAAAGTCACATGCAGATGCTACTTGAGCCAGCCTTGCCATATCAATGGCATCGTAATTATGAAATTCAACATACTGTTCATTTTCCAAAAGAGACAGTTTTAAAACGGCAAAAATAAAAGCATGTCTAGAGATACCTGGACATTGCATTTGACCAGAAGAACGAACACTAATACTTGGACTAAGGATAAAGTAATCAATTAAAGAGGTTCTATTATTCTTCACATTATAATGGGTAGGCATAGAATTATGATAATAAACAAGATTCAGTCTACTGCATAGACTTAACATCGAGGAAGATTTCAACAGGCAAAACAAATTATGATTGTAGTCACCCATTATAATAACATTCTCATATTTGACGACCACATCACTTATAGGACTATCAAAAGCATCAATATCACCACTAGGAAGGTAAACCACACCAAAAAGAATTTTAGAAATACCTAGTTCAACCTCCAAAAATAAAAATTCACACGATGTAGAATTAACTGAACGCAAAACTTCCTTATATTTAACTTTTTTAGAGAGCAAAAATGCAACTCCACCAACACTTTTTTACCTGGGCGATCATTTCTTACCAGAACATAACCAGGTATATTTATAGCATTTGAGAGAATCCTCTTTTTAAGCCAAGTCTCACTTATACCTATGACGTTCAATAATTCTCCATCAAGAATATTACTAATCTCATTCAATTTCGAAGAAGAATCATTCACTTTAAAACTCTGACAATTGACAACACTAACAAACACAAATATTCTATTTTTATATTTTTTGTTTATATTTTAGTTTAATTCGCACATTAATAGAATTTGATAGCAAATTTTAAATTTTCCTGAACAAAAAATCTCGTTTACTGATAAATTTGTTTGAATTTTTGCTGAAGATATATCAAATTCAAAACTAAACATATGAATACTTATTACCTGTACGAAACTCAAGTTGTTAGGGTAGAATTTCTTTAATGATAAACTTCAAGTTCAAGGTAATTTTTTTAGTTAGAGTGATCAAATGTGTATATTAGTGCTAAAAGTGAAAGCTGATAGTGTTATTAATTAAACCAAATTTTCACTTACAGATTTATCTCTTGAACTTTTTGGACGCCATTTTTTCGTTGGAATGAAACTCTCATCACGCTCATCCTCATCACTAGAACTAGATGAATGTTCATTCAAAATGGCTGTTGCTGGTAAATTTAAATTAGTTGGTTGTTGTCTAACTGGTTGACGACGTTTTTTATTATTATTAGCATTTCTGGTAGAAGCAGCAGCAGTTGAAGTCAGCGAAATAGTTGGTTGAACTTGGGTTGGTCGTTTAAATTTATGTTGTCGTTGAGGTGGAGTACTGTCACTTTCATTATTTTCATTATTTATTGTAGTTTGTAATTCATGATTCAACGTATTCTCTAAAGGCTCACGCTTTTGAGGTCTGGTTATAGCAACATTATTATTTAAATTCTATAAGTGATAAAAGTTAGAAAACCTTTTAAAAATAACATTCCATGGAGAAATTGTCCACCGTACCAAAGGTACAACTAATATTGTACTAGATAAACGCTATTTTGTTTACAAAGCATGTGTTTTGCCAGTACCACCTGCAAAATGCTTTGCCAATATTGTTTTTTTTTACCAATAATACAACAAATTAGAAGTATTATCTATTTTTACATTCTATTATATTTCACACATTTAAATATGATATACATAAAAGGCTAAAAATAGCTTATATTTGAAATGCAATGTGAACAAAGATGGTGTAATAATTTTAACGTTTTTCGTCGACATTAAAAAAAGGAAAGTTCGAAGTTTATATCATGACCCTAAAATAAATGCAAGCTGGTCGGATGTATAGCCTAGGCTACTTTTAAAAATGCATTGTATGGTAATTTTTTATAGAGTATTTTTCAACTTCAATGATGGGAAAATTTGAAAAACATAGCGAGACAAAGGCCTGGGTTCTATATTCCACTACGAAGTGAAAGTGGAATCGTTTTTAATTCCACATTTTCAATTCCGCTGTGTTCTGAAAAACGAGTGAATCGTTTTTTTCACGACGATTTCATTTTCATTTTGTTCTTAGCAACAACATAAAAAAATGCGGGCAAACCCAAATTATCACTTTAAAGTGAATGAAATTGCAATAAAGAAGAGTGCATTTTTAACAAAAATAAAAATTAAACAAAAAAATACTTATTTTTAAAATAATATAAAATGAGTTTCGCAGTTGTGATTTCCTGGTATTTAATTAAAAAAGAAAAACAAAGAACGGAAAATCTAAATAGAAAAAGGCTTCGTGACTGTTCAAATCCTTTGGAACTACCAGAAAAATCGTAAGACAATAATTAAAACAGTCGCAAGTGTTAAAAATTAATAAAAAAAAATAGTTTTATTGCCTATTTTAGATTAAATAAGTATGCATTTATGATGGTTTTAGAAGAATTATCACCAATGGCTAAAAATACAAGCATTCCAATTATATTGCAATTGGACACATCACTACGCTATTTCGGACAAGGAATTTACCAACAAATGATCGCAAAAGACTTCAATCTAGCAGTGGAAAGAAATACAGCGTCAAAAATTTTAACAAATATGTGTAATGTTTTGAAAACTGTCATATGCCCGAAATGGATTAGATTTGAAAGAAGTCGCGAAGAAATTGAGAAATCAAAAAGGGAAATCATCGTTTGCGGTTCCTCATTTTCTATTTTATCAGTAACTTCGTCATTTTTATTTTATTTTTGTAGAATCACTTTTACTACATTGTCGGAACTGGTGCCATCTAAGTTTGACAATTCAGTAGATGAATTTGTGGTGGTTTACCCTTTGCTAGTCGTCCCGAATGATTTAGCAGCTGGAACACCTTCGACTGCTGTATAAAGGCCAGAAAGTTTGGCAACTGAATCTTCTTTGGATGATATGTGTTGGATATTATTGGGCCAATTTTTTACAATTTTAGCCTTTCAATCAGCCCAAGCATTTTCCAACCAGTTGCATCGTTTTCTGGATGTCCTAAGCTGTTTAATGTACTTGCTAAGTCCTTCCACAACTGGTCTTCAACTGTTTTGTCGCCCCTCTAAAAACCTTTGGCCAAACCAGATTTTTTTTCCATGAATGTTAAAAATGGTGCCTCTTGTTCCGGATTCATGTGTTTTCCCGTAGAAAATACAACACTTTTTCAGTTAAATATACGTATGTATATTAACAACATATCACATTTACTTACATTGTTTGATTCTTTTTTTACGTTTAATATTCAAAATAATTTTATTTTCTAAAAAGTTTGGTTTTTCACTTAGTTAACTAATACCGTTTTACAATTACTTTTTTTGTAGTGAAATTGTTTTATAGAACACATCAAATCACTTTAATTCCACTAGAAACAAAATGAAAATGAAATTTTTCTTTTCAAATCACTTATGTGGAATTGAGAACACAAATTAAGCGGAAGTTTCACTTTCACTTCATTTTCGGAATGTAGAACCCATGCGAAAATCTATTCAAAATATGTATTGCGGTTCAAACCAAATCGACATTTTCTCGCCTCTCTTTTCTCTTTTTTTTTTTGTTATTTTGTAATTTTTTTTGTTTTATGTTCTATTTTCAAAAACCTTTTAGGAACAAATCGATTAAACTTTACTTTTAAAAAGTGCATATTTTTTTAATTTTAAGCGCATATTTTAGGAATTTTATTATAGGCGCCTAAAGCACACTTTTTAAGTGTATTAAGTTAATGTCCCTTTTTAAAAACATCGTAAAGCACTAAACTCTAATTATTTTTTAAAAAAATCAGTTGTTTAAATATTTTAATTTTAAATGCATATTTTCTGCATCATTTGGCCAATTTGCAGTAATTTTTAGTAGTTTTAAACAATATTAGTTTTTTTTTGCAGAAATTCAATTTTTGTCATATTTTTTAGTGTCTACACAAAACTTCTAACCTTTCAAATTGAAGAAGACTTACCTCGGGAATATTTTGATTAGATTGAATGTCATTTGTTGTTTTGGGTGTTGAAGACATAGGTTGAACCGTTTTGGTAGGTTGATTAAATGCTCTCTCAATTCTTTGTATTTTGTAATTCAATTCTTCAATAACACGCTATAAAAACAAATATGGGTGAAACAAAATGTAATATATTTTAATTTATTATGTTAATTAAATATTTACATTTTTCTCTTTTTCTAAATTGTCTTTATTAAGCAAACATTGTTTAATGATCTCATCTTTATGGACTATCTCATCTTTAAGTTTTGCAAATTGAATCTGAAAAACATGCAGAATATTTTTTTTTTTTAAAAGATTAAAACTTATTAATACCACAATTTTGTTTTTTACTTAAATAATGATGAATATAAATTTAAGAATTATGAAAAGTTAATCGACCTTTGACATAAATGACTTTATTAATTATTAAGCTCTAGGTCACGTTTGTATTTATAAAATATCCTTTATTATTTTATATATCTCCAATATTTCGTCATTCTTTGAATGACATCTTCAGGGAGTATGAACAACAACAAACAATATTAAAAACAAAAACTTTTTTGCCGCTGCCCTCAACTCAGTTGTAAATGTTGTGTTAATCAGAGTGGAGGGCAGCGGCAAAAAAGTTTTTGTTTTTAATATTGTTTGTTGTTGTTCATACTCCCTGAAGATGTCATTCAAAGAATGACGAAATATTGGAGATATATAAAATAATAAAGGATATTTTATAAATACAAATGTGACCTAGAGCTCAATTATTTAATAAAGGCATTCATTTCAAAGGTCGATAAACTTTTCACTAATTTAGCTAAATGTTTTGAGAAAAAAATTTTCGCGTCCCGTGCACGGTTGAAGCGCGATAAAACTACAAAGTCCAAATTTTGTAAAAATTCAAAAAATAATTATTTTTTAAATAGCTAAGACTTCAAAAATCTAAAAAACAAATTAAATTTGACTAAAAACTCTTGATAATGAATCCTAGGTAAGACTAAAGCATTATATTTAATAATGAGTCCTTACTTTCGTCCAAGGACATATAGGATTTTACCAGGATATCTCGAAAGGACATCCTCTTAACTTTTAAACTAATGGCTGGATTTTTTTGAAATTTGGAGTAAGGAAGGCAATAAGTAGTAGTAGCAAAGTGTTAAATTTTAGTTTACATATATTGAAGTTAAGGCACTTTTTCGCCCAATTTCGCTTTTTTCAAAAAGCGAAAACCTCCATATCTTCTTCAAAAGAAGCACAAAAAAGTTTATTTTTGGATTGTTGTTATATCTTCGTAAGAACAATAATTTTTGGTAAAAACTTTTGTTTTACTTGCATTAGTTTTCGAGATGGATTTAAAATTTTGTTTGCTCATATCGCCTTAAGTAGGCGGCGAAAATCGTTTTTGTAAAAGCAATTATTATTTATTTTTCGAGACGAACACATGGTATGAAATTCATTGCAAAACAAAATTCAGGCATTAGAGGGTTAAAACTTAGGCCAAAATTTGAATGTGAATTTTCCACATTTCGTCTATGATTTGTTAAGGATTGAAAACGTTTATACTTTTTGGTCCCAATCTTGCTACATTCATAAAAGTTTTTTTTTTTTACATCATACTTACATTGTTATTTTCATCATACATTCTCTTTTCCTCTTCTACTTTAGTTTTATATAATGCAAAATCGGCTTGTTGTCGTCCAAAATCTGTTTTCACGTGTTCAAAATTTCTCATTGTTTCCAATAACTGTTCATTTAATTTCATTACTGCTTGAGATTTATCTAGCAATTGCTGTTGCAAATCGTTATGGCTATAGGAAAGTTCTTGAATTTTATTATTTGCCTCGGTTTGATGTTTATGAAGTTGTTCTTTTAGTTCCTGATTTTCACTATTAAATATTTGAGAGAATTTATCGTAACGCGTTTCAAGTTCATAAAATTTATCTCTGAAAAATGAAAAATCTTTTAGGGTTTGTATATTTTCTTCCTTTAATAGTTTTAAGTCATTATGAAGCTTTTCAATTTCTGAGTTTCGTTCTTGTAAACTGAAATAAAAATAAAAAAAAATATTTTAAGCGATTATCTTACACACAAAACAATCGTTGTCAAGTAATTACGAACATTTCAACAAATAAAGTTTATTCGCAAAAATTATGCGAAAACTTGTAGCATTTTGCCAAGTTCTTTCATGTTTCTACTTAATGTTTGCATAATTTATCCTTTCATAAATGATAGAACTTACATTTTTTCCAAATCGGCAATGCAGGAATTTTTCGCCACAATTAATGACAAAGATTTTTGTAATTCCATACTGGAAGTATCTAAATCATTTTTAAGCTGAACCACAACATTTTGCTGAGATTTTAAAAAAGTATCAGTTGATTTTTTTGTTGAATTTTTTTTTAATAGTTTTTTCGTTGATTCTTTGCGATCTTTAGTCATTTTGAATCTGTTGATAAAAAAATGCATTTATTTTAAAAATTATTTTGCAAAATGTTGAAAATATATATGATTACAAAATTTTAAACTTTTTCTATTAAAGATATATTTAAGAAAATGCATTTTATTTCTTTAAAAAAAAGGCCAATTTAAAAACTTGTCCCAAATTAAAGAACAAATATTACAGAATATCAAAATTTCTCCTTTATTTCTGCAAATATTTTCGAAATGTATAAAAAAAAATATTTTTTCAAAAAATAATTCTAGGGGCATAACATCGATCCCTTCAACTTGTATACCAAAGTTATTTTTTAACTTTTATTTGAAATTTATATATATATATGTATATAAAAAGGCAATAAATTATATACACAGAAAAAACTAAAAACGGGTATCAATTAAAAATTTTATTGAATCAATTAATATTTTAATTGATTTTGCACCTACCACTGAAATGATAGTATTAACTAAAAAAATTTGCATACAGTTTATTAAAACTCTTTCAATTAAAATAATAATAATATCAATTAAAAGAGTTATTGTTGTTCTTTACAACCTCAATTAAAAAGTTTAGTTAAGTTGATTTAAACTGTAATTGAAACTTGAGAAGAACACAATGATAGTTTTAATTGAAAACACGTATTTTTTTATTTTTATTATATGCCTCCCATTAAATGAAAAAAGGAAATGTAGATTTGTAAATTAAATTGACATTTTATTTATAATAAAATTAAAGCTTTTTAATATAAAAATGTATTATAAGAAAACAAATAAAAGTAAAGACAACATTTTTGTTTTGCTTGTCTTGTCTTGAACTTTTTCTTGTAATTGAATTGCTTTCTTAAAAAAATCACACACAACTTTAAAATGATAGGGTAATGACACTTATACTTATAGAAAATTTAATTATTTACAAAAATAATAGTTTAATTGTCCTTTTTCGATAAGGTTTATTTAAATCCACATGTGCACTTTTATTACCACAGATAAAACACGAAACTAAATTAAGTTTTCGTGCGTACACGAATATCTCAACAAAAAGAGTGTTGCAAACTCTAGTGAAATAACAACGATTTTGCGTGTATTTGAAATCGGTAAACTATTCAACTTATTAAAAGTTAATCATTTGCGATTTTTTTTCTTTTTATTTACAAATTAAATAATATATTGATATAATTAAACCTTTGTTTGAGTATTTAATCTAAATAAAATAAAAAAATAGTTTGCCAAATTTTTAAAAATTTTGTTTACATGTTGTCAACACTGTATGGATATATTAGAAAATTCAATAAATTTTTTAATTGAATCAATTAAAAAAATTGTTTAAATTGCCATTGTTATTCAAACAATCGATTAATTAGATATTTTTGGACCATAATTTTTTCTGTGTATACAGAAAAATTAGCTGCCAGTAATCTCCGGAGCCCTAAAAATATATGACTCAGACCTAGCGTAAGGTAAACTTATAATTTTATTTCCAGATGTGGTTATTATGTTTTTTTTTTTTTAATTTGGGCTGGACAGCAGGAAAGCAGATATTTGTCAATAAAAAGCAGCTGTTAGATAATAATTTTTTATGTGATGCCACATTACAACGTATTTTAAGCTACCGCCTTTTAAGGACTATCCCAATTGGAAATTACAATTTTTGTCACATTCAACTAGAGCTGAAACATTCAATTAAACTAAGTTAGTGTTTCCTTAAGACTAGAGTGACTGAGCCGGTTTTTTAAAACCAGTTTTAGCTAGATTTTTGTTAGTTGTCGGTTTCGGCTTTTTTGAAAAGTAAAATTTTTTAATGTCCAATACCCGGTGTTTTCTTAACCCTTAAACCATTGGGATATTTTAAATTTTAATGTAATTGGATTTAAGTGATGACCGTCTGTAGACGGTCTTAGTGGCTTAAGGGTTAACTATTCTTTTTTGGCTTCAATAAATTAGAAACAGTAAGGGCCATTATTACAACTTGCCTTTAAAGTAAATGTTAGTAAAAGTAACTTTAGCTAAAGTGAGGAATAAAGTGAGCTATAATGTTTTTCGTTATTACAACTTCCCAATAAAATAAAATTAATATTTTTGATAATGTGGCAGCACCAAACTAAAAACCGATTATTGGTTTATGAATTGGTTTATAAAAATACGTAGTGGCAAAGTACTTTTATTTATTTGTTTACAAACAAACAATAATTTGTAAAATTCGGTTGCGAAATTCGGTATTTTCTTCTTTTTCTTTATAGAGCAGAAAATGTGGTAACTTTAAACACATAAACCTTACGTTTAAAGTTAAATGCAACAATGTCTTCCATTTAGCTTATGGGTCACTTTTAGCTTAAAGTATACTTATAATAACGAAAAACTAATAATCTGTCAGATAACATCCCAACTTTAGCTATTGGTAAGTTGTAATAATGGCCCTAAAAGTTGCAAATTTTATTGTTAAAAATGGAATGTTCTTAAAAAATATGTTTTTTTTAAGTGGTTCCTGAAAGGGAGTACTTATTTACTTAAAAATGACTCATATAACATCAAACATTATTAGCGGTTTTCATTCTTGATGTTATATTTACTTAGTGTTATATTTACTACGATTTGTTCACAGCAAAGCGTGAGTGTCTGTTTTTAATGTATGCTAAATTTATATAACAGCTGATTTTTGTTGTTCGCCACATATGTATCAAAAATTATTTTACTTTAAGAAAAATGCCAAAATTTACAGAAAAAGAAAAAATCATAAATTTTTAACTGCAAAATGTGCTTTCGTTTTAAACTGGAGTTTTCGATATTTTTATTAAGTTTTTAGTTTTCCCAATAGTTAACACAAAATAAACTTTTTTGACGGCAGAACAGTCAGCTGTTTTTTTGCTGATAAATTTATCACTCGTGTTTACCACAGTTTTTTGTGTGGTATTTCGCCACCGCGTAGTAAATTTTAGTATAATACATTTTGTTGCTGGTTCTGGTAAATTCTGATAAATTTAACAAACGTACACCACTAACCAGATCTACGAGGGTTGTTTACTACCAATAATGAATACCGCTATTATGTTCCTGTGTTATTTTTGAATTTTTTCTGTATTATGAATCTGTCGTATTTATCTAAATTAACAAAACCTCATAGAAATAAACCTGTAAAAATACAAGAAAAAGCTACTAAAACTAAGTTAGGAATGATATTGAAGAAAAAACTGCTAAAATTAAAAAAAAAAATTTTTTAATATTATTAAAATAAGAATAGCAAAAATAAATCTCTTAGCTTTGCAAAATTTTATTTACAGTGGTGTTTAAAACATTTGCAACTGAAATCATGGTTTAGGTAATTATAATTTTATTGATCAAAAAGATTTGTGGTATAAGTTTTTGTTTTTTTTTTTATTAAATTCAGTTATAGCAAAATATTTTACAAATACAAAAAAATTATTCATAACTTCTCAAAAATAAAAAAAAGTAATTTTAACAAAATAATTCGATAGTGCAGTGTTCAAAACATTTGGAACTCTTAAAGTAATTTACAATAAATACAAACAATGGTTTTAACGCTCAGTATTTTGTAGCGCAGGCATTATTTTTTATAACTTCTGAACACCTCTTAGGCAGTGAGGCAATGAGCTTTTTAATATAATCGTCAGAAATTTCATTCCACTGCTTCTACAACTCTACGAAAAGTTCATCACCATTTCGGAATACTTTATTGCCGATATTTCGTTTTACAATCATCCACATGTTCTCAATCGGGTTGAGATCGGGAGATTGAGCCGGCCACGACATGATATTAATTTCATTTTCCTGCAGCCAAACTTTTACAACCCCCGCCGTGTGTTTTGGGTCGTTGTCGTGCTGGAAGGTCCATGAGAGTGGCATTTCCCATTCAGCATACGGAAGCATAACAGAACTCAAAAGATCTCTATATATTGTGGCCGTCATTGTGCGGTTAATTGGGCCAATCCCATTTCCTGAAAAACACCCCCACACCATAATGTTTCCACCTCCGTGCTTCACTGTGGCGGTTGTGTGTCTGGGATTAAACTTTTCGCCTCGTGGTCTTCGAACATTGGCTCCTCCATCTAATCCCCGGAGGTTGAATTAAGACTCATCTGACCACAATACATTTTTCCATTGCTGTTGAGTCCAGTTCAAATGGGTGCGTGCAAAGTCAAACCGAGCTTTTCGGTTTTTTCCGACACAAACGGTTTTTTTTGTACATCAATAACTTCTAAGACCATATTCTCGGGCTCTTCTTTTAATGGTGGGAAGACTGGCATCTAATGAAAGTTCAGTTTTAGCTTCTCTGGGAACTGCTTTGGGATATGTCGTAAAAAATTCTTGATTTTCCGATCTTCTCTTACAGTTGTAATACGGGGTCTTCCACCTTTATGAGTTGTGTGGATGTTACCACTATTAACAATGCGGCAAATCGTTGATTTTAGAACGGATTACTTTATAGAAATTGCTTTTTGGGAAAGTTCATTTTGAAAATCATTTAAAACTTTTGATATAAAATCAGAATTGTATTTATTTCCTGCCATTTTTTTACAAAAATTATTCTTACGATGTTTATGCTTCCATCATCATATTACAACTATTAAAGAACAATTATTATAATAAATTTGTTTAAAAAATGTAACGGCCTGAATCTCATATTAAAAAGGAATGCGATTACCATTATATCCTAGCATTTTTTAGTATAAATTGTTTCGTTAAGAGTAAGAATAATGAGAGTTGCAAATGTTTTGAACACCTGCATTTTGAATACATCTATTATTATTAATATTTTTGTTGTTTTAATTTAACGGAATTAATTTTTTTTATTTGTTTAACATAAAACAATGTATGAAGAATATGTAAAAAATATATTTTAGTAACTAAGTGTGATATTTTCTACCTTTCTTTATTTTTATCTTTCGAGCTATGTTTTCTGTCTATTTCTACTCTTTCTCACCGTTTTTTTCTCTGAAGGGATTCACAATGGACCGTATTGGTCTCCGAGTGGAGTTGTGCCCTTGGGTACATAACCCTTCCTAACCTAACCTAACTAAGTGTGATTTGAAGAAAATAAGTCAATGAAAACAACAAATGCGATCTCAGTTCCAAATGTTTTGACCACTACTGTATATTCGAGTTGAATTTTAGTTAATTTAAAATCGTCATTAACTCTGCTAAAATTAGCAAAAACTTTTATTTGTAGACTAGAAACAGCAATCAAAAACTGTAATATCAACAAAATGTTTGCTATATTTTCCTTAAATTTAGTATAATAAAAATAACAGTATATTTTGCTAATATCAACTGAAATTTTTACTGAAAAAATTGTAGACTGCTGATTTTATAAAGGCAAACTTTTATTGGCCTTTAAAAAAACTAAAAATTAAACGTTATTTAATGATTTTTTTTGTCTACCAATTTTTAGCAAATATTTTGCTAATTTAAGCAGATTCATTTGTTAATTTCAATTAAATAAAATTTAGCTCAAATATAACTAAATATTTGCAAATTTAACAATTTTACTTTTGCTATTCTTATCCTACTAATATTTAGCAAAAAAAAAGTCTGCTAATTTTAGAAATGTTTTCTGCAACGTAATTTTTAACTAAATTTTTTTCTATCAGTGAAATCCAAAAAGAAAATATAAACTTTTTTTAAATAAACCCACATCTTTTTCTTTTGTTGACATTTTAAAACAAAATATGTTTTATTTGAATCGTTTTCAATAACGAACGGCTTTCAATAAATTGATTTGAATATAAAAGGTGCATTCACACAACAATTTTGCTGCGCTCATAAATAAAAATTTTAATTTTAAATGTTTTATAAAAATGATTATTGTTTTTTGAAAACCATCGAAACAAGTTTCTAAAGTTGATCCAAAATGAGTATGGGAATGTATCCTAAAGTGGAACTACACCTGGTATATGGGCAACATAAAAAAAAAACTAAGTGGCATATTCCAAATTCAAATGCATCAATGCCAACTCCTTGGACATTTTTCGGTTATTGATCATTTTCTTATGGCAACTCACTGAGGGCCTTAATGGCCTATAAGGTGTCGTCCGGGTTGGTCATGAAATGCATTCAGACTCTCAATAGGCTCGGTAGAGGCAACTCTCTAACCTTGGGGTGGATTCCTGGTCATGAGGGGCATGAGGGCAACGAGAGGGCAGATTGTCTTGCCAACCGCGGGGCCCGAAAGCCCTATATTGGTCCTGAACCATTCTGTGGAATACCTGCGGGGTATGTTAGAGAAATGCTCAGGGCATGGAGAGAGTCTGAATTCTCTGGTTACTGGGAAAACTCTCCTGGTCAGCGCCAGGCTAAAAGATTGATCTCTTTTTCCAGTAGGGGGTCGAGGCGACTCTTGTCGCTGGAAAGGGGGGTTTGAGGACCCTGGCGTCGTACTTAACTGGACACTGTAATCTCAGATACCATCTGCACAAGAAGGGTCAATCGGACACGGATTTGTGTAGGTTTTGCGAGTTGGTGTCTGAGACCTCGGAGCATGTTCTCTGCAAATGTCCCAGGCTTTGTGATAGGAGACTTAGGTTTCTAGGTGATCGCTTCATTTCGCCTTCCGACATCGCGAACATTTTGCCTAATAGGAACATTTTAGCTTTATAGGTAGCTTGAATCTGTAGGTAACCTTAGGCAGCACAAAAGACCTACATTGGTCGCGGTGCATAGTGCCTTCTGATCTAATCTAATGGCAACTTATTTAAAAAAGTTATAAAACAATTTTCAAAACAACTCATAATGTCCACAATGGGGAACATGTACCCTAAAGTGGGCCTAAATTAAAAAACACTCTAAGAGCATATGAAGTTGTTAGAAAATGAAGTATATAATACTCAAAAAGTTGTATTTAAATTAAAATTAATTTTAATTTTGTTTATTAAAATTTGTATGTATCGTTGAAAGCTGCTTAAGCGTTTACCATATGTAATGCTAACTTTTTTAATTGCGGTAAACAAACGATATTTTTTGTTGTGAAACATTTCGAATAATTGTCCAAAATATGCAAGATCAGTTAAAGTGATGCGTAAACAGTAGGGTATTCCTATTACTCTGATTTGGTTTTGTTCGTGTAAACGATTAACTCGATTAATCGAGTAAGATTGTAAAATTACTCGAGTAACTTAAATAATTTGAGTAATGTTATTTCACTAATTTTTCCTTAAAAATGCAGTTTTCGCCAAAATATCACCTAAATATAATAATCTTTAATTTTATATAATTTTATTTAAAAAATCTTTAATTAATCTTTAATTTTATTTAAAAAATCTTAAACCTGTGCTGATGACAAAAACGAAGCGCGTATACATTCATATAAATACCCAGCCAGAAATTGCCAATGGTCTGAAAAATCAAGCACTGGCAGAGCACTATTTGCCAATGATCCAACAAATAAAGTGCTGCCAAAGCACTGATATACAACGCTCTGCCAGCGTTAGTAAAAAGTGCTTTGCCAGTGCTTAATTAACAAAATTTACAACAGTAAAAATAATAAAAGCACAGCTCTGGCTTAGAACGCTCTGCCAACGTTTGTAAAAAGTGCTTTGCCAGTACTTGATTTACAAAATTTACAACAGTAAAAATAAAAAAGTACTGACTTAGAACGCTTTCCCAACATTGGCAAAAAGTGCATTGCCAGTACTTATTTACAAAATTTACAACCGTTAACTTAATAAAAACAGTGGCACATCGCTTGTTCACAACAAGAGTGGAAAAATTCAAAACTAAATTGCAATTTATGATTTGAAGTTAAGAATATTAAGGTCTATTATAGTCAGTACAAAGTATAGTTTTTGTACTAAAATTTTACTTAAGAAAGGTATTCAGTTATTTTGTAATTAACTTAGCTGAAGCAAGCCTATTGTTATTTCTGTGTAAATTACCAAAACCATTCAATAAGAAATAATACAACTCTTTACTGAAGTGAATTACTAAGTAGGACTTTATTGGTAGTTTTTGGCTTTTATTGCCAATGCTTTGCCAATGTTTTAAAAAAGAATCGGCCAAGCCCTGCCCGGTGTTATCATTTTGGGGTTGGCAAAGCACCTAAATCTTCAGATATCCAACGCTCTGAAAACGCTCATACCACCGTTGAAAGCACTGGGCCAATTCTTTGCCGTTCGTATTTTTCTGGCTGGGTATTGTAATATCATCACAAATATTTAGTTAATATTTGTTAAATATAAAATTTTTTAACCCTTTGTATCGCTAAACGTTCTTGAAATTTTGGTCTACTAAAAGTTTACAACTATGTATATGGAATATCTCTAAGGGCTTTTTTCAAATTTTTTCGAATTTTGAAAAAGGGGAAAAATCAAGTAAACCTATACTATCGAAAGATATAACTTTAAAATACCTTTCATTTGATATCTATTTGTGTCAGGCGCGGATCCAGAGTGGATCCAGTTAAAATAATATAAAATATAATACGACACAAAATAACTTTAAAATAACACGGTTTGTAATTTAAATCATGGTTAAATTAAAAAAGTTTTGTGCATTCAAATTTTTGTTCATTGCCTAAACCATTTTCTTAAATATTTTCAAATATCGTAATTTGATTAGAAAAATTCTGTTAAAAAAGTTATTAGGTGTTTAAATATTTATGATCGCTATTAAAATATGTGATTTAATACGAAAATTTTAAAATTTCACATAAATGTTGTAAATCTTCTTTCGAAGTAGTAAAGGAAAAGTTTAAAAAGTCTTAAATATTTTTTTTAAATAATTTTAGTAGAAAAATTTGAAAATTCGGTTTACTAGAATCAAAGTACCACAAGATTTTCGGAACATAAAAAGTATAGTTTTTTTCAAATTTGTATCATCCAAAGTGTCGAAATTTCCTCTCAAAATGTATAATAGCCAAAGCAACGTGAAATATGCTCTAATAAATCAATTTTTAAGATTTATTTATTTATTTATTTATTTATTTATTTATTTTATTTTCCATTTCCTGTACAACAAGAATAAATCTTATAATTAAAGTACAGGAATTTAATTGTTCATTAAAGACAGTTAGCAGACATTTTAATTGAGAAAACAAAAAAAATAATATATATACAAAAAAAAAAAAAAATTTAAAACAATAATTAGATTTAATGCAAAGTTAAAATAAAATCAGAAAAAACGTTACATATAAATAATTAGTTGAAAAAAGAGAAAAGAAACTGTTTAAAGCTGTTTGCGTTGCTATTAAGTTGTTGATTGTGTGGAAGGATATTCCAAAGACGTGTGGCACTTATATAAAACTGCCACTCAGATACGAGTGAGCAATGACGAGGGATTATAATTTTTCTACCCCTAAGTCTGGCAAACCTAATTTTATCATACAAATATTAAGGCTTTTGTGTGTAGATTACTTTATGCAGAAACATAAGAACACGAATTTTAAGCAATGATACAAAAGATACTCCATAGAGGTTACTAGACACATGTGATACGTTGCCATACTTTCTTATGCCATAAACATATCGTAAAATGTTGTTGTATAAGACCTCTAGCCTACGTTTGCTAATAGAATCACAACTGGCAAACAACTCACATCCATAAATTAGACCAGGAATCAAATAGCATTTGGCAAGAAGTACTCTAATACTTAATGGAGCGAAATATTGTGTAGACCAGAGTGACCTTAGCTTAATATACGTTTGACCAACCAGTGTATTGATATGATTGGACCATGTCAGGTTGTTATTTAAAATCAATCCCAGATTTTTCGCAGTATTAACGAGCTTAATTTTTTCACCGTTGATTAAGACATCATCTTCAATAGAAGGATCAACAGATCTTTTATGAATTATCATAAACTTAGACTTTTGAGGATTGAGGCAGAGGCCATTTGCAGTTGCCCAGGCATATATTCTGCCTAAATCTTCATTAAGTTTACCAATATTACTGGTGATAGAGTCAAGTGGGCTACTTAAATATAGCTGCACATCATCTGCATACATATGAATTTTGCAGTTTAAAAGCTGTTTTGGCAAATCATTTGCATATAATGAAAATAATAGTGGCCCAAGGATGGAGCCTTGTGGCACTCCTCTAGAAATATTTAGAGAATTTGACCATGAATTATTTACGTAAACGGCTTGTGTGCGATTAGTTAGGTATGATGACATAAGATTCGTTGAAGTTAGAGAGAACTTAAAAAAATGTCGTAATTTCATGCAAAGTGTGTAGTGATTAACCGTATCAAAGGCCTTTGAATGATCAAGCAGCACTAAAAAATTTACTTTCCCATTATCTAATTCACGTCGAATATTTTCCGAAACATCTACCAAGGCAGACACACAACTGTGGTCAGAACGAAATCCCGATTGCATGTCAGTTAGCAAAGATTTTTCATTAATAAATGAGTTAATTTGGCTATGTAAAAGCTTCTCTAAAGCTTTCGAAAGAAAACATAAAACAGCTATTGGCCTGAACTCCGAGGTAGATTTTGGTAAGGGTATTATTTTAGCATGTTTCCATTTAAAGGGAAAAGTGCTAGACATAATAATAGTATTGAACAAGTGGGTGACATATGGCATATTAGCTCTAAAAACGGAAAATTTGCTCTTAAAACACATATTTTTTTAAGAATTTGTATTTTAAAACTTATTTTTCAGTATAGTTGGAATAACTTTGAGAAATTGATTTTAATTGCCAACAGAAAAGGGAATACAAGATTGAATATAGCTAAATCGGTACAGTCTTAAAACAATAAATTTAAATTTGCAAAAATGGCTTAAACTTCCAAAATCAGTATTGAAAACACAAAAAAAATATTTTTATTTAAACATAAAATTGTTCGATAACTAAATAAAGAAAAAATCGCTAAAATAAGCTATAAAAATATGCTTTTGTTCTAAAAAGTACTAAAATACGCTCAAAAATACGATTTTTTTATCAAAAAATAGGTGTTTTTTTTATCGAAAATAAGATTTTTTTATCGAAATATGCAAAAACAAGAGCAAAATATGCAAATATATGATATAACAAATCAATGCCAGAATTCGTAAATTTTTCTAAAAAATATAAATATCTTATTAATTTTTCAATACGACACACAGGAAAAAAAACATGAAACAACATATTTCTGGTTGTGCTAAAACAGAGGATATTTTGTGAAACAAAAACCCTTAAAAACTTCTAAGAATTTTAGATTTATAGAAACAGAAATAAACACCAGAAAATTTAACAAACAAAAATTGTAATTAAAAAGACAGGAGGAAACCACAGTGTAAAAGGTTGGAAAAACACTTAAAAAGTAACAAAGTCATTATTTTTTAAAGCCAGAAAATCTTAAAAACAATTTACACGAGCGTTCGAAAATAAATAATCCAAAAAATTGTAACATAGCCAAAAACGACAAATTACTTTTCTCCAGTTTTAAAACAAATTTTCAGTATTTTATTTTTTTTTTTAAATTCTATATAAGTGTTTGACAATTTTTTTCAGATTTTTTTCAATATAAAAATTGTTTGTTAAACGGTCACTTTGATGACCTTAAACTGAAAAATTCCGAATTCCACACCCATACTTTTACTGAAGTTAAAGAAGTTTTAATTTGGAAATTTTTTTAATTTTTACATTAACCATCATCAAAAGTAAACAATTTGTAATAATTTGATCCACGAATAATTTTGGAACTCTTGAGTTGTGAATTCTACAGTTTTTCGAAAATATGACACAAGAAAAACTAAAAATTTGCATTGTTTCATATCCCAATTTTTCGTATAAAATCCATCTCAGAGTTCCCGTACGCATTCAAAAAACCAGAAAAATTTCTTTAAAATTTACAAAATTGTTCAGCGACTTTCATGCACTAAAAAATCAATAATATTTGCTTAAAATATTCAGTCAAAAATTAAAACGCAATATGCTTGAAAGCAAAAAAAAAAAATGCACTAAAAATCAAAAAAAGTATGCTCATAAACATTTTGGATTTTTGCAAAATGCGATAATTTATAAATGAAATCCAATATAAATGTCAAAAATATGACGAGTAGATGCTATGTTAAGGATTACAAATGTTTTCTTTTATTTGATTCTTAATTTTCTTTCTTTAATTCTTAATTTTAAATTTTTTCAAAATATGCAATTAAATTGAAAATATGCACAGCAAACAATGCCAAAATATAAATTTAAATATACATTTGTTGCAAAATATGCAACAATATGCATTAATAACAAAATATGCAAAAACAAATTGCACAGAAAATTTCATATAGACGCAATCGAACAAATAAAAACATAACAAATATTACATTATTCAAAAAATTTAAAAAACAGGGTCACTGACGAAGGTTCAATACCAGAAACTGCGCAGTCTGATTAAGAAAAAAATTGAAAATTTGCAATGTAGTTATGATTTTTAGAAAATACACTCATTCTTCTCTACTACGCCTTTCACAAATCAATGACATTTTGTTGCAAACCCTTTGATTAGGAAAAGTATTTAGTCAAAATCGATTTTGGGCTGCTGACTACAAACATGCATTTGCATTAAAGTCGTTGCCTTGATTATAACAATAGCAATTGTCATCTTCATTGTCATACTCATATACCGCTTATAGAAATAAACTTCTGGATTTTTTTAATAATAATAATTAAAATTGATATAATAACGGTGAATTAAATATCATCTGGTTATAGGTAAATATTTATATTAATTTTTGTTACAATATTTATATGGCTGGGGAGCCAATTTGTTAGGTATTCTTATTAAAAATAAGTTATATACATATAATATATATATACATATAATATATATATATATATATATATATATATATATATAATATATATATATATATACAAATAACATAGTTATTTATCTTACAATAAATGTATAATTGGCCATGAAGGCTTTCTTTGTATTGATATTAAATAAATAAATAAAATAAAATATATAAATAAATTGGTAATTTTAAAAAAATCTTTGAAATTCATTTAAAACGAAAAGACGTTTTTGCATTTCTATCAAATTTGTGGGTCATTTTTTATTCCAGGCTAAAGTTAATGATAAATTCCATTATCTGAACAATTTTGAGTACATATCGCTCATTTACTGCAAGAGCATCACAACTCAAAAAATATGATTTTTGAGTCAATGACGCAGAATTATTCGTTATATCACGTATCATATTGTGTAAAAAAGTTGTATTGATATCTTGTATACTCCCCTCTTGAGAGAAATTATGTCGTTCTAATTTTTCTTTAAGGTGGGAGTAAATTGAAAACTTTAAACTCGTTTTCTACAAAATCAAAATTTTTGAGTTATGACGTTATTGCAGTAAATGAGTGGTATATTAAATAAATGAAACAAAAAATATGATTTTAAAAAATTTCGAAGTTAAGCCATTTTTAGACCAAATCTAAATACATATTCCATTTGGAACCATTTGTAATCAAACTGGCGGGGTGTAATCAACGAAAAACTACAAATCGTTTAAGGCACATCCAACACATTTCAAACGTTGGCAAAACATTTTGTTTTTTGTGCTTTACCGGAGCCAATTTTTGTACGACCAACTAGGCAGAAAAATACAAAGGGACCAGATTTAGCAAAGCCCCGGAAAAGTTGGGAAGGTAATAAAATGCATTTTTTTTTTCAAAATCCACGTTTAAAAAAGATAGTTTTTTTTAACTTAAAAAAAAATATGTTATAATTTATTACACTATGCCGTTGCCAAATTAATATGTGGAACTCTTACGGAATTCAAAGCTAAAAAAAGATGATAAATATAGTAGAAAAAAAGGATTTACATAAAATATAATTTATTGAAAACAATAAAAATAAAAGTTTTGCAGTTGCACATAATTGTCCCTATCTTTTTGACGGTTTAAGCTACGAAAGTCATTGATACCCGATTTTAAAGGTACCCAGGCAGAAAAGGTACCCAGCCATTGATAACCGATTTTAAAGGTACCCAGGCAGTAAAATACAATCGGCACAGTATTGGCAAAGCGTCAGCTACGGGGCACAAAGGGGGATTACCAATCGTGACACTATTGCCCGATTGATAACAGTGGCCAACTGATAGTTTTAGCAAACTTGCCAATGTTGGCATAACGTTGGTAATTCAAAAAATTTTTTACTTTTAGAATAGTTTAAATTAAATTTTTAAAAATGTCTATAATAAAACACATTTAAAAAACTGCAATGCAGTTCGGTCTTAAGACTTATACACCAAATTTAAATGTTTGAAATATAATCAAATATAAAAAAATGCTTCTAATTGGTAATAATATTGTTAAAACCAAATTATAGCAAAGAATTTTGCGAGTGGTACTGGTAAAACAAATGCTTTCCAAACAAAGTAGTGTTTTCATAGTACAATATTAATTGTTTCTTTGTTAATTTTTAACACGATGGGTTTTACAGAAATAGCAGTGGTTTGCCAGTACTATTTTTTTAATACCGTTTGCCAAAGTTTACCTGGGTACTAAAATCATGGTTTTACTGGTTCACAAAAATAATTCAATAATAATTCGCGTTAAAATGCTTTTTTTTTAAATCCGGGGTTCAAAACGCTTATTTCAGAAAAGTGGTTTTCTAAAATTTTTAAAAAAATATATCGCACTTGATCAACAAGAGGGTATTAACTCAAAATTTTTAAAATATCACTTTTTTCAAGAAATCAACTAACAACATCAATATCTATCTTTTGTAAAAATTTCAACGTATTCCGATTGCTCTTTCATATCGAAAACCACTTTTGAGACCATTTTCATGATAATGTAGTGATTACCTTTATTTCAACAAAAAGGTATTATTTCGAGTTAATGCAAAAGTTCAAATAGAAATGAATCGTATATTTTCATAAAAAGGTATTATTTTTATTTGAGCCTCTATTTATGTTAAAAATAATCAAACTGTTTTATTTATATTTGGTTGTATTTTGAGTTGATACTGTTTTGTTGATAAAATTTGTTTTATTTTATAAATTTAAATCGATAAAATTTCAAAAAAATGGTATTAACTCAAAAAATTGATTTTTTTTTGCAATGAGTGGAAAAATTTAAAACAAAAACAATGTATATATATTTTCAAATGGAATTTGCTTATTATGATATGTTTGAATTTTTAAATTCTGTTAAAATGTGGCCATAAACAGTTATTTGACTCTACAAAAATTTTAAAATTTTGAGTTAATACCCTCCTGTTGATCAAGTGCGATATGTTAATTACAAATTATTCTTCTATACCATTACCTAATCCCTATGTGGTACTATTGCATGTTTTTGAGTTATCTACGAAAAAATTTAAAAACCCTTGTTTTTTGAAATACAGTCTTTTAACCGCTGTTTCAGAAAACAATGCATTTTGCCATGGAGAAGTGAGTAATTTCTGAGCACTAATAATACCATTTAAGTAGCTTTTAAATGAGTTATCAATGACTTTCGTAGCTTAAGCAGTTAAAAAGATATGGAATATTATGTACGACTACTTTTAAAATGTTCGAATATTTGTCATATTTTGAAACGAGATATTTCGAGATCCGCTATGATTAGTTGTCCTACATTTGGACGTGGTTACAGTTATATGATGTACATCTTCTATACCAAGTTTGGCTGAAATCTGAAAGGGTGGAATAAATCGAGGGATTGAATTTTTACAGTTTTCAGTGTACTTGGTAATAGTGCTTTTCCAACACCCAAATGATAACTGCGCTCTACGGTGGTGACAATGCCTTACACAACGTTAGGAAAGCACCCACACAAAAAAAGCAAGTGCTATACCGGTTGTGGCAATTTGTTAAAGTGTTCAGAAAACACTAGAAAAATAAGAAATGTTGATTATTAAATAAAAATGAATTCGACTTATAAGGCTGAGTTTTTGGGATGTCAGTTAAACTTGGTTTAGTTAAACCGGTAACGAATTTTGTCTGCCAGTTCCAAGTTTATTAACAAACATTTGTCGTACCCCATATATCTTGTTTAGAATTTTCATCTTTATCATATTAAAACAAAATAATTCATATTTCAGCAGAATCGTTCCTTTTAAAAATTTCATTAATCTAAGTTTAAAGATAATCTACAACCTAAAAACTAGACCTAAATATACAAGACGGCAACAACTATAGAATCTTTTCCCAAACATTGGGAAAGCATTTCTTTCAATTGCTTTGAAAGTACTTATTTTTGTAAGACTACCGTCTAACAGAGCTTTGTTTTTATTACCACCCTTAACTTGTACATGGACACGGTCTAAAAGTGCCTTTTTTTATTAAAAACCATAATTGTCACCTTGCTCTCTGGTTTTGTGTTTGGCCTTAGGGATTTTGGCAAAAGTGCAGTTTACGGGGTTTTGGAAATCAAAAAAAAAAAAATACATGACCCCCTCCAGAATAAAAAAAAAAAAAAAACCGAAATTATTTTTGGGAGGGGCTCGGCCCCGGGAGGCCCGTGGGAGGCAAAAAACAGGGGGCCATAGTAACAGGGTCGTATGGGTACTCAAATTAAAGGAAATTGTCTCACGATTTCAAAAATGATATTTTTTTTTCGGATCCATAACACCTATTCCAAATTAGAGCCATTATTCGACCAATAGTAATATACGAAAAAAAGTCAAAAATAAAATTAAACAAAAACGGTACTCAAATAAAAAGAAATTGTCTCACGATTTCAAAAATGATTTTTATTTTTGAACCGATAACACCAATTCCGGGCTTAGGGGTTTTTTTACTCCCATCAGTCCAATTCTCGGCTTCGCTGAGGCTTCGCCCCGGGATGCGTAGGAAGTGGCTTTACTAAGCAAAGTTTTTCTGCGTAACCGGCCTTCGGCCGGGCTTAGGGGTTTTTTTACTCCCATCAGTCCAATTCTCGGCTTCGCTGAGGCTTCGCCCCGGTATGCGTAGGAAGTGCCTTGCTAAGCAAAGTTTTCCAAAAAACCCGTTTCCGTTTTTTTAACCCAGGGGGGCCAGGCGCCATAAAACGATTGTAGAGGGCGCTTCGTATCATGGATCCAAAAAAAAAATCATTTTTGAAATCCAGATGAAATTTCCTTTCATTAGAGTACCCCCACTTATATGTTACTACGAATACCGGTTTTTTTGGCCCTAGAGGGCCCCAGGGGCGTCAGCCCCCTTAACCGAAGATAGAAAAAAATTTTCTTTTTTCATTCTGGAGAGGACCATGTATTTTTTTTTTTTGATTTCCAAAACCCCGTAAACTGCACTTTAGCCGGGATTTTCAAGGCCACGCTTCATATTTAAAACAACATGGAGACTCATTTGTTGAAAATTACACGAAAAGTAATTGGAATCAAAAGAACGATCTATTGAACATTTATTATTATTGTAGTACATAATACAAGTTTTCATTGTCTAATTGTATTTAAAAATGTTATTTTAATTATTTACGCCATTTGCAGTATTTTTTCTGAACTTAGTTTTTCATATTTTAGTAATATATTAACAAAACTTATAACAACTTTGATAAAATGATAGTAGTTGAAAAACAGTTTTTTTTTAATAAATAAATTACCTCTAAATTTGTAGATATTATTAAATTAATTTAGTTTTTAACACAGCTTAATTTTTTTTTTGCAACATTTAAATTACACCAACGCCACAACAAACGCAAAAGCCCAATACATTAACTAATAAAAGTAACGAATTGGAAAACGGAATGAAAAGCATTAGTGTTAGTGAATTCAGTTCAGTTACTCTCTAACAACTACTCGGTATTTTAAATTTGGATACTCGATACTTCTAACGGTATTAAGCTGTTATGACACTGTATAGTTTTTGTATAGTTTCAAGATGTATTGGGAGAAAGAAACAACATTAATGTGCGAATGAAACATATATACAATTTGTAAACAAACCGTTTTGTTTTTTTTTTTAAACTGACAGTTCCAAAAAGAAACTGACAACAAACTTATTTGCCTGTGAGAAATGTCAAGATAAAGTTCAAAATTTTCGTTTGCACTTTTGACAGATATCCCAATTTTTCGCTGATTTATCGATAACAAAAGTATTTGTTTTGACATTTACTACAATTTGGCACTATGTGTTCGTACTCTTTACACTAGTTAAAAAATTGAGTAACAATATATTTGTACTGCTTTAATTTAGATTGTCAATACAAAAACTATACAGTGTCATACGGGCTTTAACATTTATATTTCAATTTTAAATTAAAGTTGCATTCAAGATATATTTATATAGGTAGTCTTACTAGAACAACAACTACAACAAACAATACTAAAACAACAGGCATTTTGTTGTTGCGTACAGTACAGTACAGTGTCAAAACCATTTAAGAAATGTCAAAACCAAAGAAGAGGAAGATAAACAGCTGGGCTACTAAGACTACCTATATAAATATATCTTGGTTGCATTTATATTAAAATTTAAATTCTGTAACGAAAATTTTTTTATTAACTTTTCATTATATTTTTAACAGTTTTTTTTTTATCTTTTTGTTTCTTCTTTAAGCTACCCATAAACTTTGCCATATTATTGCAAATAATATTGCCAGTATTATTGTCATTTTGCCCTACTATAAGATGTACAATACTTTTGCACAAAATATGGCACCACTCTTTTGTTCAGTTGTGGAGGGATACAAAAATTGCACAATATGGTCAACACAATATAAAATATTTTTTACATTTCTTGGTTGCGCAATAAGAATCAAAACATTTTTGATTTTTTTTCAATATACTATACAACCTTCCAATATGACATACACACTGGTAATATTTTGCACAATAGTAAAAGTTGCACAAGACCTTTATTTTTAATTTTTAGCAGAGTTGTATATTAATGTTAATTCTTTTAGCGAAGTCGAATGTTTGCATCTGTTTTCTGTGTAAAATGCAACTCAACATATCGATTAGTAACTTCAAGTACCTAGTACCCAAAAATAAGACAAATACTCGGCAACCACAACTCCTTATTTTCCCAGCACTACAATTAATCGAAAAAAAACAAAAACTGTTATAAAAGTTATTAAATTGTGTGAAAGAAAATACGCGATTAATAAATATCTATCAACATTAAATACAGTAGTTTTCCGACTTAACGAACCATCGGTTTAACGAATTCGGGATTTAACGAACTCATAAAATTTTGAATTGAGTACAGTGATGCATTTTCCGTTTTTTTGTTTAGGGCCAAACTATCTTGACAGGACCAAAAAAAAAAATGTTGAAATAAATTTCATCATTGGCTTTTTATTTTAATAAAAATTTGTTAAATACTAAAATGTTTTAGTAAGAGTTTATCTTTAAAATATATATATATATATATATGTTTACAAAACTAAACGTTATTTTAAAATTTTGGTAAATGCGAAAAAAAAACACATAAAATAATGAGTTGGGAAAAGAGAATTAAAGAGAGAATATATATAATAATTTCACTTAACATTTAACTAACAACTTGCCTTTTTAAATTATACAATGGTTTTTAATAAACTAAAACTTTTAAAGGAACTTTACTTCTTTGCAACCTTTTAATTAGACAAATACAACACAACTACAACCAAGATATATTTATAAAGGTAGTCTCAGTAGCTTACTAGTTTATCTTCCTCTTACCTGATTTTGACATTTCTTACATGGTTTTGACATCTTACTGTACTGTACCCAACAACAAAATGCCTGTTTTTGTATTGTTTGTAGTTGTTTGTTGTAGTTGTTGTTCTAGTGAGATTACCTATATAAATATATCTTGACTACAACGAATAGTTGCAGTGTTGTCAACTTTAACTTTTTAAGTCTAAAAATGCGCTAATTATAATGAATAGGTGCAGTGTTGTCAATAAGATTTAATAAGATTACAGTTTCTGGATAATAGGGAGTTTAGACTGCGCAATTACTCTATTTGATTAACACTGCAGGCACACGATCAAGATTTTCTTGATAGTCTTTTACATATACTGTTTGTCAAAATATGTAAAAATTAACAGCTGTGACGAAGGCTGCACGCAAGTTGAAAGCAATTTCAATATTTGTGAAAGGAAAAAACAAAAACAATTTCAAAAGAATTGTAATCAGCTGTTTTCTTGAACGTAAATTGATACACTCCACTTGAAAGAGAAGTCTGCAGCAAGTTCGTTTCAATTTTAGAAAGTGTATTGGTAAAAAAAGTGTGAGTGTATTAAAACTTGATAGGCAAAACTTGATCGTGTAACCATCAAGTAAAGTTAATCCACCATTTTATTCTTCCTCGTTTACCTCATGGCAAAACAATACCTGTAGTGCAATTCAGTTATTTTTAACGATCCGACAATCGCAAAATATATCGATAACTTTTGTTGTTTGCGATTAAAGCTGTTATGACACTGTATAGTTTTTGTATAGTTTCAAGATGTATTGGGAGAAAGAAACAACATTAATGTGCGAATGAAACATATATACAATTTGTAAACAAACAGTTTTGTTTTTTTTTTAAACTGACAGTTCCAAAAAGAAACTGACAACAAACTTATTTGCCTGTGAGAAATGTCAAGATAAAGTTAAAATTTTCGTTTGCACTTTTGACAGATATCCCAATTTTTCGCTGATTTATCGATAACAAAAGTATTTGTTTTGACATTTACTCCAATTTGGCACTATGTGTTCGTACTCTTTACACTAGTTAAAAAATTGAGTAACAATATATTTGTACTGCTTTAATTTAGATTGTCAATACAAAAACTATACAGTGTCATACGGGCTTAAGTGATTTACTAATTACACCTTAACGACAGTCGACAATTCTATTTTTCTATTTAAAATGTAACCTTTTTTCTATTGAATAAACAACACGAAAATTGTTGCTATTTATATATGTAACAATAACAGCTGACTTTATACAATAGCGAATATCGTTTAAAAATGTAAATGAAAGCAAATCATTAATTCTGTAGCTTTCTTTTTTGCTTTTTTAAAATAAGTTACTGAATACCAAAATCGATAAGTTTGTTGTTTACTTTTTTAAATGATTCGATTATCGTTAAAACAAGTTACTGAATCGCATTACTATAGACTTATTAGAAAAATATTCACTCATTTCCAAAACCAAAATGTCAAAAAATGTATACAAAAAATAAACAAAAAACCATAGCCTGTAAAATAAATAACCATATTTCTCCATAAGGTGGGACTCACACTATCGTGTTAAATACCTTAACTATTGCTTTGGAGTTAAAAGTGTTGAAATGAGATGTTTTGCAGTACTTATTTCAGTCTGCAAAACACATACAATTATCGTGTTTAAATTGTAAATACCTGTTTAAACACGATAATAATGGTATCAACTAAGAGTGAATGCAAGTTTGAAGCGGACGTCAACAAAAACCACGAAAAATTTAATATTTAAGTAAACTAGAATGAAGTGTAACCCCATTAAAACGTGTTTTTTTTGAAGTGATGTATTGGATGGCCCAAGAGCTACTTAACTTTTCTTCCGGATAAACTTAAATGCAGAGACAATCTATTAGTTGTAAAAAGCTTAAATGCGTTGATGCAAAAAGTGTTTTGCTATCTAGTCTTAAATCTTAGAGATTTAATTTTTTTTAATTCCCTAAGGACTTGAATGTTTTGTTTATTTCCCTGAGGGACTTAACTTTTTTGTTTAATTTCCTGAATTTAAACTTTTCAATTAATGCCCAAAAAACTAACTTTTCTCTTGTCTTATTTCTCTTATTTTCTGAAATTTAAATTAATTTTAATAAATTTTAATTGGGTCATGAATTCTTCAAAGCTCTGCTTCCAAGTATTTGGTAACGATTTCTTGTGTTTAGGAAACTAGCGATTATGTATAATTTTTCTAACAGAACACACTGATTATTTTAGTTAGCGTAGACATAAACCATACTACTCGTTAGTATTACAAAACTCAACTATGTGTTGTGATTTCTGTATTTAACAGCTCTGTTTTTCGATTTCTTTATTGACACTCTTCGATTTTTGTTTACTTTGTAGTGTAGCGGTTTTCAGAGATACAAGTCGAGTGGCGCAAATTCGATGCGCTACCACCACCGACTTTTGTTTGGGATTCAAGCCGCCGCCGAAGCAAGTGGCTAGTTTCGGTTTATATTTGTTAGCTGAACAAACCAGCTTAGGCAATATATTTATTGATTTTTTTTTTTCAATACAACCAGGGTTGGCATACAGTAACTACTCTTAATAAAGGTAGTTGGTTACAACAGTAACATTAACACCGAAATGAAAATTTAAAAAATGCGATGCCAAAAAGACAATTTTACCTGTTTGATTTTTAAATAACTGGAAATAAAGATAAAATATTATATAAAATACAGTAATTTATTCTTATGCATACCTGTACCACCACAACACCAATACATTAACCTAAAAAAAAAGAAATAAAATCAGAGTTAGAATTTATATTCTCATTAGTATTATTAACTAACATTAAACATATGCTACGAAAAAATTAAGTATGTACTTAATTTTTTCGTAGCGTTTTATGTCGGGATGCTTTTTTAATATCCGCACAATAATTTTTACATTGAATTTAGTTGTATTTAACTAATATTTTTTATTATTTAATAAAACAATAACTTAACAACGCACCATCTTCGTTTTGTGCTGTATCTCGTAGATAAAAGCATTCTAATTTTAAACAAATATTTACAAGAAATTACTTCTCATGTGTTTCGTTCGTCCAAATCACCACTGTTAAATAGTGTAAACAAATATTAAAAGTTGACAATATATGTTGGACATTTTTATAAGATTTAACATATTACGAACAATTGTATACATAGAGCCAAATGTTAAGTGGTTTTTCACATAGTGTGAAATGACTTGTTACATGGAAAGTATTTAAGGGAAATCGTTGTAAATGCATAGACAACATTTACAAAATACTATACATAAGTTATACTAAACTTGATAAAATTCACAGTTTTAATGAAAAAATTTTACTGAGTATACTTTCATCGTATACATTGGCTTCAGCCGGCTTTGAGCCGCTGCCGACAATTTTTTGCATAGCCGCCGCCGACGTTTTACAATCGACTGGTATTTCTGGTTTGCACTCTTCCCTTTTTTCGCCTTATTATTATTATTCATTCTTTATTCTTATTATTCCACACACAACGGTGTAGTATCGGCTGCTTTATGACATGCAAACTGTCAAGCAAATCATGTAACATTTGGCGTAATTTTGGGAATTGGACGATTTTTTTTTTCGTTAAGAAATAATGGAACAATTTAATATTATTTGTTTACCAGTAACTTATTTGTGGATTCAAAATAGTATGCATATTGTTAACATATACATAATATGAGGATATTCAAGATGCAAATTGCATTCTCTCAGCCTTGAACAGTATTATTGACTATGCAAACTGTGCAAAAATTACCATTGCACTTTATCATTTGTGATTGCACTTTATCAGGCGTTCCATAAAAAAGTTATGTATAATAGGAGCATTTCAACTAACATTTTCAGAAAATATTGTCAATCAACTTAGGAAAATGATTTTTACAAAAATACAATGATATTTAACTACAAAAACTTGGTAATTTTAGCTCTATTATTAATGACAGTTAAGCAGAAAATCGTAATAAAATTATCCATTCTATTGCATAAGTATCCCTAGATAGTTTAATAAATTGTCCCATACATATAGATCAAATATGCTGTTATTTTTGTTATTTTATTAAAAATTATTTTATTATTTATTAGCACCAAGAATAAAAATAAGGTATTCAATTTCATCAGAGCAATGACTTTAAACTAGAAAAAAATAAAATTATGGTTAGAAAAAAATCAGATCAATGACTTTAAACTAGAAAATGTAAAATTATGGTTAGAAAAAAATTAGGATTCAGTTATTTAATAAATAAGTAAAATAAACAGATTTCTGTTTCTGCTACTTTTTTTAAATCACATATTAATTTTAATATTTATTATATTAACATCTGTTTAAATAATGTTTAATATATTTAACACACATTTTATTTCATGGAAATCAAACTGTTGTATGTATTTTTTTTGTTTGTTCGTGAAAAAACATTTCTAACTTTTATCAGTTATGTGCACGAAATGACCTATTATTTGTTATGTTCGTATATTGTTACATTTTACCAAGTAATTCTTGATTAAAATGTGTACACAAAATGTTAGAGGTGTGCAATATAAGTTCTATATTTTTTTAAAGAATTATCATAATAAGAACAGTTTTATAAATAGATAAAAATGTTAAGTAATATTTTATAATGTAAGAAACTGATTTGTAACATGGACAACAGTTTAGGAAATTTTTGTAAATGTGCAGACAAAATTTACAAAATAGAATTAAAAATTTATACAAAACTTGATAAAAATACACAGAATTTAAATGAAGAAAATTTTACAAAGATTAAAAATTTAATTAAAATTTATACAAAACTTGAAAATTTATACAAAACTTGATAAAAATACACAGAATTTAAATGAAGAAAATTTTACAAAGATTACAAATATTTCAAATTATCGTGTTCCCTATGGGAATTTTTTGTGTGTAGCAACTGATATTAACCTACATACTCCTTTCGTAGCTTTTTATGCCAGGATGATTTTTTAAAACCCGCAAAATAGTTTTTATATTGATTTTTGTTAAATTTAAGAAGTATTCTATTTATTTAAAAAAAATTTGATTAATCAAGATCAAACAGAATTAATAGCCCACCATCTTTGTTTTGAGCCGTATCTATTTTTTTTATACTTTAAAAAAGCATTATCACTTTAAACACATATTTTAAAGAAATTACTTAATTTGTGTTCTATTCGTCCATTTTAATATTGCTAAATTTGAACAAGTTCTATTTGATTAAAAGTGCAAACAAATATTAAAGTTTGACAACATAAGTTTGCCAATTTCATAAGATTTACACAATAGATACAATTGTATACATAGAGAAAAATGTTAAGTAATTTTTCATAATGTATGAAATGACACGTGGAAAGTATTTTAGGAAAATCGTGTAAATGCAAAAACAAAATTTACAAAATGGGATACATAATTTGTACTAAACGTCGTCAAATCTACAGAATTTTAATGAAAAAATTTTTACTAAGTATGTTTCAAGAAAAAAAGTCATGTGAAAAAACTTGATTTTCTGGGGGGTTTTTTTTTTTCAAAAATACAGTTTTTAAAGCTATTTTATTTTAACTGAATAATTTTGAAGAAAAGTGCTATTATTCGGTATTCTTTCGAATAGTAAAAATATTTCGAATATACACTTATAATAATCCATGCTAAAAATACGAAAAAAATGTCAAAACAACGAAAGCTTTTGTAAAATGAACAAATTTTCGTTTATTTTACAAAATTTTTGGTTATTTTGACATGGATTATTATCAGTGTACCGCATACTGAATTGTTATCGAATATTCGTAACATCTCTAACAAAAAGGTGTTAGCATATACTAAAATTTTTGTTTGTTTTGTATTTAAAACATAATCAGTTTTTGCACATAAAGATAAGAAAAAATTACAAAAAAAAAAACATTGGCTTCAGCCGGCTTATCGCCGCCACCGACAATTTTTTTTGCCACGACGCCACCGATTATTTTCAGTCGGCTTGGACCTCTGTTGGAGCTCTGTTTTTCGATTTCTTTATTGACATTCTTTGTTTTTTGTTTAATAAAATTTCAGTCGATTTTTACGCGTCCGCAAAACTGGTTCTACTTTTAAAGAGTAGCGGTTATACGGTTTTTATTCTTTCATTCATTGTGTATTTTATAGTAAAATTACAGAAAAAAAAACGTTTGTTATTGTTTATTTCTTACCGCTTTCATTTTTAACTTATAAACAGAACATGTGAAAATAATTCATAAATTAAAAAAAAATACACAAATTTGCGGTTATTAAATGAAAAAAGAAGTGAAAAAAATTGTACATGCAATTGATCAAATGGTATTTCTATGTGTAGGTGTATAGAATAGAATATAAATTTTGTGAATGTGTGAAAAAAAAAACAAATTTCAACATAAAAAAAAATTCTTAAAGGAATGTAAGGAATTTATAATTTGTTTAAGATAAATTAAATAATTTGATAACAAAAAAAAAAAAAAAAAAAGAAGAAGAATATTGCAAAATTTCTTAAAAGGTGTGTATAATAACAAATAAAAGCCGCTACGGTGACAAAAATGAAAACCTAAACACCCTTGGAATGAAATTTAAGGAGAATTAAAAAAAAGAACAACAGGAATATAAAAAAATTTAAAAGAATTAAACAAAATTTATACACAGTTTTATAAAATCTGTAATTAAATTTGAAAAAAGTGTATAAGAATATAAGAGAAATCAAAAAACCATACAAGGATTACCTTTCTACTAACTGGATTAAGGATTACTCATCACGTCATTATTACCAACGTCATCATCATCATCACTGTCGCATTTTTTCAATGTTCACCTTTTTCGCATATCTCTGCCTTTAAACGTCATTATTAAGTTCAACACCAACAACAACAAGACAACAGTATAACATACTACCAACAACAACAACAACATTTCATATCTACATAATTTCAGTCTTGTCATTTTTTAAAAGTGTATCTTCTCTTCTACATCTCCTTTTTTTTATGTATATTTTGTTGTTGTAATATTTGTGCGTGTTTGTTTTTTGCATAAATATAAAAAATTGTAATCAACTAAAAATAACTCGTAACAATTTTGTGGGGGCAAAAGGGAAATCCTTTCCCCTGACGTTCTTGTGAAAACTGTGTGTCTTTGCGTGTTTAAATTATGACAGAACGTAAATTTACTCGGGCTTTAAATAAGCCGGGTATGGCTGCCCAATTGCGTGAGACTGTTTCACAAGTGGTTCGAGAGAGTGCAGTTTTGGTAAGTTTTTTTTGTTTTTGTTTTAGTTTTCTTTTTTTATTGTTGTAGTCAGTAAATTGAAATTTATTTAGGCCGTTTTCTTGGGAAGCAGTGATGCAAAACGTGGAACAACAGGGCCATTTGTGGCACTTTTGACTGCTTGATTGCCCTGTGGTACTTTCTTATCTATTTTGGCCCTTTCAGCTCAAAATTAAACTAACTACTTTAAACCGTTTAGTTCAGGCTTTGGCTAAAGTGCACTTTATGGGGCGTAACGAAATTAAAAAAAAAAGTACATGGACCCCTCCGGAATAAAAAAAAAAATTTTTTTGTTCTGGAGTTAAGGGGGCCGGGGACCCCTTTGGCCCCCAGGCCCTAAAAACTGATACACCACCGAATATACAAGTATGGGTATTCAAATCAAAGGAAATTTTCTCCCGATTCCAAAAATAGTATTATTTTTTGGATAAGTGAACCAGGGCGGCAACCAGAGCCATTTTAAACCCCCAAAAGGGGGTAAAAAAAAAAAATGCAAATGTTAATGAAAAAAAATATGACCCCCTCCGGAATAAAAAAAAGAAAATTTTTTTGTTCTGGAGTTAAGGGGGGTGGGGCCCTCTTTGGCCCCCAGACCCTAAAAAGTGATACTCGAACGAATATGCAAGTATGGGTACTCAAATCAAACCAAATTTTCTCCCGATTTCAAAAATGATATTATTTTTACTCAATTTATTCAAAAAAATAAAAATTTTTTTGAAAAAAATCGCGCGATTTTAGGGCCTGGGGGCCTCGTTTGGCCCCCAGGCCCTAAAAACTGATCACTTTTTAATTATTTAAAACAAAAAATGAAAATTTTTTGAAAAAATCGCGCGTCTCATTATCTTCCCTAGTGTGACGCGCGCAGGGAAACTTTATTCAGCGAAGCCACCTGCCGCGTCCTATGGAGGAGAAAACCCCTAAGAGCGGCCGCAGGCCGCCACGCAGAAAAACTTTATAAAGCAAGGATTTTCAATATTGTTGCAGTTAAATTAATATTTGCAAAAATGTGTAATGATTAAAGTGATTTTTTTTTCATTTTAGGGCCTGGGGGCCAAACGTTACATTTCAAATTTCAAAAAAAAAACCCTAAAGAAATGTAACTCCAGAACAAACAATTTTCTTTTTTTATTCCGGAGGGGGTCACATTTTTTTCATTAACATTTGCATTTTTTTTTTACCCCCTTTTGGGGGTTTAAAATGGCTCTGGTTGCCGCCCTGGTTCACTTATCCAAAAAATAATACTATTTTTGGAATCGGGAGAAAATTTCCTTTGATTTGAATACCCATACTTGTATATTCGGTGGTGTATCAGTTTTTAGGGCCTGAGGGTCAAAGGGGGCCCCGGCCCCCTTAACTCCAGAACAAAAATTTTTTTTTTTTTATTCCGGAGGGGGTCATATTTTTTTTTTTTTTTTTTCGTCACGCCCCATAAACTGCACTTTTGCCCCAGTTTTTTTGGGAAGTAAGTTGAACTTGGTTAGGTTAAATAAAAACAAATGTTTGTAGCCATTATCAAATTTAAAAATTTGACTAAATTCTGGCATACGAACATAACCATTGATGCCAATTTAGCGCTTTTCACGCTAGATTTTACTTTTTTATTACCCGAAACTAGCATTATTTTCTTTCAGAGATTTATATAAAAAAGTCGATAGGTTGAAGCTTATCATTTGTTTTTTGTTAAACAAACAACCGTGCAATGTTTATTTATTAAATTGAAAAAGTTTTCTGTCCGCTAATTTAACGGAGACTTTATCTACTGACAGGTCCTTACGAAAATCTTCCGAGAACCAATGTAAACCCTTGCACAAGTTTTAAATATTATATGTACGGAAGTATTTCGGAAGATGAATACAAAATTTTCATTTGTTTTTCAAGTTATAATTTTAATTCAGGAATTATAAATTGTATTTCAGATTTCTTAATTGGAATTCGAAAATTATAAATTGAATTTAAAATTTATCAAATGAATTTCAAAAACTATTAATTGTAATTCAGTTTTATAAACTGTATTTCAGAAAATACTGATCGAATATATTAATTATTTTTCAGAAATCATCATTTGTATTTCAATAATAAAAAATAATCGAATAATTTTTTTGTCCAAATTACATTAAAACCCGCAACTTCTAACGCTGGTAGGGAATGGAAGATCCCCTTAAACATTTTTTTTACTTATTTTTCGCATATTCAGCTTTTTAAAATGCATAGATTAAGTGGTATTTCTTCAACCAATTCGACAAACTGCCATATTCGGGACACCCTAATGTACATACTTGAGAAAATAAAAAATTTTTATACCATTATTGCCTATGTAGTGTGTTAGGGTTGCCATTTATTTAAAATATCTAAAATATATGTTAAAAAACTCTTCGGAAAAAAATCGCATAAAAGCTGAACAATTACGAATGTTGGAAAAAGCTCGGTCACCCCTTGGATTAAACTTAATAGGCATTAATATACATATTTTTTAGCTTAATTTAAAAATGATGTAATTTTTGACCCCACTTTATAACCCCTAAACATGATACGTGTCCCATATTCTTTTTCTTTATCACATATCCAAACTTCAGTAGGATCGAAGAGAACCCATAGGGTGAATCCCCTTGATAGTCGCGCTCAGTAGCGGAGAAATTTGGTATTCAAATTGCAACTTTGCTCACAAACGCTTGAAGATTTTTTCAAATTTAAAATTTTGTACCTATTATTTTTATATAAATAAGGGTGTCTTCTGGGTCTTTTGCGTATTTTTTTTTTTTAGCTTTGATATTCAAATATATTATCCTGAGAGAGTTTTTCGGAATTCGAAATTGTTTGGGAGATACAGCCATTTTTGTAAGCAATGTTTTTGTCTAAATGGGGCAAAACAAAACCTAACAAAATTGAACTTAAAACTTAAACGAGTTTTTCTCGAACCTCGTTTTTCAAACTGGTACGCAGGGTTTCTCAAGTTCTACTTAACCGATATAGCGCTTAATCGACGCAGAATCAACTTGGCTATTTTACTATTTGTTTTTTACACTAGACTCCAAAAAAATGGTCAAATATCGATTTGTCATTTTCAAACGGGTACATTTTTCCACTTTTGGCCAAAAAAAAAGACCAACTAGGAAATTAGTGAATAACACCTTTTATAATTTTCGGAAAAATATCACTTACATTTGATAAGACTATCAGTATATTTAGGCTGTTTATATCTCCCTCTGGGGAGAGGTCGCGCAAACTCGTGTCTATGACGAGGGGCGAACTAAGGACCGTGACGGGTTACCTCTCGGGACACTGTGGCGTATCAATTGTACAACGTGCAGGATTTGTGAATTGGAACCCCAGACCTCAGAGCATATTCTCTGCAAATGTCCGAGAATCTCCGACAGGAGGGTGCGTTATCGGTCGAATAGTGACGCCATAGGACGTTTGGAATTGTTTACCTTGTAGGATAGTTGGCTTCGTAGTGAGCCTGAACCTACAGGGTGCATTCGTTGGCAGCACAAAATACCAACTTCTGGCCGCGGTGCATAGTGCCACTCTAGTCTAGTCTAAGTATTTAATTTTAGTCAAAAAATCTTTAGCCGTTATTGTCCGGTGGACAAAACTTAATTTAAGCCTCCCACTTTTTATTTATTTTATATTAAACAATTTTATTTAAATTTTTATAAAATATAGTTTTTTATTTTCTTTTAAATTAATTCCAAAATTGAATTGAAAATATTTGACAATAAATTATCTGAGTTATAATTATAAAATAGTTTTGAAAGTTGTTTTAGGGAAGCATGCACACTAGGCCGGGTCGATTTGTATGGAGGCAAAAAAATCGTTTAACGTTCAAGGAAAATCGTATTCTAGGGATCAAAATAAAAAACTTTGCCGAAGGAACCATACCTCTAAAACGTATTCTGATGTCCCGACTTTTGACCCGTAGGGTGAAATTTTGAAAAATTCCTCTTTGACCCATTTAGAGTGCCCCAATCGAGTCCAACCCAATCGAATATAAATTATGCATTCACCTGCTAGAGCGTCTTCTGGAGAAGAAATAGATACCCTAATCTTGGAAGGACTCCTCCTACTTTCTGAAATATCTCCATCTCGAGATTTTTCCATTTTGCTATAAAACCACGGCTAAAAAGGTCTTCTTTCAACTTCAATTTTAACACCTTAGTCGGGACATCAGAATTCGTTTTAGAGGTATGGTTCCTTCGGCAAAGTTTCTTATTTTGATCCCTAGAATACGATTTTCCTTGAACGTTGAGCGATTTTTAAATTGACCCGCCCTAATCCACACATATAGAATCTTGCGGCACGGGCTAACGTTTTTCAAAAAAAAAAAATCGATTTCTTTCATTTGGAACCATTTGCAATAAAACTGAGGGTGTAATGAACAAAAAATCGTCATTTTAAGGGACATCCTAATAGTCGGTCACATACTCGTATGTTCATTTACTATCCCATTTTTGCCTTGCCTTACTTGTTTACTTCCTTAAATTAAAAAAATCGAAAAATTTCCCTGAAAAGCCCTTTGGGGGGTTTAAATTTAATTAAATTACTTTAAATTTGAAGGTATAAAAGAATATACTAAATATAGGAAAAAAGATAACGTAATGTTTTCTTTGACGTCAAATCAAATCAATTCTCCAAATTTTACGTTATATTTTTTTAAATTTATTTACTAAAATGGTTGTTAAATTTGGTGACACCCCATTAAATGTTTTCATTCGACAGCCCTGCCTAAGGCCCTTGGAAATTTCCCATAAAAGGGTGTGTCATTTTATGTTGCAGCAAAATTTTCTTATCAACTTTTATGTTGTCGCTGTTTGGTTGTTGTTGTTTTTGTTTTATTAAAAACAAATATGAATGCAGAATATAAATAAGATGCATTTGTCAAACACTTTACAAAACTTAAATATGTACATATATTTCTTTATCAACGTTATGTCGTGTACGTGGCATGTATGCATATTGTTTTAACAAACATTTGCGTACAGTAATTTTCTTTGAATGGCATAAATTTGGGCAAACAAACAGTAAAAGAAACAATATTTGAGATATTGCTTTAAACAATTATTTCCGCATTTAACACTAAAATGTCTCCAGAGGATATTAAGACAGCATAAAACGCACCCAAATTGCGATTTTCCAGATATTTATAATATGTGACATATTTTACTGTATTTCATTTATTGTCACAGTAGTCGGTCTATTGAACTTTTATATTAAACCAATAAATAGGGCAAGGAAAGTGATAAGTAAAAAAGGAAAATAGGAAAATAGGTGTTTAAAATATGCTGTAAAGAAATATGCGCTTAAAATATGCGCTAAAAAATCCAAAAATATGCACACAAAATCAAAAATATGCACATACAACTTTTGGATTTTTAAAAATCGATTTATTCTTTGAGATTGTTGGTTTAGAAATGGATTCTAAAATAAATGTCTAACAAATGACAACTAAATAATATTTTCAGGTCTGTAAATGCTCTTTTTTTGTTCATTTTTAATTTAAACTTAATTTTAATTTTTTACAAAATATGCAATTAAATTGAAAATATGCAAAATATACAGCAAAAAATGCCAAAATATGCTAGATAAATATGCATCTATAGCAAACAAGGCAATTAAATGCATTTATAACAAAATATGCATCAACAAATCGATGACATTTTGTTGCAAATTCTTTGATTCGGAGAAGTATTTGGTCAAAATTGTTTTTTGGGCTACTGGCTACAAAAATGCATTTGCATGAAATTCCTTGCCCTAGTGATAAGAAATTTAAAAAAAAAATATAAAACGCCCTGACAACATCCCAAATAAATAAAAAGTAAATTTAGTAATTAAATATTTTATTACAATTAAATTTTTAATGTTGTCGAAATATTAAAAAAAACATTTATTAATTTAAATCAAGGGTGGCAGGCAATACGGCTAAAATATCGTTTAAAAACTCTTTTGTTATCCCCAAAATACCGCTGCCGAAATAACTAAAATATCAATATATTTAAAATACCGTTACTGAAATAACTAAAATACAGTTATCGTTAAAATACCGTTAGCGAAATAATTGCAATAGCGCAATCGTTAAAATACCGCTACCAAAATAATCTGACAAGATCTGAAAAATAAAAACCCCTCTAAAATTTGATCATAAACTTGCCAGTCATTGGGGCTAAAAATATCGGTGTGCATTGGCATTACCTGAATAACAAAAATAACGTTACCCTTAAAACACCATTACCGAAATAACTAAAGAAACGTTATTCCTTAAATAACGTTACCGAAATAACTGAAATACCGTTACCGCTAAAATACCATTAGCGAAATAAGTAAAATACCGGTCATGGTTAAAAAACCGTTACCGAAGTAACTAAAATATCGTTATGCATAAAATACCGTTACAGAAATAAAAGAATGTAGAGTTACCCTTTCCAATATCGGTTAATTTAAATCTTAAATGTACACTACTAAGAAATATAAATTACAAAATTATGTTTGTAATATTAAAGATGCTTCATAGAGTACGAGTATTTGTGTAAATTGAAAAAAAGTTTTTTAAGTTTTCACCAATCCAACTACACATTTCCTGTCGTTAGCTGGATAACAATGTAAACCAAATATCTTTGCGAATCAACAAATTTAAAGGGTGAAAACAAAAAAAAATTTATCATTTTAAATCGTAATTATGCATTTTATGCATTTTATTAACTTTTCTTTATTATAACACCTTTTTTTATTTAATCGATTTACCTTCTTACTTTCATAAATCTGTTAAAAATATCTTATTTCAACCGAAAAAACTGGCCAAATCCAATTTTTCTCCATTTTTGTATTTTTTGCTGCCAAAAAAATTATAATATTTTAAGGACTAAATATTATCCTTTCCACTATTATCAATGTTATTCAGAGAATTAAAATAAAAACTTAAAATTTTATCCCTAGCGAGTACTAGCAAAAAATAACCTCATTTGTATGCTTCCAAAAAAGCGCTTCATCGCCTTGCATACAATAAAGCAATTAGGAAAGACATTCTGTTGTGCTTCCCTAGATGCCTTATTTTCAGCAGTGAATAATGCTTAAAATGAAGCAGTAAAGAATGGTATGCATTAATGTTGGCAACAAACAAAAAGAGCTCTTTTTGTTGCTTACGAAGGCAATAGAGCACATGAAATAAGCGTTTTTCACCTGCTTAAAAGAGACATACCAAGTGCGACATCGCGAACAAAAATCATGGCTTCCTGATTTGCTTTGGAAGCGCTCGGTAAATAATTAATGCCTTCTGGAACTGCTTCTGTGCAAGCACTATTTTTTGCTTTTGCACAATCCTCATTTGAAAATGGTAAATTTTTTCGTTTCCACTCTTTAGAAGAAAATGTCATCGATTTGTTAATGAATATTTTTGCATATTTTTCTATAAATGTGTATTTTGGTTCATATTTTGACATTTTTGTTGCATATTTTGAGTTAGTTAACATTTTTAGCTATCTTATTTAGCTAACATTTAGGTGACCTAAATTTAGCAGAATATGATTCTCAACTTTATTGAGAATTTTGCTGACGCAAATTCAGGTGCTTTTTTCTGTTGTTGTAGCTTAATTTTCAACTATTTGTGCGGTATTTTTTATGGGTGTAAGAGAAAAAAGATAAAATATTTTGTTTCATAACCTAACTCTTCAAAAAATTTGAAAAAAAACTCTTTTAAGCCTAATTTTTTTATAGCATAACTAGCTGTTTTTACCCGGTCTTGCCCGGGACTCAAATAGTTTAAATACAATGCATATTAAAAACCAATTTATTTGCATGCCTTAAGACTTTAAAAAGTTAACTATTTTTTATCCGATTCCTTATTTCCCATGCACAGCGGTGACCCGCTTCCGACACCCCCGCGGGCGACGCCACTCCGACCGCTGCCATCTCACACATTGCGGTGTACCCCGTTTGTATAATATTGTGAAATTCTTAAAGAATAAACATACACAGAAAAAATTATCAAAATAAAATATCTAATGAAAGATTTGATTTGAATTTAATTTGTTTCTAAACAAATATTTAATTGAATCACTTAATATTTTAATTGACTTTTAAATATATAAATACATATTTTATTTTAGACGCAATTATCATATTATTTTTTCATATACTGTATGCATATATACCAAATACATTTGAAGTTAACAAACAAAACAAGCACACACACAAACGGACTCAGCATTGTAAAAAACACACATACCAACGTATAGATCACACACTTTTTTTGCGAGTATCATATTTTTTTTTGTAGAAGTTATTTATAACTTTTTTTTCCTTTTTAATTTCAATAAAAGGTTTAATTGATAGTGTCATTGCCGTTATAGGTGCAAAATCAATTAAAATATTAATTGATTCAATAAATTTTTAATTGAAACCCGTTTTTTGGTTTTTTCTGTGTATTATGCGATCTTTTAGAGGACGATCTTTTTAAAATTTGAGCGGAATCTGGTGAAAAATAAAAAATTGTTTATTTTACATCAAATTTAAGCGACATCTCTTAAAGAGTAACAATTTATATTGCGAAAATCCATGCATTTATAAATTGAAAAACGGTTTGCATATAAATGGGAGCGGTCGATGATAAGTATTTGGTGACCTGGCCCAAGGTGAAAAAATTCTGAGTGCTAAATTTTAACTAAATCTATAAGAAAATCAAAATTTGTTTAGCAAACATCTAATTTGGGATATGAAAATTTCACATGTTTTAGGAAAATTGGGCCTGATCAATAAAAACTTGTAAGTTAACTTTGCCCGTGGTAAAGGAATATTGTCTACAAAAATTTAGAGAAATCCGTTGAAAAATGAATATGTTTATAACAAACCTCTAAAGCATATATAGAAATTTTTAAAAGTGGGTGTGGTCGATAAAAATATATGGCGACATTGCTTGGGATCATGTGAAGTGAATTCGAAACAAATCAGCTACAAAACATGACAACTTCAGAGATATAAACATAACATTGCAAAAAAAGACGTCGTAAATGTAGGCGTGGTAAATGAAAAGTATGCCTGGGGTATGAGAACCATTTGTGCCAATTTTGAGCAAGTGAGAGAAAATGTTTTATCTAAAGTGAAAAATGCATAAAAAAATTATAAAAAGTGGGCGTAAATCTTGGCATGGTCGACCAGATATGTGGCGTTCTTGCCTGGGGTTGGAGGACCAAGTGTGCCAGTTGAAGCAAGTGCCAAAAAGAAAAAAATGGTTTATCTAAAGAAAAATAATGAACTCACAAAAAAATAAAAAAGTGGGCGTAAAATTAGGCGTGCCCAATAAAAAGTATATGGTGACCTCGGCTATGCACCAAGTTTGAGCGAAATCTGTTGGAAAATAAAAATTTGTATAGCGAACAAACAAACAAATAAACAGAAAATTAATTTTATATATGCATGTAAAGGGTCCGCCAAATAACTTTTTTTTTTTTTTAAAATGCTATATAAAAAAAAACTACTGAATATTTTCTCAAATTTCTTTTTTTATTTGAAAGTACAATCCTTCCGGTTAATAATAGAAAATAATTTCATTCAAATGGCTGCCTCGGCTGGCCATGCAGTAGCCTACACGATCGGTCCAATTTTTAAGCACATTATCGATTGTGTGTAGCTGTATTTCACCAATGGCTTCACGAATATTGTCCTTTAAAGCGTCAATTGTCTCTGGCTTGTTGGCGTAACACTTATCTTTGACGGCACCCCCACAAATAATAGTTCAACGGTGTCAAATCGCAGCGCCGAGGTGGCCAAACGACATCAGCTCTGCGGCTGATAATGCGATCTTCAAAAACAGGGCGCAAAACATCGAGTGTAGCTTCGGCTGTGTGGCACGTAGCGCCGTCCTGTTGAAACCAAATGTAGCCAATATCCTCCTCTTCAATTTTTGTGAACAAAAATTCGTTCAACATGGCCCGATATCGATCGCCATTGACTGTAACGGCCACTCCTTGCTCATTACCATGATTTTCAAAGTAATGTCGCAATATTTCCCAGCGTTGTTCAAGCGTTTACACAACCATATTCGTTCAGTGGAAGGATAAAACTAATTATCTGTCAAATCAGACATGAGCTAAGTGTTACCATTCACGAAATAAGCACTAGTTAAAAGAAAAAAAACGTTAGATGGCGGACCCTTTATATATATTGAAAAAGTTTGAATAGTTTAATCACGTTTTTGATATTATGAGGGTTTAAATTCAATTAAAATCATTACAAAAGTTTTTGATTAACTTGGGTCAAAAGTAATAAAAGAATAAATAACGTAATAAAAATAAATACAAATTAAGACATAATTAATAATTAAAATTGTACTTATTTGGTGGAATTTAAAATAAAGTTTCATTAAATGATAAATAGATTTCGTAATCTAAATGAATTTCGGTATATTTATTGAAGTTGAATACTTGGTTTTTTGATTTCAATTTCTATATTTATTTTCAGAGCTTAAACAACAACTTGTTTAACTAATTTTTTTTTTTTTTATTGTTAAGCACATGCAATGTATTTAATTATTTGTATTATTTATTTTTTTAATCTATAAAAAGCTTTTGTTTAGAGTTTTAAAGTGACGTGTTTTAGACGTAACGTCATGGATCAAAAACTGGACTTAACTAGTACATACCCTAATTTGAATTAAACAACAACAAATTGAACAACAATGACAATTTTTATCTAAAATAGTAAGTCAGTTGGTTGGTGGTTGGTTGGGTGGATGGATGGATGGATGGATGGATGGTTTCTCAAATAAATAATAAAATCATAATAAACATTGGAATGATATTAATGCAACTTTCCAACACAATACTAAAACGGAAGTTTCAAATGTTAACACGAAATATTAAGTAAGGGAGTGTTCGCTAATGTGGTCTGGTCACCAAAGTGGACCTCTTGTTTTTTTTAAATTGCTGAATAAAAATGTTAAAACTGTCAACTGTCATCAAGTTTATTTTCCGTTATCAATTTTTAAAAAAAGTTTCGACGTGAAATCACACGTTTTCTTGATTTTATTGTGTCGTTGCAAAAAAACTCAACATAAAGTGTAATTTTTCGTTAACATAAAGAGTGGATAACAATAAAGTTTTTTTTAAAAAATTTCCAATTTAAACAAAAGAAATTGTTAGAAAAAAAATAATAAATAAAAAAAAATGTATTTGGTCGCTGCAGTGAGCCGTTGATATATTCTCATATTTTTTTAATTTGTTGATGGGTTTCAATGTTTTAAGTGTTTTACGCCTTACTTTAACCATTCCTTTCTATTTTGGACAGCTTTTCAACATGGTGCATAACACAAAACAATATCGTTTGTGTACTGAAAACAAACAAACATTTATTTTTTGGGTTTATTTTATAATTATAAAATAAACGCAGCATTCTGTTCTTACTACATATGGTAACCCCTACATCAGCTTTAACACTTCTGTCCTGTATAAAATTATACCCCATATGTTTTGTTTGTTAGCTCAAATTTACACAATTTTAAAATCATTAAAAATCATACTATATCTTGTTTGGAATCAATTTTTTAATTTGTAATTATAAATTCAGAAACTCATCACTTGTAATTCAGAACATAAAAATTTATATACAGAAAACATCAATTGAAATTTAGAGAATATCAATTGAAATTCAGAATATATTAATTAAAATTCAGAAACATTTAATTTTAGTAGCCATTATAAATGATATTTTCTGAATTTCAATTGATATTTTCTGAATTTCAATTAATGTTTTCTAAATTTCAACTGATATTTTCTGAATTTTAATTCATATTTTCTGAATTACAAATTCTATTTCCTAAATTTTAAATGATATTTTCTGAACTCCAATTGATATTTTCTAAATTACAATTGCAAAATTTGTATATTAAATATTTTGATTACACTCATAGAAATAAACCTGTAAAAATAGCAGAAAAAGCTATTAAAAATTTGTTAAAAATTACTTTGCAGAAAAAATTGCTAAATATTTACAAAATGAAAATGAAAATTATTCAAGTTCGAGGCCATATACTCTATATTTCTTCATTAGGATATTGTCCTAACAAATAATCTATAGAGTTTTTGTTTTCAAATTTATTATTTGACCCTTTCAGGAATGTGTTGATAGATCTATTTCGGGAATTTTCTAGGTTCCCATCATCAGAACACGTTTTGAAAGCGGTAACAATCCCATGCCAAACCTCAAGCATTCATATGAACTAGTTTACTCACTACATGAGAACTAATATACATATGAGTTTGAAATTAAAGATTATAACCATTGATCAAAAAATAAATTGAAAACTTGTTTTGTGTGCAAGATCCACCTCTGGTGGATATTCAATACACGTTTTTTTTTTTTTGTTTCTCTCTCATTTTTTTATATTTTGTTAAGTTAGTTAACAAAACAGGGAAAGTAAACTAGGCGGTACTCTGCCTTTTTTCACAAGTTTGTTATAATTTTTATTAAAAATAAAAATTATGTTTTTTCGACCTTTAATTGTGCAATGAAAATGAAAATTATTCAAGTTCGAGGCCATATACTCTATATTTCTTCATTAGGATATTGTCCTAACAAATAATCTATAGAGTTTTTGTTTTCAAATTTATTATTTGACCCTTTCAGGAATGTGTTGATAGATCTATTTCGGGAATTTTCTAGGTTCCCATCATCAGAACACGTTTTGAAAGCGGTAACAATCCCATGCCAAACCTCAAGCATTCATATGAACTAGTTTACTCACTACATGAGAACTAATATACATATGAGTTTGAAATTAAAGATTATAACCATTGATCAAAAAATAAATTGAAAACTTGTTTTGTGTGCAAGATCCACCTCTGGTGGATATTCAATACACGTTTTTTTTTTTGTTTCTCTCTCATTTTTTATATTTTGTTAAGTTAGTTAACAAAACAGGGAAAGTAAACTAGGCGGTACTCTGCCTTTTTTCACAAGTTTGTTATAATTTTTATTAAAAATAAAAATTATGTTTTTTCGACCTTTAATTGTGCAATGAAAATGAAAATTATTCAAGTTCGAGGCCATATACTCTATATTTCTTCATTAGGATATTGTCCTAACAAATAATCTATAGAGTTTTTGTTTTCAAATTTATTATTTGACCCTTTCAGGAATGTGTTGATAGATCTATTTCGGGAATTTTCTAGGTTCCCATCATCAGAACAAGTTTTGAAAGCGGTAACAATCCCATGCCAAACCTCAAGCATTCATATGAACTAGTTTACTCACTACATGAGAACTAATATACATATGAGTTTGAAATTAAAGATTATAACCATTGATCAAAAAATAAATTGAAAACTTGTTTTGTGTGCAAGATCCACCTCTGGTGGATATTCAATACACGTTTTTTTTTTTTTGTTTCTCTCTCATTTTTTTATATTTTGTTAAGTTAGTTAACAAAACAGGGAAAGTAAACTAGGCGGTACTCTGCCTTTTTTCACAAGTTTGTTATAATTTTTATTAAAAATAAAAATTATGTTTTTTCGACCTTTAATTGTGCAATGAAAATGAAAATTATTCAAGTTCGAGGCCATATACTCTATATTTCTTCATTAGGATATTGTCCTAACAAATAATCTATAGAGTTTTTGTTTTCAAATTTATTATTTGACCCTTTCAGGAATGTGTTGATAGTTGATATCAACACATTCCTGAAAGGGTCAAATAATAAATTTGAAAACAAAAACTCTATAGATTATTTGTTAGGACAATATCCTAATGAAGAAATATAGAGTATATGGCCTCGAACTTGAATAATTTTCATTTTCATTGCACAATTAAAGGTCGAAAAAACATAATTTTTATTTTTAATAAAAATTATAACAAACTTGTGAAAAAAGGCAGAGTACCGCCTAGTTTACTTTCCCTGTTTTGTTAACTAACTTAACAAAATATAAAAAAATGAGAGAGAAACAAAAAAAAAAAACGTGTATTGAATATCCACCAGAGGTGGATCTTGCACACAAAACAAGTTTTCAATTTATTTTTTGATCAATGGTTATAATCTTTAATTTCAAACTCATATGTATATTAGTTCTCATGTAGTGAGTAAACTAGTTCATATGAATGCTTGAGGTTTGGCATGGGATTGTTACCGCTTTCAAAACGTGTTCTGATGATGGGAACCTAGAAAATTCCCGAAATAGATCTATCAACACATTCCTGAAAGGGTCAAATAATAAATTTGAAAACAAAAACTCTATAGATTATTTGTTAGGACAATATCCTAATGAAAAATATAGAGTATATGGCCTCGAACTTGAATAATTTTCATTTTCATTGCACAATTAAAGGTCGAAAAAACATAATTTTTATTTTTAATAAAAATTATAACAAACTTGTGAAAAAAGGCAGAGTACCGCCTAGTTTACTTTCCCTGTTTTGTTAACTAACTTAACAAAATATAAAAAAATGAGAGAGAAACAAAAAAAAAAAACGTGTATTGAATATCCACCAGAGGTGGATCTTGCACACAAAACAAGTTTTCAATTTATTTTTTGATCAATGGTTATAATCTTTAATTTCAAACTCATATGTATATTAGTTCTCATGTAGTGAGTAAACTAGTTCATATGAATGCTTGAGGTTTGGCATGGGATTGTTACCGCTTTCAAAACGTGTTCTGATGATGGGAACCTAGAAAATTCCCGAAATAGATCTATCAACACATTCCTGAAAGGGTCAAATAATAAATTTGAAAACAAAAACTCTATAGATTATTTGTTAGGACAATATCCTAATGAAGAAATATAGAGTATATGGCCTCGAACTTGAATAATTTTCATTTTCATTGCACAATTAAAGGTCGAAAAAACATAATTTTTATTTTTAATAAAAATTATAACAAACTTGTGAAAAAAGGCAGAGTACCGCCTAGTTTACTTTCCCTGTTTTGTTAACTAACTTAACAAAATATAAAAAAATGAGAGAGAAACAAAAAAAAAAAAAAACGTGTATTGAATATCCACCAGAGGTGGATCTTGCACACAAAACAAGTTTTCAATTTATTTTTTGATCAATGGTTATAATCTTTAATTTCAAACTCATATGTATATTAGTTCTCATGTAGTGAGTAAACTAGTTCATATGAATGCTTGAGGTTTGGCATGGGATTGTTACCGCTTTCAAAACTTGTTCTGATGATGGGAACCTAGAAAATTCCCGAAATAGATCTATCAACACATTCCTGAAAGGGTCAAATAATAAATTTGAAAACAAAAACTCTATAGATTATTTGTTAGGACAATATCCTAATGAAGAAATATAGAGTATATGGCCTCGAACTTGAATAATTTTCATTTTCATTGCACAATTAAAGGTCGAAAAAACATAATTTTTATTTTTAATAAAAATTATAACAAACTTGTGAAAAAAGGCAGAGTACCGCCTAGTTTACTTTCCCTGTTTTGTTAACTAACTTAACAAAATATAAAAAAATGAGAGAGAAACAAAAAAAAAAACGTGTATTGAATATCCACCAGAGGTGGATCTTGCACACAAAACAAGTTTTCAATTTATTTTTTGATCAATGGTTATAATCTTTAATTTCAAACTCATATGTATATTAGTTCTCATGTAGTGAGTAAACTAGTTCATATGAATGCTTGAGGTTTGGCATGGGATTGTTACCGCTTTCAAAACGTGTTCTGATGATGGGAACCTAGAAAATTCCCGAAATAGATCTATCAACACATTCCTGAAAGGGTCAAATAATAAATTTGAAAACAAAAACTCTATAGATTATTTGTTAGGACAATATCCTAATGAAGAAATATAGAGTATATGGCCTCGAACTTGAATAATTTTCATTTTCATTGCACAATTAAAGGTCGAAAAAACATAATTTTTATTTTTAATAAAAATTATAACAAACTTGTGAAAAAAGGCAGAGTACCGCCTAGTTTACTTTCCCTGTTTTGTTAACTAACTTAACAAAATATAAAAAAATGAGAGAGAAACAAAAAAAAAAAAAACGTGTATTGAATATCCACCAGAGGTGGATCTTGCACACAAACAAGTTTTCAATTTATTTTTTGATCAATGGTTATAATCTTTAATTTCAAACTCATATGTATATTAGTTCTCATGTAGTGAGTAAACTAGTTCATATGAATGCTTGAGGTTTGGCATGGGATTGTTACCGCTTTCAAAACGTGTTCTGATGATGGGAACCTAGAAAATTCCCGAAATAGATCTATCAACACATTCCTGAAAGGGTCAAATAATAAATTTGAAAACAAAAACTCTATAGATTATTTGTTAGGACAATATCCTAATGAAGAAATATAGAGTATATGGCCTCGAACTTGAATAATTTTCATTTTCATTGCACAATTAAAGGTCGAAAAAACATAATTTTTATTTTTAATAAAAATTATAACAAACTTGTGAAAAAAGGCAGAGTACCGCCTAGTTTACTTTCCCTGTTTTGTTAACTAACTTAACAAAATATAAAAAAATGAGAGAGAAACAAAAAAAAAAACGTGTATTGAATATCCACCAGAGGTGGATCTTGCACACAAAACAAGTTTTCAATTTATTTTTTGATCAATGGTTATAATCTTTAATTTCAAACTCATATGTATATTAGTTCTCATGTAGTGAGTAAACTAGTTCATATGAATGCTTGAGGTTTGGCATGGGATTGTTACCGCTTTCAAAACGTGTTCTGATGATGGGAACCTAGAAAATTCCCGAAATAGATCTATCAACACATTCCTGAAAGGGTCAAATAATAAATTTGAAAACAAAAACTCTATAGATTATTTGTTAGGACAATATCCTAATGAAGAAATATAGAGTATATGGCCTCGAACTTGAATAATTTTCATTTTCATTGCACAATTAAAGGTCGAAAAAACATAATTTTTATTTTTAATAAAAATTATAACAAACTTGTGATTTACAAAATCTTTATAGACAGCAAAAATAAAACGCTTTACAACATTTTAGTTATAACACGAGTTGAATTTTAGTTAATAGAAAATATCAATCTACTCTGCTGAAATTAGCAAAAACTTTTACTAAATATTTGTAGACTAAAAACAGCAAACAAAAACTGTATTATCAACAAAATTAATAATATTTAATATTTATCTTAAGTTTCAGTATATTTTATATATTCGAATAACAGTATATTTTGCTAAAATCGACAAAAAATTTTACTAAAAAATTGTAAATTGTTGATATCAGAGGGCAAATTTTTATTCGCAGTAACAAAAATGAAAAAAAAAAAAATAAAATTTTTTTGTTTATTGATATTAAGCAATTTTTTTGCTAATTTTAGCAGATTATTTTGTTACTTTTCAATTAACTTAAATTTAGTTATTTAGCAAAAATCGTTCAATTCTAGCAGTTTTTACTGCTACGTAAATTTTAACTAATATTTAGTTTTAACAAAAATTCTTACTAATTAGCCGCTTATGAAATAACTACACTCAAATAAAAAAGTTAGTAAAGTCAGCAAAAAATTTTGCTGAGTCATCAAAATTTTAGTCAGGATGGTGCTTACAAAAAAATTTGCTAATGTCAGCAAAATCTTGCTAAAAATCAGCTCGAAAATTAGTAGATTCAGTAAAAGTTTTGCTAACACTAAGTAGATTAGAAATTAAAAAACCCTTGCTAAAAATTAATAAGTTTTTTGCTGAATTTAGTAAACTAAAAAAAAACTCAAAAAACTTGTAGAAAAATTATACTTTAGTTAATTTATTTGCTGAAAATCATAAAACATATTTTTCTGATTCTTTTTAAAATAATTTACAATACGTTACAAAATATAAAAATGTTCATACTCCCAAATTGACGATATGAATTAATGTAATATCTAATAACAATAGAAATAATTATATATAACATAAACGAAATTATCCTTAAACTACTTACATCAATTATTGTCTAAATGATGCTATCTTTTAAAGGAACACAAATGCCGCAAAGAATTATAGAAACGAAACGAAAAACTAACAAAATATAACATATACAACCCTTTTTTGCAATAAGAAAAAGGAAACAGAAAAATCTACCTAAAATGTATGTCTTTGTCTTTCGCTTTAGCCTGTCTACTTATTGCATATTTGTTTGCAATTTGACCACACAAGATTATTAATATATATAAACATTTAGTTTACAAATACACATTTAATCTTTATTAAATTTAAACATTTTATTTTGTCTTTTATTTAATTAATAGATTAAGTTGTTTTAATTCACAATTTTGTTTTATATATGAAAAACAGATACAAAAATCTTCCACGGTTGATTTTTTTATATTATGTCTTACTAGAGCTTATTTTTTTGAGTGTAACAAAAATGTTATTCTACAATTTTAAAAATGTTTACACACATCCATTGTTCTAAGCAAACTTAACAAAAAATATATCCCAACTTTATTAAAACCTTTTATAGTTTTAAACTTATAGGCGTTAAAGTTATAAAAGTTATATGGGAGTAAAAAGTCGCTCGCTCAAAATGCTATTTTTCTACAGATACAAAGTTGTAATGTGAATATTACACTCAAAAAAAAAAAGTCTTTAAAGTCGGCAAACATTATTGCTAGGAGGATTCTTGCAGAAAAATTGTTAATATCAACAAAACAATTAGTAAAGGAGGATCATTGCTAATATCAGCAAAGAAGTTCCTAAATTCAGCAAAATTTTTGCCGAATTTACTAATTTTTTGCTAATATTAGCAATTTTTCTGCAAGGATCCTCCCAGCAAAAATCTTGCTGACTTTACAGACTTTCGCACACTTAAAAAAAATCAGTAAAGTCAACAGAAAAATTGCTAATATCAGCATATTTTGCTGATATTAGCAAGGATATTGCCAGCAAAAATGTTGCTCTCTTTACTGACTTTTTTTTGAGTTTACGACATGTATTTAAATGAAAAGACTACAATTTATCTATCCTGGTCAAAAAATGTAAGTAAACTGACAAGGAAACTACACAGTGCTGAATCCGCAGATTTAACTTGAGGGTTTCACGATCAAGTTTTGCCTATCAAATTTTAATACACTCTCACTTTTTTACCAATACACTCACACTTTCTAAAATTGAAACGAACTTGCTTCAGATTTCTCTTTCAAGTGGAGTGTATCAATTTACGTTCAAGAAAACAGCTGATTACAATTCTTTTGAAATTGTTTTTGTTTTTCCTTTTACAAATATTGAAATTGCTTTCAACTTGCGTGCAGCCCACGTCACAGCTGTCAATTTTTACATATTTTGACAAACAGTATATGTAAAAGACTATCAAGAAAATCTTGATCGTGTGCCTGCAGTGTAATAAAACTTCGATATGTTGTGGAGGACAAAAAATATTAGAAACCTTTTTTATGAGCGCAATCGCACGTTTAGGTATGAAAAAGGGGGGTAAAAATTACAACATTTTTGTATGAATACATCTTTAAATTTAAGAAATTCACATTTTTTTGAACTCAGTATTAAAGTCCTCAAGAAAACAAAAATTTTAATACCCTGTGGGCCAGGTGTGCCACTTATTTGAAATATTTAAAATTGCTCTTCGGAAAAAGTCGTCTTAAAGCCGAACGATTAAGAAAATTGGAAAAAGCCCAGACAACCCCTCGTTTAAATTAATTTAACGACAATTTCCTATACAAATGTGGTATTCGAAAAAATTATTTTTTAAATAACAAAAATGTTTGGACAAGCACGGAGATGTTTTTATACTAGTGGAAGCGTAATATCTTTCATTTGAAATCCACTTTGCCTATAGTTTAATTACTTATATACGAAATATATTAAAAAAATGTCTAATTGGGTAATTTTTAACCTAAACTTGAGATTTAGCACCTAAAAAAATACAACATATTCTAGTTTCTTTGAAATCTGAGGATTCACAACTGTGTAGTTTCCTTGTGAGTTGTAAAAATATGAAAATAAAATATTGGGTCCAAATGACCCAAACATAACAGATGTATTTATAAAATAAATTCACTCATGGAGGAAAACCAAATACATTTTTTCATTAAATTTTTTTATATAAATACAATTTTTGCATACTTACTTATTCCTGCCCTCTTCTACTTTGCAAAGACTGTTTGGCTTTGCTTTACACACAATTGGTTAAATTTTGACCCAAAATAGGGCAGAGAAGTTAAACGAACAATATTAAAATAAATTTTAATTTAAACACAATATGTAATAAACTTTTGACGAAATAAATATAATAAACTGGTTGAGTTTCGTTTTTGTCCGAAAAACCAGATGTACAGTTACATTAGCGAACATTCCCTTAATAAAAGCTATATCAATATGAATACCATTTATGTTTTGGTGTCATTGTAATATACATACACTGAAAAAAAAACAATAAATAGAAATACTTTAATTAAATCTCGAAAAGTTTTAAGTAACATTTTGTGAAAGTTGTGTAGATATATAAAATTTTGCCAAACAATTTTATTTTGAAATTATTTATTTTGTGACCTAACGTCAAATAACACAGTGCAACACGAAAAAAAATAACCATATACGGACACCACTACGTGATAAAAGACTAAAAAAAAAAGACCCGTGTCTCCCAATTTTTGCCAAAGTCATATCCTCTTTAGTTTATGGGCCGCCAAAGATTTGGGGCCTCGGTATCATTTTCGCAAAAAAGTGATAATTTTCTCAGGCTCATATCTTGCTCTTGTCATAAAGAACAAAAATTGCGAACATATAAAATCAAAAATCTTCACCTTCCAGATCAAAATCGCAAAAAACTTAAAAAAATTCGATTTTTTTTTACCTTTTTTCCCGTGTTCAGGTCCATAGGTAGCTAACCGTTCAAAATTCAAGGAAACAATCAACTACAAAAATTTACTTAAGATCTCAATAAACAAATTTCTAGAACATAGAGAGTAAATCGAAATTCTGAACGGTTTGCAAGATATGAGCCTGAGAAAATGATCACTTTTTTGCGAAAATGATACCGAGGCCCCAAATCTTTGGCGGCCCATAAACAAAAAAGGATATGACTTTGGGAAAAATTGGGAGACACGGGTCTTTTTTTTTTTAGTCTTTTATCACGTAGTGGTGTCCGTATATAGTTATTTTGCCATGACTTAAAAAATTACACACAGTGTAATAAAACACATGTTATTTTAAGTGTACATTAAGATGAATAATTTTGTATTTTAATTGTCATTCTCCATTTTCAGATTCGCTAAAATACAAAAAAAAAAAAACAAATATTGGCTAACAATTATAGTGTCACTTTGTTTAAAAATTTGAAATATTTAAAAGAAAAGTGGAGGATGAAAATAAGTTCCAAATTGAACAGCAAAATCACACATTACCAAATAATGGGTAAAGTAATGTATCGCCATAGGCTACACTTATTACAATATACATTACTTCACTGATAAAATTTACAGGCGATGAGCCTTAAATTAATGGTTGGACTCATTATCTTGTAGGGGGTAAAGAAACTTGGGGGCAAAGTAACTTGTTACTTATATGGTTACATGGTAGGAAAAGGAAATGGATCTATAAATAGACTATCATAAAACATAATTTTATAAAAAACAATTATTACAAATATTTTTTTTTAATGAAATAAATAACGTGGTCACGCTGGGATTCGAACCTGGGGTATCTGGTTGTTAACAATTAATTAGCCGAGAACTCTACCAACTGAGCTATCTATACGTAAAATGTTTGATTGCTTACAATGCAAATGAATCGTTGTGCCTCGTGTTTTTGTCCGTGATAATAAAATATATACCTTACTCTCATGCTTACAAAAAAGATTAAAAGATTTTTAAAATAATATTTTAATTATTAATTTGCGTTTATAATTCATGCATAACGTAATTAACGATCGGTAAGTCATTATTTTATGTTTTGAAATAATAGTAATGAGCTATAATTACAACTATCGGTAACTTCCCAGCAAAAAATTTCCAAAAAGGTAAGCGGGTTTGTAATCAAGCATTTTGGGCAGAACGCCTTCCTTACTAGATTACCTACTCGATTCTTTTAACAGGGCGTGAGACTAAAATAACTGATTCTTAAGAATTGATTATTTTTTTTACCGAAGAACCATTTACTTTATATTTTTAAGAACTACATACATTTTTTAATAAACAAATAGTTCCATTGTAAAACTACGAAGTACTTACACAAAAAATATAAATAAATAGTTCCCTAGAAAAAATAAGAAGTTGGTTGGTTGGTTGGTTTAAGTGGCAGCTCACGCTACTCGTGAGCATCAAGTAGAGTCAAAAAGCGACTCCGTTTTGAAGAGACCACACTACCCGTAAGGAACTAATATCCGGAGTACTAGACCCACCCCGTTTGGTTAATATAACGTGATATTACCGAGAGGTCGTCCAGTATATGGTCACCCAAGATCCGGAGTCGAATATTCTGCAGCGCCGGTCAATCGCAGAGAAGATGCTCCACAGTCTCCTCCTCACCCGGTATGCCGCAGCTGCGACAATGCGAACCGCGTACAATACCAAGTCTAATGCCATGCCTACCAATCAGCCAATGACCGGTCAGGACAGCCCTCAGCCTCGAGACATCCCTCCTGCTCCTGCTCAGGAGAGAGTTTGTACGCCCTAGGTCGTAGTTGGGCCACTTAAGTCTCGCGGTCCTAAATGTAAGAAGTACTTACATTTAAAAAAAAAGAAGTAGTTCCATAAGTAAATTCAACTTTAACTCACACGTGATTCTCCTAAGTCACTCAAATATAACGATCAAAACTCATACGGAAATAAAATCCTAAAAAGTGAAACATCGAAGTGTTATTATAACATGGGTTTGTCATAATTTTGGAGCTATAAACCACGAAAATATAAATTTTTCAAAAAAAAGAACGATTCAAAATTGAAAAACAAAAATATGACTCACGCACAATCACCCTCGAAATTTTTTTTTACACTCACGATAACGTCAGTAATTTCAACTTCCACTCACAATTTTCTGCTCACGTGCGCTGCCCTAATTTATACCTAACCACAGTTTAACAAAATTGAGGCAACATGCAATTTCTGTTTTTAGTATTATTTTCCTGCAAATAAAAACTTGTTTGAAAAAATATATAAGATAAATTCTTTAAAATTGTATAACTTCTTTTTTCAAAATGAGGAACTACTTCCAATGACGTCCTTTTATTCAGAAAAAGTATATGATTAATCTTGATTACAAAAATTTAAACATACATATAAGTTAATAACATTGTTATTTTCTTTTAAGTAAATAATTACTTTGTTATTGAGTTCATGTTTTCTGGTTTAAATTTAAAGAATTGATTACAATACTACTTGCTTTTGTGACTCTATCGTTGGAATGAGTTTGGTATTGCAGTTACTAAATTTGGCAATGAGATATGTAAGCAAGTGTGGGCATCACCTTCTTTTTGGAATGTGTAATTTTTTCCTGGGTTATTACTTTATGTTTAAAATAATGGTGCTGGTAAGGAGTATACATTACAATGTAATGCATTATGTAACCAACCATTGCCAGCTCGTATTTGATATTTCGAAATAATGTTGAAGGTAAGGAGTATTCATTACAAAATAATGCATTATGTAGCCTATTATTGGTAACTCATTACTTTTTGATGTAACATAATGATACAGGTAAGGAGCATACAAGGATGACTTTATTGCACCCATTACCAAAGTTATCGTGGGTGGCTTAATAGTAATTTTTGGATACTGAAGTTTAAAACTGAAGTTACAAGGATTTAAAATTTATGACACCAAATTTACAATGATCTCGAATATAAAAATTTACTCAATTCTCAAAGATTTTTTTTAATCGATGGATTAGAATTTTTTAATATAAAATTTTATAGAAACCTGCTACTTACTAAATCAAACAATTCTATACATTGTTGTAATTTTTAATCATTAACAAGTTGTCAACTAAAAATTTTTCTATTTACGCGAACACGGGCTTTTATTTCATATTTTATAGTAGAAATTACTGATTGTGTTGTGTGTGAAAAAATTAAACAACACTTTTCAATGTTAATAATAAAAATCATTAAAATTAAAAAGTATTGTATACTAAAAATAAACAATGCCAAGAGTCCGTAGGAGTATTCCAGGAGGTCCGAGAGAAGTTCCAATGAAATGTTTGTTTAAAAAAATATAAAAAAATTTTCAATTTTTTTGTTGACAATTTTATTAATAATTCAAATTATAAAAAAAAAATTGATTACTTTAGAATTTGTTTGGACTCCATTTGTTAGATGATTGTATTTAATTGAATCTATTAGCAATTTTTAAAAATTCATCAAATAAGACGAAACAACTCTATGGCTCAAATATTAAACCTTTATTGGAAGTTTTTTTAATTGTTCAAAAAATAGACAAACTTTGCTCACACTTTTTTGTTTCTGATGATTCTTTTTAGAAGTCTCGTACAGTAAAAACTTTTTTAAAACTTACTTAAGATGACCCCTCCGGTAAGAGAACTGTTTTTGATAGTCTTACAAACAATTTCATAAAATTTTCCATTTTTAATACGAACTTCCCAAAATTTTTAAAATTTTTCTAAAATTTCTTTGAATTTTAACAAATTGAAACCGAACACAGAAATTCTTTCTTAATCAAAATAATTTCACACTATTAAAAAAAGTTTATAAAAGTTTTTAATATTTTGTGGACAATAAAAAAAAATGGAAAGAAATTTGACTCCAGTAAATGCGAACCTCGATTATAACAAATTAATTTTTCTAGTCACTCGGAGTTTTGTAATGTTATTTGTATTAAATAAAAATTGAAATAAAACATTTTTCAATGAAAATGAAAATTATTCAACATTTTTCTTTAAAATTTTAAAAAAATTAAAACCAAAAGTTGATTTTTAGCTCTTTTCTCGCGTCATAAAAAAAAATCAAATTTGTTTCGTTCATTTTACATTTTTTGAAATATATGGAAAAAAAAAAAATTGTGGGGGTCCGTGGACCAGTAGAGGTGCCTCAAGGGGTCCGTGAAGCAAAAGTTGGCGGGAACCGCTGATGTATACATTAGAATTAAATTTATAAATTGTGGACAAAATTATATGACACAATCCATAACAATTGGTCAGTTTTTGAAAATTTATAAACAAGGTAATACAACATCCCATGATTTTTTATCCGTTCGATATTGAATTGATTTTAAATCGATTTCATTCAACTAGTTTTTGAACTCCTATAACTTATCCAAATTTTATATCACGAGTAAAATATATATATATGATGTGTTTTTTCATTTAAAATATATTATAACATGTCATAGCAATATATAATTATATATTTCGTATATGGTAACATATATAGCGATCTATTTTTATATATTGACCTTTATAAAAAATATTAGATGGTATACATAATATGCTATACATAATGAGATATGGCAGATCTATTGTCATATATGGTAATACATTATCATATATAACATAATATGAAATCATTTATATGGTGCAATATAAACTATATAATTTAAAATATAACAATATATACTGTCTTATAAAAATATGTATTTGTGTGCTCTAAGATGTGCTTATATATAGTGCCATATTTATAATACAACTGAATTATATATGACATTAAATGATGTAAGATATAATTATGTAAGAATCCATATATGACACAAGACTAAAAATTCAGTTTGAGATATTATTATATATGATCCAACATCATTAATATTTTCTATGCGTATGAGATGTAAATATATATCGTTATATATCCCTATACATAATTATTTATGCGCGAGACAACTAAATGATTTTTCTTATATTTTTTTAATATATATTATATATTATATATCTCATGGGATTTAAGTAAATCCAATTTAATCTCGAAATATCTTATTCGATCCACCAAAAATTACTTATATTTTTGGATCTAATTTGATCCAATTATATGTTAATCCCATGGGATATTTTGGGATCTATTAGGATCTTGAGTTAGATATTATTGGATACCCCAATTTTGAGATCAATTTCGATCTAATTTAATCCAGTAATACATTTGAGGGATCTAATCGGATATTAATGGATACCCCAATTTTGAGATAAACTTGGATAAGAATATATATCGATCTATACCAAATGAGATCTGATTTTGCATTTGAGATATAACTATGTTTTTATCGGAATGTTGGAATATTAGTGTGCGATGAAACAAATTGTTCAAAAATGTGATAATCCAATATGATTGGTACTCAATATTCTGAATCATTTTGTCAATGGAAAAATTTTGAGTGTCAAATTTCGAATATCGACCAAATACCGTTTTTTGCCCCAACAGTTCAGACACTATCTAAAATAAGTTTTTGTAGTGCGTAATGACCCATATACACATAAAATATACAGTACATCATTGATTTTTTGTTAGATTCAAAACAAAATTTATTTATGAAAAGAGAGAAAAACCTTGACCATAGATATTTTTATATTTTTATTCGTACTCGTAATAAAATTGTATAAAACGAAATCAGATGACCTCTTCATAAGGTAATTAAAAAAAAAACGTTAAAAGTTTTGAATATAGTAATTCAATTTTTAAATCTCTGTTATTTTCGCATAATTTCTAAAATTGGTATAAAAATTAGTTCTAACTTTAGAAGTAAATTTAATTTTGATAAAGGGATTTTTACAAAAACCCATTTCACACTTATGTCGAATTAAATAGAGTTTTAAAATGGCGATTAGGCACATGAATGCTTCTTAATAAGGATATTAATAATAAACACTTAGCTTGATCTGCGCTTAAGTCGACATAAGCAATTATACGGAATAGACACATACTTTATTAAACATTTTAATTCATTTTAATTCATTCAACATTTCACTAAGGGAATGTTCGCTAATGTGAGCCACTACCTGGTTTTGGAGTTATACTAAAAAAAAAACAATGTGTAATATTCCAAACACAGATTAGTTTTGGTTATAGATAATTTTCTTGTGTTTTCTAATATAAAAAAGTTATTTATCTATTTTCAAAACAACTTCACATGCTCACTTTAGTTAGCATGTCTGCTTAAGTAAGCATAAAACTTCCTTAAAGGGTATAGAAAAGTTAGAAAATCATGTAAAAATTACAAAAAATTTTATTTAAATCGTGAATGGGTAATCGATTTATGCGGGTATAGATAATAGTAACGCTAGAGTCTTTTATTTCGGTAATTGTATTTTATTGGTAACGATATTTTAGTTATTTCGGTAACGTTGTTTTAGGAATAACGGGTTTCGTTATTTCGGTAAGGGTATTTTAAGCGCAACGTTATTTTAGTTATTCAGCTCCAGCATTTTTTAGCTCCATTATGACAGAATTCCCATGACTGGCTTGTTTATGATCACACTTTGGGAAAATATATCTATTTACAGCAGTGGCGGATCGAGGACTCGATTATAATTTTTAAAAATTTTTGTAAGTTTTAAAGAAATTTTTCTGATTTTTTGTAGGGGTACGGGAAATCTGAGATGGATTTTTATCCGAAAAATTAGTATATGAATGATACATAAAAATTTTTATTTTTTCTTGTGTCATATTTTCGCAAAAAGGTATAATTCACTACTAAAGAGTTCCAGGCTGCTAAAAAAATTATTCGTGGGTTAAATTATAACAAATTATTTACTTTTAACGATTTTAAATGTAAAACTTCAAAATTTTCCAAATTAAAAGTTCTTTAACTTCAGTAAAATTATGGGTGTGAAACCCGGAATTTTTCATTTTAAGATCATCAAAGTGATTGTTCAACAAACAATTTGCATATCGGATGAAATCTGAAAAAAAATTGTCAAACAATTTTATAAAATTAAAAAAAAAAAATCCGGAAAATTTGTAATTTGTCGTTTTTGGTTATTTTACAATTTTTTGGTTTTTAATTTTAGAGCACTCGTGTAAATTTTTGTTAAGATTTTTTGGCAACATTTAAAGTTCTATAAATCTAAATTTCTTAGAAGTTTTTACGAATTTTTGTTACACGAAATATCTCCTGTTTTAGCGAAACAAGAAATATACAAATAAATCAAATTTTCGTAAATTTCATTAAACTGCAATATATATATATTTTTTGCTAAATTTAGCAACCACTTTTCAAAAATTAGTAAAATATTTTGCTAAAATCACCAACAAAAATTAGTACAAAATTCAGTAATTTGTAAAATGAGAATAGCAAAAAATTTTAGTAAAATAAAAAATTGTACTAAAAATTAGTACAAAAAAAGTAAAGTGCGATTGAAAATTTTTTTCTACTAACTTTTTTTTCTGAAAGTACTCTACGCAATTAGTTTTTCTTGCTTTTATTTGTAAGGTAGCGTTTGCATTATGCTCCGAACTGAATTTCGATGGTAAATGTATAAGAAGTTTAAGACAAAATGCTACTAATGTTAACAACTTTATGGAAAATATTTCGTGCTCACACAAATATTAAGTTTTTAATACAAATTTTAAATATATCAAACTGCAACAAATTTAATTTTTTTTTTCTCACACATGGTAAAATCAATACGTACGAGAAACTAGAGACCACATATAGTTAAAATATGTTTTCAGTTTTTCGCCATCACGACAAAATTCCTTTTAAAAGGTTTTTAAAGTTTACATTTTTTCAAAAAGTATTAAAATCCTTGTACTCATTTGAGGATGGCAATATGGGTATCAATTGAAAGGAAAGAATCATTGCTTTTTTTTTTTAAATATTGGTTATAAGTTTTCGCGAATAAAAATCACACAAATGTCGTTTTAAAAATTTAATATTTCAATATCCTTGACGATTTCAAATTCGGAACGAACACGCAAGTGCTGTTGCTCAGTTTTACCTACATAAATGAAGCATTTATCCGAGCATACTGCTAAAATGAGCAAAATCGGTTCAGCGTTTAAAAATATATGAGTACAAATGTAAAGGTATCTCTAAATGTTGCATGGAAATTGTAGTACAATTTCATCTATTGGCGTCTAGTAAATTAAATATTTCCTAGCAGACGCTAGAGGTGAAAAATATCTTATTTTTACATAAAATGTTGTTACCACAATAAACAACAATAAAAATAATTGTTCACTCAAATATGCCTTTTCAACACAAAATTTGTTTTATTTGATAAATAATTTGTTGCCTACTCATTACATTATTAGTGTTACTTCAAAAATCCCTACGGAAAATATTAAATTTTTGTCTTCACTTAACATTTTTTTTTATAAAATTAATCAAAAAAGTCAGATTGAGAAAAATAAGGTATATTTTTAAAATTTTATTTTTGATAAATTTATGAAAAACCACAAAGTATATTGAAGGGCTAAATTTTTTAAAGGACATTTTTGAAAATTTCGATCCTGAAAATTAAAATCAATATTTTCTTTTCACAGAAGAGGTTTTCATTTTTCATTTATGCCAATAGTCCTTTTAAAATGAATTTTAACGTGATGGCGAAAAACTAAAAACACAGTTTTACTATACAGTCGCTCCAAAAAGTGAGTGCTCACCACGAATTTGAATTTTCAAATGATTTTAACATTTATCTAATCACCGCTTTTTATTTGTCATGTACTCAGGGTACTTCTGCTGTAACTATTTGTATCTGTTTGAGTTGTAATAGAGTATCTTTATTTTTAATTAAAAAAAACAGTCATTTGTAGAAGAAATATAAATTTTGACTACAATTGTAGTTCATTTAAAAAAACAAACCACATTAAATTACTGTATTATGATTTTACATTCATTTTATACAGTAGTTTTTTTATTTAAAAAATAAAACAAATAAATGTTTGTTTATTTTTTACTACAATTGTGGTTAATTTTTTGAACATTAAAAAACAAATGACAATGTTAGTTGAATTTACTGAAATTTAGTTCGTCATTTCTTAAAGTGAAATTTCATTTCTTTTTAACTACATTTGCAGTGGTCTTTACCTACATGGTATTCTAAGTGTAGAATCTACTTTTTTGTTATTTAAAAAAAAAGTTCCGAAAGATTCCTATTTTTTTAACACAACAAAAAAAACAAAACAACATCCTTATTAAAACTCCAAAAAGTGAGTCCTCACTTAAGTTTCTTCTAAAAAACTAATAGTTTGTTAAACGAATTTATGTTAAATTTGTGTTTTGTTATTCCTTATTATCTGTAAATATATTCCAGGAAGGGAATTAGATAATGTTTGTGTCACAAGTCGAAGAAAATTTAGCAAAGAAATAAATGTTTTGTAATAAACGTTGTTCAAAATAATTGAAAATAGAAACTCCATGTCTCTAATTTTATGATTTAAGTGTAAAACTCATTAAATTATATTAGTTTTTTTGAAAGGCGTGGTAGAGAAAAATGAGTGTGTTTTCTAAAAATCATAACTACATTGTAAATTTTTCAATTTTCTGAATCAGACTGCGCAGTTTCTGGTATTGAACCTTCGTCAGTGACCCTGTTTTTTATTTGAATAATGTAATATTTGTTATGTTTTTGTTTGTTCGATTGCGTCTATATAAAATTTTCTGTGCAATCACTGACCGTGGTATAGATAAACTGATTTCTAATGCCACATGCACTCGCACTACACGTTAGACAGTTTAAAAAAAAAAAAAAAAAAATGGGTGGTTTTTATTATAAATTGCTTAAACTACATTCACATTGAACTCCAAAATACATATTTTCGTTTTCGACTGTCAAATCCGATACAAATTTTAAATCGAAAACTTGAAGAAAACGAAAATATGTATTTTTTTTTTCAATATGAAAGTAGTATTAGCCATTTTTTAGACAAGTTCTGGCAACTCTGTTAAATATTTATTAAAATTAGTTTGAACACTTATTTTTAAATATATTCAAAAAAAAAAAAAAATAAATTGAATTAATTAAACATTAAATTAAAACCAATTTTAAATTGGAAATTTTTGTATAATACTTTTTTTCAGTGTATAACAGTTTAACATTTATGATAATTCTCTAGAGTCTCATTAAGAAATCAATGATAGTGCAATATTTAAAAGATGTTTCAAAAATAACACAGAAATCTGAAAAAAGTATGATTACCTTAAATGATGAATGAAGATCAAAACCTTGAAAATAAAATAAAAATGATTTTTTTTGCAAAAATGTTTAATAGCCAGAGTAAAAAAGTTTATATAAAATTATATATGATGAGATATTTTCCGCAAATATAAGAGGATATAATTTAAGCCGAAAAATGGTTATATTAAATTGTATCACTTTGGATCTAATTGTATTTTAATAGATACAATTTAAAAAAAAAACTCCAATTCTATCCGAGTTTTGTCCCGATATAATTACATTTAATGATATTGTATTTGATACGATTAGATATAATTAGATACAATTAGATACAATTAGATAATCAATTAGATACAATTAAATAATCCAAATATATTTAAATTAAAAGACAAAATGTATGATTGAAATTTGTAAATAACTTAAATTTTATTTATATTTTTTTAGGACATCAAACTTTTGTTTCAGACGAATTTGTTAATTTTAATTTAATTTAAAAAAAAAATGTTTGTCAGTATTTAAATGTCCCAGTAAAATCCAAATATCAGACTGCAGAACAACTTATACTGTATTATAATTTCTGTTTACAACCGATTCTTTTTATATGGAATTTGTCCTATTTGCAATAAGTTCTTAACCTGCAAACTAGAACAAGTTGCTTTAGAACCGGTTCTAAAACCAGTTATAGAACCGGTTCTGGGACAGTGAAACGGTTCCATGTCACCGGTGGCAAAAGAAGCTTTTCTAGAACATGTTCATAGGTAATCTGTTCTAAAAAATTTTGCTGGAGGGTTTGTTATTTGTAATGGAAATCGATTTCGCAAAATTGTAATTTATTTTCGTAAAACATTTTGCGATTTTTGAATTACATAGAAACTGACTTAGAAAATTTTTTCAGTTTTGGATTATATATAAGTATGTCTAGAATGACAGAAGACGTTTTTGATGTTTGTATTATATATAATTATCTATTGGGTTATATCTTATTTTATAAAAATTTCATCAAATTTATCAACCATGTATTATCATATATAAAATTCAGAATAGTACTTTTTTTATACTTTATACGTGCTTATATATGAATTTTTTTGGTAAAACATTTGGAAAATATTATTATATATAAAAACATATTAATACATATGTATGCTATTTTATATGATCATATATTTTTATATTAAAGAATATATCATTATATATGATTTTTTTTTACTCGGGAGTACTTTAAAAATAAAATTTAATAATATCAGTTTAAATAAGAAATAAAATACTTATGTTGGAATATAATATACTTGCGTACTTACACAGAGACAATTTTTGTGGACGAAAAATAATGAAAATTATCAATAAACTAATGAAACTTTTCTTTACAAAATAAACGAAAAAATTCTCAAAACTACTAAAGAGCTTTGTGCTTTTTATGGAGTTAGATTTTTAATGAAACTTTATCATTGAGTGAATGAAACTTTTAATAAATCAAATATGTAACATTTCTCATAAAATTTTATGAAAATTTTAATTAGTTTACTGAAAAGTGTTAATGAACGAATTAAAGTGCAACTTTATTTCTTCAATGCAAAAATTCATTAAGGCAATTCTCTCAGTGTATAGAAATTTAATTTAAAAGGAAAAACTATAAACACTCAACACGTGGTTGAGTTGTTTAAGAAAAACCACAAAGAAAAGTTTTTTGAAAATACTTCTTACCTGTCAAGCAGACTTCGCTGTAGTAAACAAAGTGATAAGGAATTTTCATTTCAAAATTTCCATTTATGTGGGGGGGAAAACATTAATGAAACCATAACATACCCACCATAATTCTATTGGTTTTTACTTAAGTACCAGCATTTAAAACAAATGCGTATTTAAGTTTTAATCATGGGTGGTAACCGATTCGATGCGGTTATCGGTAAGGCTAACGCTTTATTATTTTATTTCGGTAACGGCATTTTAGGTGTAAAGGTATTTTAGTTATTTCTGTAAGGGGTTTTTTTTTAGCGATAACTTATTCTTATTTCGGTAACGGCATTTTAAAGGTAACTGTATTTCAGTTGTTTCGGTAACGTTATTTGAAGGATAACGGGTTTTCAGTTATTTCGGTAACGGTATTTTAAGAGTAACGTTATTTTAGTTATTCAGGTAATGACAATACACAACGATAGTTTAAGACTTAGAGTTCCAATGACTGGCTAGTTCATGATCAAACTTTGAGAAATATATACTGTGAGCGTCAAAAGAAACAGTCGTTTGCAATTATTTTTTATTCAACGTTTTATGTTTTTTTTTTAATTATATGATTACTAGACTGAATTATCTTCACTTCAGCAATGAATTTCTTCAAACCTTAAATGAAAACTGTTACTGGAACTCGTAATTTAAAACTTTTTATAGAACCTCTGAAACCGGTTTCATTAAAGTCAATGTTTGTGAAATGTTTGTAGAATTAATGAAAATTTTCATAAAACTATTTAATCAATGCAACAATGAAGCGTTTATAGAATTTATGAAACAGTTTCATAAAATTTTTTTAATATTAAGAAGTTCGTTCTCTTAATGAACGTCGTGAAAAATGCATTGGAATTTTTTAAACAATATCATAGAAGTCCAAAATTAATAAAAGGCTACATTGAAATAATAAAGCACTTTATAAAATATGTTAAACATCTGAGAATTAAATATCGAAAAAAGTTTTAAATGTATGAAAATTATTGAAAATATAAAATTTGATGAAAAAATAAAAAAAATTACGCCTTTAATAAATATCTTAAAAATTCAAAAACTGAAAAAGGGTTAAAAGTAGTTTGCGCAGGTACACTTAAAAGTATTATAAAAAATATAATTCCAGGAGGGTGAAAAAAACTACACTTTTCCCGTTAAAAGAGCTCTGATGTCGGAGAGGGATTCTGGGACCAGATTTGACTTCAGCGTACCTTATACCTTTAGAAAATTATGTTTTAGTTCTAGTGTCAAATATTTTTCGGCCTAAATCTTTTGGTGTAAAAAGTACTTACATATACTCACGAGTACTACCCCACTGTGTATCTATACATAAATGAGGCTTTATTATTATTTTATTTTTTTATTTTATTAATTAATAATCATATAATTACAAATTATATACTATTATCCTAACCGAGCACTAGCTACTATGGCTTTCGGCGCGTTGTAACGAAAACAGACCATTGCCTCAGGTGGGAATCGAACCCACGACCCCCGCTCTGATAAGCCAGCACGCTACCAACTAGCCTACCGGGGCGCACGGCTTTATTATTAAATATTAGTTATAAATAGGGAAAGTTTTTTTTGGCATTTGCCATTTTTTCAATTATTTTCCAAAAATGCCATTTTTGCTCCACCTTGCCGTAAAATGCCCTTTTCTACCTTTTTGCCATATTTTTTAGATTTTTTTCTATAAAAATGCCCTTTTTACCCATTTTATCCTAAAATTGCCAGATTTTAGACGTTTAAATTTTGAAGATGTCAACTCACTTATTGCAAATTGTTGTAAAGCAGCATTTCTTAAGGTTAGTTTATCATTTAAAGCCTAGTTTTTTAGATGCCTTCGTTTAGCTAAACCGACAACAAATTTGTCCTACAAACTTTTCTTTAAAAAAAAAATATTTTTTTTTAAAAAAAATGAAAAGGATTCATAAATTGAAAAATAATAATTCAAAATTACTTGCTTTCAAATATGCTGCAGTACTACATCGTATTTTCAGTAAACACAACTGTTTTATGTGACAATAGTATATCGTATCTTTTTGATAACTATGTAATCAAAATTTACCCAGCAAAACCACACATTACCAAATCATGGGTAAAGTAATGTATCGCCATAGGGCTTCATGCATTACATTACACCTTACTTCACTGATGAATTTTACAGGCGATGAGCCTAAAAGTAATGGGTGGACTCATTACCTTGTAGGGGGTAAAGTAACTGGTTACTTATATGGTTACATGGTGGGAAAAAGTAATGTGTCTATAAATAGATTTTCATAAAAAAATGCATAACAAATTTTTTTTACAGATATTTTTTTTTAATTAAATAAATAACTTTTTTTTTTATTAAATAAATTACGTGGTCATGCTGGGATTCGAACCTGGGGTCTCTGGTATTTAACAATTAGTTAGGCTAGAACTCTACCAACTGAGATATCGATACATATAATATTTTATTGCTTAAAATGTAAATGAGTTGTTGTGCTTCGTGTTTTCGTTCGTGATATCAGAAATATACACCTTACCCTCATGCTTACAAAAAATCACAAAGTAATGTGTCTATAAATAGATGTCAGAGTGGCAGTTCTTTACAAGTGCTATACGTTTTTGGAATGCACTTCCACACAACATTCAAAGATGTAGTAACGCATTAAAATTTAAAAATGAATTACAAAATTTACTTGCGTAATTCAAGCAGACTTTAATGATTAATTTTAGTAAAATTTGACAGGTCTAAACTAAAATATCATAAAATATTTTTGAATACCACTAAATAATTTTATTGTATTTTGTTTTATTTTCATTTCTTTGCAATCCGTATTACAAGTATTATTGTACTTTTTTATTTTTACTTCTGTATTTTGTAATTTTATTAATTTATTAACTTATCATTTTTAATACTTTATTTTAACTATTAATATTGTCAAATTTAAAAATATACAATCATTTTAAGTTCTATGCTGTAATTCATAAGATGTAATCTTGTAGCATAGAATATATCAAATAAATAAATTAAATTAAATTAAATTAAATTAAATTAAATTAAATTAAATAGATTTTCAAAAATATATATTAATAATTACTTTGCGTTTATAATTCATGCATTAAGTAATTGATGATCGGTAAGTCATTATTTTATGTTTTGAAGTAATGTAAAATGTAATTAGGTATCATTACAAGGTAATCCACGAGTGTTCAATTATCGGTAACTCATTACTTCTTGTTGGAAAATAATGATACAGGTAAGGAGTACACATTACAAGGTAGTGCATTACTTTATCGCACACATTACCAAAGTTTTGCTGGGTAATAAAGGAAAACTGAGTATAACTTTAAAAATTTTAAATTTTATTTAATAAATAGTATATTTACATTTATTATTTTTTTTCTGATCTTGTCAGATTATTTCGGTAACGGTATTTTAGTAATTTTGGTAACGATATTTTAAGGATATTGATATTTTAGTTATATCGGTAACGATATTTTAGCGATAACGATAGTCAGTGGAAAGAGTTTTAAATCGTTAACAGTATTTTAACGGTATTGACTGCCATCCCTGGTTTTAATTTGTATTATTCTGTTTATTAATTTTCGTTAAAAAAAAGTAAATAATACCTTTTAAACAGATGTTTGAACAATATTTTTTTTTCAAATTTCAAATGTGTGAATACCGACCAATTGTCAGACAGATAATCCACAATACAAGTTTTATTAATAGAGAATATTGTTGTATATCTTGCGTCATTAAATGTGACTTTGACCTTGAATTGGAGTGGAGTATTCTTTTGTTGTTGATATAGTTTTCTAGCAAATTATTTAAATGTTTATTTAATTAAAATTTTATGTTAAATTCTTTGTTCTTAAGAGTTTTTTTTTTATTAAATACAATTTAATTAAAATTATGAAATAAAATTTTAACCTTATTTCTAAAGAATTCTTAACATAATTTGCCGGTCTATTACATGAAGTATGACTGTATATTAGGGCGGGTCGATTTGTAGGGAAACAAAAAAATCGTTTAACGTACAATGAAAATCGTATTCTAGGGATCAAAATAAGAAACTTTGCCGAAGGAACCATACCTCTAAAACGAATTATGATGTCCCAACTTTTGACCCGTAGGGTTAAATTTTGAAAAAGCCCACTTTGATATTTCAGAAAGTGGGAGGAATCTCTCCAAGATTGTGGGAGCTACTTCTTCTCCGGGAGACGCGGTAGCAGATTAAAGCATTATTCATCATTCTAGGTGACCGTTAAGGGGTTAAAATTTAAGTTGAAAGAGGGCCTTTTAAGCCGTGTTTTAATAGCAAAATGTACAAATCTCGGGATAGAGATATTTCAAAAAGTAGGAGTCTTTCCAAGATTAGGGTCTCTATTTCTTCTCCGGAAGACGCTCTAGCAGATGAATGTATAAATTATATTCGATTGGGTTGGATTCGATTGGGGCACTCTAAATGGGTCAAAGTGGGATTTTTCAAAATTTGACCCTACGGGTTAAAAGTCGGGACATCAGAATTCGTTTTAGAGGTATGGTTCCTTCGTCAAAGTTTCTTCTTTTGATCCCTAGAATACGATTTCCCTTGTACGTTGAGCGCTTTTTAAATCGACCCGCCCTACTGTATATGTTATATACAGTAGATTCCCGGTTTCACGAACGATCTGTTAATCGTCTCATCGTTAATTCATTATGAACCAACAGTTTCGTTTTTTTTTTATATTTTTTAACTGTATAAAGATAATTAAGTGGTAAATATAAAATAGTAAAAAAATTTTATCCAGACTTGACAAATAATTATTTGAAAAAATAAATTTTTGCACGTTTTCAATGGAAGCTTTTTCATAACTTATTTGAACATATAAAAAATTCTAAAAAGTTTTACATTTTTAATTGTTATGTTAAAAAGAAAATAAGAACATTTATTCCTTTGAAAAAATTAGTATTAATAATTTTCAGTTCGATTGGACTATGAATTTTGCAAATATTTAAAGCTAAACTCAAAATATAAATAATAGCTAGTTTTCACTACGATTTCAACTGAATTAGAGAAAATTCCAATATAAATTGAGATTTCTAAAAAAAATTGAAAAAATTCTAAATGAAATTGTGATTTCACATTTGAAATTAACAAATCTCCAAATAAAATTGTAATTTTCCATTTTAAATTGAGAAAACTTCAAATAAATATATAATTTTCTATTTGAAATTGGGGGAAGTCTAAATGAAATTTAGATTTTCTATTTCAGTATTAGAAAATTCAAAACGAAATTGAGATTTTCCATTTGATATTCAGAAAATTTGGTTTGAAAGTGGAATCTTTTTTTTTAAATTAGCAAAACTACAATTTAAGTTATGACTTTTAATTTGAAATTAAAAATATTTCATGTGAAATTCTGATTATCAATTTAAAATTCTGAACATTTTAATTACAATTTTGATTTTTCTTTTGAAATTGGAAAAATTTCAAATTAAATCAATAAAAGTATAAGAGAAATTGAGAAAATTGTAATTGAATTTTGAATGAACTCAAATGAATTTTAGAATTTTTAATTAAAATGTGCAAATGATCAAACTCTTCTTTATTTAGTAAGGTCCGTTTCATATTTATAACGTATGTATAAAGTTATACAGCTCTATAAAATTTAAACTAACTTGATTTAATTTTGACAGTTGGTAATAATTATTTGGTTTTGTTGTTTTTTTTTTTTTTTTTTAAAAAGAGAAGCAATGCTTAGGAAATTCTTCCTATTTATTAATGTGTTGCTTTCTTTGGAAAGGGGATAGTGGAGAGATGAAAGGTGGTGAAAGATGAAGGGCTTCAAACATGGCAACACTGTAATTGCGCGAGTGGATAAGTCTTAGAACAGTTGTTGCTCGCCAGCTGATGTAGAGTTGGCGAATTTATTGAAGCTTTTTTGTTTCATAGCCCTGATTCATTATTTTACTTCGGTGGGGTTAAGTGCTATGGGAACACCGAAGGTGGGCGCAGCGATACATATAAGTGATAGAAAAACTCATACATATTATTTTTCTAAATTGATGTTGTCGTTACCGGGAATCGAACCCGGGACCATCTGTGTAACAGTCCAACGCGCTAACCATTACACCACAACGATTCATATTTATAACCCAGCAAAAAAAAAAACTCGATTTGGTAAGCAGTTGCTGCCTTTATATGCTTCCAATATAGCGCTTCACCGCCATACATACTATAAAGCCATTTGTAGTGCTTCCCAAAATGCCTTCTTTGAATTCGTGCCTAAGAAGTCATGAATTTAAAAGAGACATACCAAGTGAGACATCGCGAACAAAAATCATGCCTTCTGGAATGCCTTCCGGAAGCGCTTCGTAATTGAATAATGCCTTCCGGAAGCGCTTCTTTGAAGCACTATTTTGTGCTGGGAAAGATTAAAAAAAAACGTATTTTTAACTTTTTAATAGCCAATTTGACCATAATTTATTTATATTAGCTCAAATAATCTTTTATGCAGAGAACTGATTAAGTTTTGTAATAAGTTTAAGTCCAAATTTGACCAATCTGTTAAAAAGAAGGATTTTAGGTCTTCAACAGTGTTAAATTGCCTCTCATTGGCGTAAACCTTACGAATCAATATACCCCACTTTCTATGGGACTTAGATCTGGCGAGAATGCAGGCCTCTCATTGGCGTAAACCTTACGAATCAATATACCCCACTTTCTATGTGGCTTAGATTTGGCGAGCATGCAGGCCAGTCAAAAAATGGAATGTATCTTTCGCGAAACCACATTTTAGTTTAGTTGCTGGTATGAATTCTTGCTTTGTTTTGCATGAAAATACAGTTTCCACTCAAAAAAAGTCACTAAAGTCAGCAACATTTTTACTGGGAGAATCCTTGCAGAAATTTTGCTAATATTGGCAAAAATGTTTCTGAATTTAGCAAATTATTTGCTAATGTCAGATCTCCCCCAGCAAAAATGTTCTAACTTTACAGACTTTTTTTGAGTGTATTTCATCAATTTCATGGTTTTCCAACATATTGCCAACGTTGGAAATTTGTTTACCCAGTGCTTTTCCGACACTTTTTCAACAGACGAACCTTTTGTCTGACGTTATTATTTTAGGATTGGGAAAGCACTTGTTGCTAGGACTTGTGCTTCCTGCTAATGTACCTTGCCAGCGGTGGTCCGTTAGTTTTTTTCTAACTGGAATTGTTTAAATTCATTTTTCTTGTCTGGTGTTTTTAAGCTGTTCGTTAAACTGGGAATGCACTGTATTAATTTATTTATGTTTTATTATTCGTTTTATGAGTTATTGGCATTAATCCAAATATTTCGTCTGTTTTGAAAAAAATATTCTAAACAAAAACCATTTTTTTGCTTCAAATTTTTCTATTTGGAAAACCCCTTTATATTTTTGGTTTTTCACGAAAATATAAAATAATTTTCTATAAATTTTTGCTTACGAAATTAAATGCGTTTTTTTTTTTGTTTCAATAATTTTTGAATAGGTATATTGAATGTCATTTTAACGATTGCAAATAATAATCTACTGCTGTATTTATAAATTAAAACTAATGACTAAACATCGAGTGCATTACCTTTTAACATACAAATTCCCATATACACAGAAAAAATTATCAACCTAAAATATCTAATTAAAGATTTGATTTGAATTTTATTTGTTTCTAAGCAAATATTTAATTGAATCAATTAATATTTTAATTGACTTTTGAATATATAAATACATATTTTATTTTAGAAGCAATTACCATATTATTTTTTCATACACTGTGTGCATAAATAGAAAATTTTCAGTATAAAATACCAAATACATTTGAAGTTAACAAACAAAACAAGCACACACACAAACGGACTCAGCATTGTAAAAAACACACATACCAACGTATAGATCACACACTTTTTTTGTGAGTATCATATTTTTTTTTGTAGAAGTTATTTATAACTTTTTCCTTCTTAATTTTAATAAAAGGTTTAATTGATAGTATCATTGCAGTGATAGGTGCAAAACCAATTAAAATATTAATTGATTCAATAAATTTTTTAATTGAAACCCGTTTTTAGTTTTTTCTGTGTACTCTTCACTTTCACCACCCATGATCCGATACAAAGTCAAAAATTTTGTTTTTCAAATAATCAATGCGAACGCATATTATAGAATGTTTCGATGATCACCAAAAAACATATGTTTTCTTCACATCACTAGCGCATTAAAGAATACAGAAATAGACTCGTAAATTTTTTCGACTGTACGATGTTCCTGCAATTTTTACTTTTCGCTCTTAACTGGTTTTGTCGCATATTCTGCGGCAGTCAAATAATAACTAATAATAACTAACTTTACACAAGATTTATATATAACCCATTTTATACCACTCATCGATTCCGTGGGCAATTTTTGACGAAATTTGGTAGAAAGAAATTTTATACACTTGTTGCGACCTCTAGCGGTGGTATTCACAATTTAAATTCAAGGCTTGACGCTTTGTATGTACTTAATGGGTTAAGATTTTGTTTTTAATTATAATTTTTACTTATTGCTAAAGCAAATATATATCAAAATGTAATACATAATTTGATCTAACGTTTTTTTTCACAATTTTTGAGAATTTTTAAAAAATATTGGTGTTTTTAGACAATTTTTCAAAATTGTAATATGGCAAGACTGGTGAATTAATTTTTAAAAAATAAAATAGAGTGATTTTATGCATATTAAACATTTTAAAAGTTCGGACTTTTCTTGATCCGATCACTTAATTTTACTTAACCTTCATACCATGCTGGGGTAGTTTTCAATATTTCTTTAACTATTTAAGAGAAACAAACGAAACTTAATGTATTATAAACTTTTGTGTCATTTTGCATCAGTGCTATTTAAAGTGCTATTTAAAAACTTACATTTTACTCCCTCTGGATCGACATTGAACCCGTTCTTTGCTTGGTTGTATTTCATCACTTTATTACAAGAAAACTAAAAATACAAATCGGAATGTGCCATTGGAATGCGAACATGATAAAGGGTCCGCCAAATAACTTTTTTTTTTTGAAAATGCTAGGAAAAAAAAACTACTGAATATTTTCTCAAATTTCTTTTTTTATTTGAAAGTACAATCCTTCCGGTTAATAATGGAAAATAATTTTATTCAAATGGCTGCCTCGGCTGGCCATGCAGTAGCCTACACGATCGGTCAAATTTTTAAGCACATTATCGATTGTGTGCAGCTGTATTTCACCAATGGCTTCACGAATATTGTCCTTTAAAGCGTCAATTGTCTCTGGCTTGTTGGAGTAACACTTATCTTTGACGGCACCCCACAAATAATAGTCCAACGGTGTCCAATCGCAGCTCCGAGGTGGCCAAACGACATCAGCTCTGCGGCTGATAATGCGATTTTCAACAACAGGGCGCAAAACATCGAGTGTAGCTTCGGCTGTGTGGCACGTAGCGCCGTCCTGTCGAAACCAAATGTTGTCAATATCACAATTTCATAATAGTTAAGATGACGAACATACGGAGCTGACGGTGCTTCTCTTCTTCCAAAATCCGTACGCAATTTTCGCACACATTCTGCAACATTACCATGATTTTCAAAGTAATGTCGCAATACTTCCCAGCGTTGTTCAAGCGTATACACAACCATATTCGTTCAGCGGAAGGATAAAACTAATTATCTGTCAAATCAGACATGAGCTAAGTGTTGAAAAAAAAAACGTTAGATGGCGGACCCTTTACTAATAAAAAAGCCCGTTATTATAATTTTTTTTTGCGTAAATAACACGAACTTTCTTGTACGTAGTATAAATATGAAGCGATTTCTGACTTTGGAATCGTGTGACTGATCAACAAAAGAAGATATTGTACGAGTAATGAAATATTCTCAAAATAAACTAAATTTAAATACTTTAAAAATAAAATAAATCTCATTGAATTCGGATCATAATTAAATCCTCCTCCTGGGGGGTATTTTAAATTGGCCATAAATGCTTAAAATGAGTGTTTAATAATACAAATTTAACAATTAGGAAATTATGTTGGTAAAGACGACAGCAATTGTAGTCAAAAACAAATGAAATTTCATTTAAAAAAAGGACGACTTACATTTCATTAAATTCAACTAACATTGTCATTTGTTTTTTAATGTTCAAAAAATGACTAACAATTGTAGTAAAAATGAACCACATGGTAGTAAAAATTAAACAAACAATTATTTATTTTTATTTTTTTAAATGACAAAAAACAACTGTAAAAAATGAATGTAAAATCATAAAACAGTCATTTGATGTGAGTTGTTTTTTAAATGAACTACAAGGTTAGTTAAAAGTTTTATTTGTTCTACAAATGACTTACATTTACATTAAAAATAATGAAACTGTATTACAACCCAAACAACTACATATTTTTAAAGCAGAAGTTCCCTGAGTGAAGCTTTCTCGATAGAAAACCAAATTAACAAAACATTTTTTGAAGTAATTTTTTGTGTTCATTTCACAGTTTTGGAGCGAGAAAGCGTTAAATTTAGAATTTCGTAAAATTTCAAAAATAAATATTTTGAAATGAAGACAATTTTCAAAAATCTTCAAAACGTATTTATGTTGACTAGAAACCGTTGATACTTAAGACGAACTAAGACTGAAGCTTAAACTTTTCAAAAAAGTTCTAATTTTGGTGGAATGACATACATGATTCTAATACCTTTAAAGTCGTAACTTGAAAACATATGGATGCATATTTATGCAATTCTTCAGAAAGATTATATTTAGTAGTATTAGCAAAGCCTTTAAGTTTAATCGAAATATGTTGAAGTTCAGGCTCGTTTTCGCTCAATTTCGCTTTTTCTGAAAAACGAAAATAGCCATGTCTTCTTAAGTAAAACCAAAAAAAAAAAAACTGAAATTTTTAGACTGTAGTTATATATTGGTAAGAGGAATAATTTATGACTACACACAGATAACACACACATTTAGCTATTTGCCAACTGAAATTCGGTTACTAAGACACAAATTCGGTTATTGCGAATTTCAGACAACTTAACTTTAGTTTTCACAACAAAGTTCGATTTATTCAACTGAATTTTAGTTGCAACACCCAAAATATACAGAAATCTAATGTAAATAACGTTGCACTAACTAAATTTGTAAGTTGTTACCATTAATATAAATTAAAAAAAAAAAAAAATTAAATTCGGTTGGCACTTTAATTCTCTGTGTGTAAACTTATTAATTTTTATAGATTAGTTTTTGAGATTTGCTCGAAACCTATTTTGGCCCATATTGCCTAAAATAGGCAACGAAATAAATTTTGGTAGAAGAACACATTGTTTATTTTTTGTGACGAACCTGTGATATAAATTTCAATTAAAAAAAGCTAAGAGCGGTTTGAGGGTTAAACCAAATTGTCATACAAAGAAACTTTTTCATAATTGATTAAGTTGACACTTTTGGGACCATCTTTCCCTCCTGGGTATACATTTTGTACATCCTTAAACGTGTATATAGCTAAAAGTGCATTTAAAAATAATTTAACCAAATGATTAACAAAATAAAAAAAATTTTCTAATTCTATATTTTATTTTTAGGCATATATCATTTTCGACAATTGCAGGACGTGTACGAAAGGTTCCTAAACATTTTTTAAATTTTATTGAACCTAATTTTCGACGACTAGTTTTGAGAATATTTAATTAAATATTAAATGTTTTTACAAAATTTTAAGAAAAGAAGCATTTTTTTTGTTCACATTTAATGGGACCTGTGCAAATAAATTATTTTTAGGTTTTTACTTCACTAACTGGATTGAGATAATGGACAAAACTTCTTGTACACTTTTTGTGTTAAAAGTGACGATCTAACGAATTGTTTTTTACAAAATTGGTTATCTAGTATTGAATTTTATCACGTGTTTTGCCAAAACGAGTGTGAAAGAATACAGAACTTTTGTAATAGAATAAAGAGCGTAAATATGTGTTTTTGTAAAACACGGGATTAGCAATTATGTGTGAACGCCATATATGATAAATAATTGGACAAGATCTGACAAAAGTTTAGTACAAGGAATTTTAGTTTTTGATATTAACCCATATTGGCCTAGGCAGATTTTTTCAAATAGTCACTTTCGAAAGTGAATATTGCCTAGATAAAACAAGATACAACAAGAAAAGAATCTTTTCGATCAAATTTGAATTACCATATGGTACACACATAGCACAGATATTCTATTCGTTGAGACTACGGAATTAGTCGCCAACCGAATTTGTGTAGTTGCATGATCTAACACATTATTTGGTTACATCTATCAATATTTGCAGTTTTGTGGGCGTTGTGGTGTAATGGTTAGCGCGTTGGACTTTTACACAGATGTTCCCAGGTTCGATTCCCGGTGACGACAACATCAATTTAGAAAAAAAATATGTATGAGTTTTCTATCACTTATATGTATAGTTGCGCCCACCTTCGGTGTTCCCATAGCACTTAACCCCACCGAAGTAAAATAATGAATCAGTGCTACACAGAAAAAACTAAAAACGGGTTTCAATTACAAATTTTATTGAATCAATTAATATTTTAATTGATTTTGCAGCTACGACTGAAATGATAGTATTAACTAAAAAAATTCTCAGACAGTATATTAAAACTCTTTCAATTAAAATAATAATAATATCAATTAAAAAAGTTATTGTTTTTCTTTACAACCTCAATTAAAAAGTTTAGTTAAATTGATTAAAACTTTAATTGAAACTTGAGAAGAAAACAATGGTAGTTTTAATTGAAACTCGTATTTTTTATTTTTATTATATGCCCCCATTAAATAAAAAAAGAAATGTAGGTTTGTAAATTAAATTGACATTTTATTTATAATAAAATTAAAGTTTTTTAATATAAAAATGAATTATAAGAAACAAATAACAGTAAAGAAAAAATTTTTGTTTTGCTTGTCTTGTCTTGAACTTTTTCTTGTAATTAAATTGCTTTCTTAAAAAAATCACACACAACTTTAAAATGATAGTTTAATGACACTTATACTTATTGAAAATTTAATTATTTACAAAAATAATAGTTTAATTGTCCTTTTTCGATAATATTTTTTAAATCCACATGTGCACTTTTATTACCACAGATAAAATACGAAACTAAATTAAGTTTTCGTGCGTACACGAATATCTCAACAAAAAGAGTGTTGTAAACTCTAGTGAAATAACTACGATTTTGCGTGTATTTGAAATCGGTAAACTATTCAACTTATTAAAAGTTATTCATTTGCGATTTTTTTCTTTTTATTTACAAATTAAATAATATATTAATTTAATTAAACCTCTGTTTGATTATTTAATCTAAATAAAATAAAAAAAAAAATAGTTTGCAAAGTTTTAAAAATTTTGTTTACAGGTTGTCAACACTGTATGGATATATTAGAAAATTCAATAAATTTTTTAATTGAATCAATTAAAAAAATTGTTTAAATTGCCATTGATATTCAAACAATCGATTAATTAGATATTTTTGGCCCATAATTTTTTCTGTGTATGAAACAAAAAGCTTTAATAAATTCGCCAACTCTACATCACGTGGCGTGCAACAACTGTTCTAAGACATATCTACTCGCGCAATTACGGTGTTGCAATGTTTGAAGCCCTTCATCTTTCACCACCTTTCATCTCTCCACTATCCCCTTTCGAAAGAAAGCAACACATTTATTAATAGGAAGAATTTCCTGAGTGTTGCTTCTCTTAAAAAAAATGTAATGGAGAGTAGTGGAGAGAATAGCTGCAAAACCTTTAATACTCTCGAGATATGGCCTACGTAGCCACCCTGTGGCTTATCGAGAATAAAGACAGGGTGATTATAAATTATTTTTTTTTAAAGTCTAACGTCTAATCTGCAATTACACATACGTTTCGTTCCATTCGGGTCAGTAGTAAAGAAGTTGCATATTAACTACCTCGTTTTCCAGTTTCAAACTACAGTGGCTTTATATTAATTTACTCGGTGTCTATTTGATATACATTTTTTCTTTTTGCGTGTATAAAACATAATCTAAATTATGTGATACGTTTTCTTCTTTAACAAAAATGTGGTTTTTATTAACCGCAATACATTTTTTTTCTATGTGTCAATATTGAACCCATAGGGAGGAAAGTATAAGTTTTTTTTAAGGATGGTATGAAGGTTAAAAAGTACATACTGCACAACAAATTTTTCTCATTCACAAAAAATTTACCATACGCCACTAACAAAATTAGCATATAAACTTTATAACAACGGTCTTCTTTCTATAAATTAATAAGTTTTCAAAAAAGTGCTTAAAAAAAATGACAAAAATTTTATTTTTTCATGAATTATATATGGCAACCCTGGAACAAGAGTTTTTAATTTTTTTAAAGTGCGCCCCGGTAGGCTAGTTGGTAGCGTGCTGGCTTATCAGTGCGGGGGTCGTGGGTTCGATTCCCTCCAGAGGCACTGGTCTGTTTTCGCTACAACGCGCCGAAGGCCATAGTAGCTAGTGCTCGGTTAGGATAATAGTATATAATTTGTAATTATATGATTATTAATTAATAAAAAAAAAAAACATTTAATTATTTGTATAATTAAGACCTCAAACTACGAAATACCTTTTACTGCGTTATTATATCTTCCTCCTATCCGAAGTTATCGGGCTTTAAAGCAACAGCAGTGTAAAATGGGTTAAGTCAAAAATAGTGGTACTATGAAATTTAATGCCTATGATAGTATACAATCTTGTCTATCAAACGAAAGAGCCATTACATTTTAATTTTGGACTGTTCAAAAGTTAAAGTAAATTTTGTAAAATTTTTAAATTAATAAATCAGTTAAGAGGTTAAAAGTCATAGGATTGTATTTTAATATTGTAATAACTGCACGTTTTATTCTGATCGTTTACTTCATACGACTGACTTTTATTTATTCTTTCTTCTTACTGTCTACATTGTATACTAATACTATTACACATGTATGCATAAACTGTTACATTTTGTGCGTGAATATGACACTTCTCTCCCCTCTAAAGTTATAATTAAAATATACATTATTAATCATTAATTCATAAAATGTAATCCAATTATCAAACAATAAAAGTATTTACTTTAAAATGTTAAATCAACATTAAATTTAATAAAATATACTTTTAATAACCACTTATCTTGAGATCAAAATTTAAATTTCGTCTATTAGCTTCATCGGCTTTTTTCTTTCCCTGTTAGATCGACGTATGGTTTCACCCACAGCTTCCTCTTGAATAGCTTCTGACGTAAAAGGCACATTATCAGCTTCTGATGTCATAGTAGCATTTTCTCGTTCGCCTTCGTTGGATTCAGATTCTTGTTCACACGATACCGATGATTGTTGTGTTGTTGCTGATGAATAAGTATCGCGTTGATAAACATTAGGTACTGGTCGAGGAACTAGTTGATTGTTTGTTGGAATATTTGTTGAAGTGTTCGAAATGCTAACATTTTCTTGCAATTTTGATTCTTGAAGCATTTCGCCTACTTTACGCATTTGGTCAACATGCCTCTTCCATATTCTACCATCATTAAGTTTTACATTGTAATGTAGTTCACCTAATCTTGCATCTATCACACCAAAACGCCATTTAATTTTATGAAGGTAATCACGTACCGCAACCTTTTCCCCCACTGAAAATGTTTTTGTTGTTTCTACGAAGTTATGGTTGCTATTATTTTGTGGTAAAAGTAGGTCTAACCTTGATTTGATTTGACGATTAAACATTGCCATCGACGGAGATTTTCCAGTTGCTGGATGAATTGATCGCCTATAAGCTAATAATATTTTTGATAACTCAGCGTTTAAAGTATTTGCAGTACACTTTGCTGCTAACAATTTATTTTTTATTGTTTGTACATAACGCTCAGCTTGACCGTTCGTAGCTGGATGATACGGTGCTCCTTGTTTATGTACAATACCATTTACATTTAAAAAATTTTTAAATTCTGCAGAGTCAAACTGTCGGCCATGGTCGCTCACAAACACGTTGGGAGTACCAAATGTTGAAAAAATTTCCCTGCATTTTTGGATTGTTGTATCAGTTGTCATGTTTGAAACTACATGTACTTCTGGCCATTTGGTGTAGGCGTCGACTAAGACAAACAAATATTTGCCCAACACTGGCCCGGCATAATCGGCATGCACTCTTTCAAAAGGTTTACTAGGCGTTCCCCATCCACGTATTGGCATCACTTTTTTAGGATCGGGTCGTGTTGATTGACAAGCAAAACAGTTTGTTACCAATTTTTCGATATCTTTATCGAGATTATTCCACCACACGTAAGCTCTTGCAAGGCTTTTCATTCTTGACATACCAAAATGAGCAGTATGCAACTCTTCCAATACCTTATTTCGTAACATTTTAGGTATATAAACTCGCATACCTCGTAGAAGACATCCATCATGTAGGCTGAATTCTAGTTGTGGAATTCCAAAACGATCTTTACTATCGCAATTACGGCCATATTTTAAACATTCTATTAATTTTTGTACTTCACCATCAGATTTCGTTTCAATTTTAAGCTCATTTGCTGTTACAGGTAGATTATCGATATATTCTTCTTCTACGAAATAAACTTCTTCAGTAAATTTATACGATTCAGAATTAGGCAAACGTGACATAGCATCAGCGTTAGCGTTTTCCTTGGATCTTTTACACTTTATTGCGTAATCGAACTGTTCCAAGAACAAAGCGTAATGCTGCATACGTGTAGAAGACAGTGTTGATAACCCCTTGCTTGGTGAAAATATTTGGAATATCGCCCGATTATCTGTAACGAGAGTGAATTTTCTCCCATATAAATATTGATTAAACTTACGTATACCGAAAATGACTGCATAAGCCTCTTTGTCAATTTGAGAATAGCGTTGTTGCACTTTGTTGAGCGTCTGCGATGCAAATTGTACCGGCCTCTCAGAACCATCATCATAAACGTGACTAAGGACGGCTCCCACTCCAATAGGGCTTGCATCTACAGCTAGTACTACGGGTCGTTTTGGGTCATAATGTGCTAGTATTGTTTCCGACTGCATCTGTTTTTTAATTTCATTAAAAGCGTTTTCACATTTTTCGTCGAATTCAAACGGCACCTCATTTTGTAGAAGACGATTTAAGGGATAAACTATATCGCTTAAATTTTTAACGAATCGACCATAGTAATTTACCAGGCCCATAAACGCCCGAACGTCATCTTTACTGGCAGGCTTTTTCATTTGTTGAATGGCCTCAATTTTACTTTTCATACGTTGAACGCCGTCTTTGTTAATAACATATCCACAGTATGTAATACACTCTTTTAAAAATTCGGATTTTTCTAGATTTACCCTCATGCTGTATTTTTCGAGTCGCTTTAATACTTCATCAATACGCCGCATATGGCTTTCATCATCTGGAGCTGTAATTTTAATGTCGTCTAAAAAGACTGAAACACCTGGTATATCACCCAACAGTTGTTCCATTAACCGCTGCCACTTAGCCGGTGCACTGGCAACTCCGAACATCAAACGGGTTGGTTGGTATAGCCCCTTATGAGTACTTAACGTTAACAGGTGTCTATCACTTGGGTGAACCTCTAATTGTAAATAAGCTTTAGAGAGATCAATTTTAGAAAACTTTGTACCACCAGCCATCTTGCTGAACAACTCGTCGATAGTCGGCAAAGGGTGTTCGTCGATTAAAAGCGCTGGATTAAGGGTAACCTTATAATCACCGCAAATACGAACGTCACCGTTCTTTTTGGGTACCACCACAATTGGTGTAGCCCATTCGCTTGTGTCTACTTTAACTAATAAACCATCGGCCACTTGCTTTTCAAGTTGCTTTCTACAGCTTCCATCAACGGAAACGGCACTCTTCTGGCTCGAAAAAATTTTGGAGTAGCATTTTGTTTAACATAAATACGAGCTTGTAAATCTTTAATTTTTCCGACAGACGGGGAAAATACGATGGGGTATTTTTTCTTAAAATCATTAACACGAAATTGTTCAATTTGATTAACCCATAAACTCTTATCTGTTGTTGAAAAAACTTTATTCCAATCTAGAGTAATCTGTCGCAGCCACTCTCTGCCACAAAGTGGTGTACGGTTAGATTTTACTATATACAATTTAACGTTTAACTTTCTATTGTTTATTTTAACATAAACATAAACATAACCAACAATTATTAATTGTTGTTCACAAAAACTACTCAGTTCCAAATCCGATTTGTAAACTTTTGTTTTAGGAGGCACTATCTTTTTTGCATCACTACAATTCATTAAAGCAACTGGTGATCCTGAGTCTAATTCAAATTCCATTAAATGGTCATTTACCATAAAATTATACAACAATTTATCCCGCAGATTACAAACATCACCCTTAGCTTCAATTTTGAAAAGATCTTCCACAGTACCACATGTTGTTTCTTCTATTTGATTTAATTGTTGTTTTTTCTCTTTAAAACACATTTTACGAAGGTGTCCCTTTTTTTTACAATAATGACATTTTGATTCTATGTATTGACACTTATGTGCCAAATGTGCAGTACTGCCACATCAAAAACACTTTTGTTTATTTTGTTAAATTCGCCGCAGCTTGTTTTCTTATTATTTGTGTCTCCTTTTTTGTTCTTTTCAAACACCTTATTGACATACACTTTGTCTGTGTTTTTCTGCTGAAGCTCCTCCCCTCCTTTTTCAGCCAACTCATATGCGGTCGCCATATTAATCGCATCTTCTATATTCAACGTTTTTTTTTCCAATAAACGATGCTGTATTTTGTTATCCAATAAGCCGAAGACAAACTGATTTCTCAAAGCCACATTTAAATGTGAACCAAAATTACACCCGACCGCTAACCTACGTAATGCCACTGCAAATTCTGCACATGTTTCATCAGATTTTTGCTTGCGCAAATTAAAACGGAAATTTTCCAATAACTCGTTAGGCTTAGGGTCGTAGTGTTCTTCTAATATAGTTACGATTTCATCAAATTTCATATCTTCAGGTACTTTTGGGAGTACTTTATCACACAAAATATTATACGTTTGTGTTCCCACGAAATGGAGCAACAAACGTTGATGCTTTGCACTTTGGCACTCATACAGTTCCAAAGCTGTCTGAAAACGTTTTACCCAACGCGACCACGTAGATTTTGTAGAATCAAAAGGCTCGAAACTAAAAAATGAAACCGACTCTTTCAATTTGATTTTATCTTCATTGCCCATTATTTTTTCTTTTTTAACCGATAATTCTTGTACTGTAAAAAGTTTTAACGCGTTAAGAAAAAATAATTTTATTTTATATCACACGTGAATTTTTTTCTACAACTCGTCGCCAAAATCTGTAATAACTGCACGTTTTATTCTGATCGTTTACTTCATACGACTGACTTTTATTTATTCTTTCTTCTTACTGTCTACATTGTATACTAATACTATTACACATGTATGCATAAACTGTTACATTTTGTGCGTGAATATGACAAATATATTTTAGTAGATTATAGAAAAATTAATTAGCTAAATCCCTAATTTTAAAAAGCGAAAAGAATTATTAAGTCATGTAATTTTTGTGTATTTTATTATTGTAAAAATAATGCAAAATTGTTGACTAACGATTTGTCTCGCTTTATACAAACAGGGGATTAATTTGTCATATCATGCTATATTTTTTTTTTGCTTATTTGAAGATTTGTATATTTTTAACAAAATTGAAATTTTGGATGCATAAAACATTTATGAAAATATTATGATTGAGTGATTATTTGCAATTAACTTTAAATATTCATTAAATACTCTCCCTCCCTGCTATATAATAAAGATTATGCTATAAATAAATTAATGCGATATAATCAGTGGGTCTCTATCCACCTCCGTCACTCTCAATCTGCCCTCTTTTTATTTTTTTTTTGTTTTTTTTATAAAGAGAGGCAACACTCAGGAAATGCTTCCTATATTTAGTGTGTTGCTTTCTTTGGAAAGGGATAGTATAGAGATGAAAGGTGGGGAAAAATGAAGGGCTTCAGACATGGCAACACTGTAATTGCGCGAGATGATAAGTCTTAGAACAGTTGTTGCTCGCCATCTGATGGAGAGTTGGCGAACTTATTGAAGCTTTTTGGTTCATAGCCCTGATTCATTATTTTACTTCGGTGGGGTTAATTGCTATGGGAACACCGAAGGTGGACATTGCTATACGTATGAGGGATAGAAAAAACTCATACATATTATTTTGATGTTGCCGGAACCGGGGATCGAACCCGGGACCTTTCTGTGTAAAAGTCCAACGCGCTAACCATTACACCATAAGATAACATCAACATGTTGCAATTATTTGTTAGTGTAAAAAAATTTGTTCATTTGCTTGTCCGAGTTCGGTTTTTTTGTGGCTGAGAGGCGTGGGAATTGTAGTATCTCTATATGTATATACTCTTTGATATAATCTAATTAATTTTGTTATTGAGCCATTCATTTTGTATTAACCATTCATTTAATTTGCATAAAATATATATTAATAAATATTATCTTTCTCTTTTCTCTTTTTTTTTTTTGTAATCGCCAACCATAACTACAACTAACAAATTTCCATAGATGAAATATCCTACCAAACATCATAATAGCAAACAATGGGTAATGTTAAAAATAAAATGAGTCATTTTTACATTAGTACATGCAAATTAGTATAATGAAGTAGAATCTTAATTATCCGAGAAATACTACAATAACACTTGTAAGCAAAAGTGGTTACAATTGCAGCGACAGGCGTTTATAAACGTTGTAGTTTATATCTTAAATTTAGAAGTTTTACTGCGATTAATAATAAAACTAATGCAATTTAAACCAGTCAAAAAAGTATGACTTGGATAATTAAAACTCTTTATTTGCAAAATTTACTGTAAATTTGTTACTTTTTGGCATGCGTTTTATACAAATATCCCTTAAAATTTTTTTCTGTTCCAATTTTTTGATAACACTATTCGAGAAATTTTTAAAGGATTTCCTTTTTTAATATATAATTTTAGCATAACCTTGGAACACTGATCACAAATAACACAGCATACCATCAAAAAAATTAATAAGGTTTAAAACACAAATTTAACTCGCTGTTAAGCGTTTTTTCTAATTTTTACGATATTCGCGAATTCTATCGCGAAATAATTAATTGAGCTAATCACGCAGTTAGATACATTTATGAGGAGTTATATTAGCAAGAAAAAAAGTTATTTTATTAAAGCGTTTTTTATGCAAAATTAACTATTTCTCAAAAATTCAATATGGCAGCATCGATTTCTAGGATGACCCCAATCAAGGAGTATATCACAGTGCAACACAAAAAAAAATAACCATATACGGACACCACTACGTGATAAAAGACTAAAAAAAAAGACCCGTGTCTCCCAATTTTTCCCAAAGTCATCTCCTCTTTTGTTTATGGGCCGCCAAAGATTTGGGGCCTCGGTATCATTTTCGCAAAAAAGTGATCATTTTCTCAGGCTCATATCTTGCAAACCGTTCAGAATTTCGATTTACTCTCTATGGCTCTTGTCATAAAGAACAAAAATTGCGAACATATAAAATCAGAAAAACTTCACCTTCCAGATCAAAATCGCAAAAAACTTAAAAAAATTCGATTTTTTTTTACCTTTTTTCCCGTGTTCAGGTCCATAGGTAGCAAACCGTTCAAAATTCAAGGAAACAATCAACTACAAAAATTTACCTAAGATCTCAATAAACAAATTTCTAGAACATATAAACTTCCTGGGAATTGGGTTTGCTACCTATGCACCTGAACAGGAGAAAAAAGGAAAAAAAATTAAATTAAAAATGTTTCACTTTTGCGCGCTACCTAAACAGTGTTAAGAATCATCTCTAGGAAGTTTATATGTTCTAGAAATTTGTTTATTGAGATCTTAGGTAAATTTTTGTAGTTGATTGTTTCCTTGAATTTTGAACGGTTTGCTACCTATGGACCTGAACACGGGAAAAAAGGTAAAAAAAAATCGAATTTTTTTAAGTTTTTTGCGATTTTGATCTAGAAGGTGAAGTTTTTTTGATTTTATATGTTCCCAATTTTTGTTCTTTATGACAAGAGCTACAACTTTGCCATAGAGTGTAAATCGAAATTCTGAACGGTTTGCAAGATATGAGCCTGAAAAAATGATCACTTTTTTGCGAAAATGATACCGAGGCCCCAAATCTTTGGCGGCCCATAAACAAAAGAGGAGATGACTTTGGGAAAAATTGGGAGACACGGGTCTTTTTTTTTTAGCCTTTTATCACGTAGTGGTGTCCGTATATGGTTATTTTGCCATGACTTAAAAAATTACACACAGTGTATACAAAGAGAGAAGCTACCGTACACAGTGTTTTTTATGCTTACCAATCAGTGGGTCTCTATATCCACCTCAGTCTCTCTCAATCTGCCCTCTTTTTATTTGCTCGTAAACTCGCACCGAACAAATGAAACAAATGAAAACATGTTGCAGAAATTTAAAGGTTTAAATAAATTTTTGTCATGTTTTTTAAAAATAATTTAATAAACTTTTTATTTATTTCAAATATTAACAATAAAATCAGTAAGATAAAATTAAAATATATTAAATTTTAGTAGAAAATAACAAAATATAAACAAAATAAAAGTGGTGTTTAAGCAACAATTTTTATTTTATTTTTATCAACATGTTGCAATTATATTTTAGTTTAAAACCATGTTTTCTTTTGATTGCCCGAGTTCAGTATTTTGTTACTGAAATGCGTAGGAAATGTAGTCTCTCTATTTGTATATTCTCTTGGTTACCAACTAAACTTGGCCGAGGTAATGAACACATTTTTTACACTAAAAAATAATTGCAACATGTTGATAAAAGGTTGTTCCTTTAAACACTCATTTTTATGTTGCATATTTTTTGTTATTTTCTAATAAAATTTAATAATTTTTAATTGTATCTTGTTTATTTTATTGTCAAAATTTAAAATTAATAAAAGTTTCATTAAATTATTATTCAAAAACATGATAACAATTAATTTAAACTTTTAAATTTCTGCAACAGGGCATATTGAGAGAGACTGAGGTGGATAGAAACCCTTTGTCCCAATGTCCAGCTTTTGGTATGCTATATAAATACATTACAAAAGTTTGTTTTCAAATTTTTAGCTAAAAAAATTTATATTTGCAAACGGTTTCCTAACAAAAACCTCCGTTTTGGTACATATTTTTCACAAAAGTATTGGTTTTGTTAGAAAAACTTTTCCAAACATACACCTTTTTGGCTGATTTTTCGCAAATATACTTTTCAAAGGTATTCACATATCATACTAACAGTTGGACTCTGTGTTCATCTCAAAAAGCTATGCTGCCATATACAATTTTTGACAAATCGCACGGTTTGCATTTGAGGCACCATAGTAAAAGAATTCTTTTCTTGCATAAACAGCTCTTCCAAATAGGCTCTTTCTACTGCATGACCATTTGGTAAGGTCAATTGCTAATTTAGCGATTAAGTTCGCTTAAACCGTAGAAATTGGGAAAAATTAGAAAAACCGCTAAATAGCTGGTTTAATCTGCAGTTTTGTGAATTTAATACGTACTCATATAAGAATACAGGGATTGTCTTTACATTTCAACAGAAAGGATTCAAATTTATTGCATTTTATAGTTATAGTTATGTTATAGTCATTTTGTGGAAAAATTGTACCATAGATCGAAAAATAAAGTACGCCATTGATATCAGTTATGATTTTGTCCTCCTGTGTAATCTTATCGTACTGTTAGTTTTCGAGATATTTTTGATATTTTCATTTAACACCCTATTTTTTAAGAAGTTTTGTCTCAATATCGTGTTATCTAACTTAAATTGTTAAAAGCTCTTTATAGTTTTAAAATCTACGGAAGTTTGGAGTTTATTTGAGTATAATAATTTGTTTTAATGTTTAAGAATGTTTTTAGGAATCTGTAAAGAATTGGAAATGTCTCATTTTTCGGTTTTTTTCAATTTTTTTTAAAATTTGAAAAACTAAAAACGCCAATCTTTAAGTGACTCCATAGAGTTTCTGTTTGCAAAATTTAATTAATATCGGAAGACCAAATACCAAAAAATTTCCCTTTTTGACCGGTCTGCGGTGGAATGGGCGATGTGTATTGACTCTAGTCAGGAAATTAAATGATTAAATTTTGAACCAAATATTAATTTTTTCACTACTTTTGTTCAACTTAGGTTTATAAAGGGTCCGCCATCTAACTTTTTTTTTTCAACTAGTGCTTATTTCGTGAATGGTAACACTTAGCTCATGTCTGATTTGACAGATAATTAGTTTTATCCTTCCGCTGAACAAATATGGTTGTGTATACGCTTGAACAACGCTGGGAAATATTGCGACTTTACTTTGAAAATCAATCAATCAAAATGTGTGCCGATACACCCAAAACGAGTCACTGTTTGGTGCGGATTTTGGTCCAGAGGCATAATTAGGCCATTTTTCTTCGAAAATGAGCAAGGAGTGGCCGTTATAGTCAATGGCGATCGTTATCGGGCCATGTTGAACGAATTTTTGATCACAAAAATTGAAGAGGAGGAAATACAGCTGCACACAATCGATAATGTGCTTAAAAATTGGACCGATCGTGTAGGCTACTGCATGGCCAGCCGAGGCAGCCATTTGAATGAAATTATTTTCCATTATTAACCTTAAGGATTGTACTTTTAAATAAAAAAAGAAATTTGAGAAAATATTCAGTAGTTTTTTTTATAGCATTTTCAAAAAAAAAGGTATTTGGCGGACCCTTTAGAATGCTCACATTTGACCCTTCCAAAAATGTTTATATTTAACCAATGGAATTATTGTTTGTTTTATGCAGTCACTCATACATTTTTTTTAAAAATTTCGATTAGTTTTGACAATATTTCAAGGAATATTCGCTGGTTTTAATATATTGATACAAAATAAAACTAAATTTATTTGCTGCTGTAAAAACTAGAGGGACTAAACTAAAAAATTAGAAGTTTCAAATTCCTTTCAGAATCCGGAACATATCTTTGAACGTTAAAACAAATTATTATACTCAAATGAATACATTACTTCTGTAGATTTCAAAACTCCAAAAAGAAAAACAAGGTGTTCAACAAAAATCTAAAAGTGAAAATATCTCGAAAACTAATCGTACGATTTTAAACATTTTGTCATATTTGCGATGAATCGCAAGAGGAGGTCTTTTTTGATGTTTTATATTGTTATTGTTATTTTGTGTTTAAATATTTGCCTCACAACTCGAATACAATTTCTACACACAGTTTCACTTATTTATCCATGAACTATTATGATAAGAAATTATTAATATTATTATTTTTGCACACAATTCTCGAGACGAATTTGTTTCATACACTTGATCCATTCCAGTATACACTTACTCATAAAATTGCTGTATATGATTACAAGGTTATTTTCTTTATCATCTAAATGTTTCCTTTTGTAAATGTGGCATGTTTTTTTCTTATTATATTTATTAAGGTGAAACTTAATTGTGTGGAACATTTGTGTAATTTAATACAAGTAAAGGCTATAAAAAGTTCTTCCCTACTTTATGAATATGTTACTCTAGAGCGGCATTTTTTTATATGAAGAAAATTTTTTTTTGAAAAATTTAAATTTATTGTTCAGATTATTGTTATATTAGGTCTAAAAGTTATTTGTTGCAAATTTTGAGAAAAATCGGATCCCCTCTACTAAAGTTCTAGATTTTTGAAACTTTTTCTTCAAGTCACTATATATTGAAAACGTGTAGTCCGTTTTCAAAATTTTTGAAATATTCGTGCTTAGCATGCCAAATTTAATTAAAAATGATGTGTTGCAGTTTAAGAAAAAATTTCAAAAATCTTAAACTTTGGTCGCGTGGAGCCACGGGTTAATGCTATCCGATTTTTCTCAAATTTGCACCAGCTAACTATTTGACATAGTGCTTCAATAATCGCAACAATAATTGATAAAAATCGAAAGTTGACAAAAAAAAAAAAAATGCCGCTCTAATATACTTGTTCGTATATTGATTAAACTTTTATTCCTTCGTCATATATTGTGATTTTTGTTTTTACTTTTCGTCCTTGTGTAATATTTTTCTACTTGTTTGAATTTATATCTCTTTATCGCATTCCATTTATTTTTATTCTACTTGTTGTTGTATCTAAATGTCTTCTAATGTATATAAATGTCTTCATCTAATCTAAACTAAATAAAATTTAAACCTAAATTTAAAAACTTATTTCCACCCTCAATCTGGCCTAAGATTTTTTGCAATGAAATTTGTATCACGTTTAACATGTTCTTCTAGCAAAGTTTTTTTTATTTCCTACTTTAGGCGATATTGTCCAAAATATATTTAGAATGAATCTTAAAAGCTTATCCATAAAAATAAATAGGCTTAGGCGTAAATGTTTCCTCTAAACAAGATATAACTACAATTGTGAAAGGCGTGGTAGAGAAGAATGAGTGTATTTTCTAAAAATCATAACTAAATTGTAAATTTTCAATTTTCTGAATCAGACTGCGCAGTTTCTGGTATTGAACCTTCGTCAGTGACCCTGTTTTTTTTTTTTTTTTTTTTTTTTTGAATAATGTAATATTTGTTATGTTTTTATTTGTTCGATTGCGTCTATATGAAATTTTATGTGCAATCACTGGCCGTGGTATAGGTAAACTGATTTCTAATGCCACATGCACTATCTATCGTCAGGTCGAGTTTTTTTGTGATACAGTTCAAAAATTTAACTTTTTGTGCTTTTAAGATGTGGCGATTTTCGTTTTTTAGAAAACGTGAAATTGAACTTCAATATCATAAGATCCATGATCCATTTCAAATGGAATTGACCGAAGGTTTCAAAATTTTACTAACTTTTTGTTCACACATACTCCAATGAGACCATAATACATCCCCATAGTCAGGGGGATTATTACGTAATACAATTCGAAAAGAAATTCGATTCGAACAGAAATTTCACATTGAAAATAAAGTAATTAATAGTACTTTTTAACGGGTAAAAATGTTGAAAACGTGTAGACAATAATCTAGTAAATGCGAAAAGTGAAAAAAAGTTGAACTTTTAAGTACGGATATCATTTTACAAGAGTTTTAAAATTTCCGAATTCGAACAAAAATTTTCGAATAGAATTACATAATAACACCCTAGTTTTTCAAATTTTGAAAAACTATCGGTTTTTTCACGGTTTCAGTTTTCTAAAAAATTCAAAAAATCGGAAAAGTATGTAATTTTGAAGAGTTCTATAAGAACATAAGAAACATATAATCAGATTTAGCCATGCATGACACCATATATAACAACATACTATAATATATGTTCATATGCAAAAACGTAAGACCATACACTGATAGAAATTTGTGCGTAGTTGTAATGAATTCCTTCATTAATGCAATGATTTTTTTCAAAAAAAAGTCCCCAAAGAAACGCATCATTGAGTCAATGAAAAGTGTTTCATTAAATCAATTTTAATGAATGGTTTCATTGACCCAACGAAAATTTCATAAAGTATATGAAATTTTTTTCATTTATCCTTGCCTAATCGTTGTGAAAGTTTCATGTGTTTAATGAATAAAATTCATAGTTTGTATGAAATATTTTCGTTGATATTTAGTAATTTGCACTTTTTATGATTATTTTAGCATATCATTAATTTGGTGGTTATTGAGAAATTATCATTCGCTGATATTATTTATAAGGTCTGGTCTTTATAGGATCTATAAAATATTTTTATAAAAAAAGTTCGAAAGTAAACATCACAGGCTGTTCTGCAAAAGCGATTTCAGATTTTTATTAAACTCAGCCTGATTCCGCAAATTTTCGTTACTTGGAATATGATGACATGTAAGATAATTTGTGTTAAAAGATGATATATTTTCTTATATGTCGGTACAAAATATATAATTTTTTATCGATCTGGCTTGAAATTTTGTAGAGCGATCGACGATTATAGTCAACTTTTTGTAGTTAAATTACGACCATATTAGATAAAAATGTTAAATATTGTTAACAATGTTAAATATTGTTAACAATGTTGTTAAAAAACAAAAATTTATTATCGTTTAGCATAACGTTTTTGTGTAACATCGTCAAAACGATAACAATTTAGGTCTCGTTTTGAACAAAACTATATGGAATTCTTAGAGAATCTGTTCCCTGGAATTTAATGACCCACTATTCAAATTCGTCAAAAACTGTTAGCTCTAGGCAAACTTAATAACAAAAATTTTTTTTTTTTTTATTATTTCAAAATGATAGTACAAAAAAAAAAATATATTTTTTTCTCATTAAAATTCAAAATTTTTATTGAAAAAAATTTGAAAATTTTTCATTAATGTAATGAATTTTTTTTATAAAATTATGAAATAATTATAAAAAATGTTAATGAAAAAAATAATAATATTTTTTTCTCATTACAATTCAAAATTTTTATTGAAAAAAATTTGAAAATTTTTCATTAATGTAATGAATTTTTTTTATGAAATTATGAAATAATTATAAAAAATGTTAATGAAAAAAATAACAATATTAATGAATTTTCATTCAGTTAATGATATTTTTCATTAAACCAATGAATCGATTTTAATGTAATCGTTTCATTGATACTATGAAGGAAAATTCTATCAGTGTATATATTTCTTTTTACACGGGAAGTTTAAAGAACTATTATTTTTAAATGAATCGTATGGAAAAATTTTACCTCATATAATCATTATTGGTTCTTCGTTTATAAAGAATTTTCCAAATTAATCAACATCCAAAACTATTCTTGAATTAATAAAATCTTTGATTTCATTTAATGATATTAATAATAATATTGTGTGTCTAAAAATTTATTAGTTAAATCAGTCAGTCACGCTATATAAATAAATAAAATTAAATTAGATGAGATTTGCTGAAAGCAATTCTTTAAAAAACACAATAAAAATTATTTAATAATTTAATGTTGCGCAAATTAGACAATTTTTTTAATCTATGACAAAATAACAAAAATCTAACAAACAAAAAATTGTGGCAAAATTCTCATGGTTTCACATTTAAAATTAATCATGAATTGGATCACTTAAGAATGTTTTAAAATGTTCATCTACTACTTCAAATCAATTGGTAAACAATTGTTTTATCAAAAAGCTTTTATTAAATCATACACAGAGAGAATTTTGTTAAACGATTTTTTTTTGTTTTTTTTTGTTCTCATTTCTGTTTATTGGATTTTCACAAAATTTTAGTGAATTAACAATAATTATTCAAATCTTTAAACTAAATATTGACGTTAAATCCAGCCAGTGCCAGACAAAACTTCAAGAGCTCAGCGACTAAATATGTTCAGGAGCATTTGTAACACTTTTATTGTACCAAGTCTGGTGTGTCCAATCTTCTAAGGCGTAGATCTCCACGATTATTTAATAAATTTCGAGCTAGTGTATTAGGGTGTGTATCCAATCTTTTTATATATCTTTCACTGTATTTCTTGATCTCATTTTTGATAAGTTGGACATTCAGATCCTTATGCATGTTAGAATTTCTCACGTACCAGGGTGAATTTGTGATGAGTCTTAATAGCCTGTTTTACCTTCTTTGTAATTTTTCAACATTGGAATCCGAGGCTGAATACCATAGCACCATATGGGTTTTATAATCGAGTTGTAAATCAATAATTTACAGTCTAAGCTGAGTTTAGAGTTTCTACCTATAAGCCATGTTAGTTGTACAGTTTTTAATTTTATTTGGGTAATTTTAGCATCTATATGAGCTTTCCATGTAAGTCGACGGTCAAGATGAATGCCCAGATATTTAACATGTGTGTTCTGGGGTATATTACACACAGAAAAAAATTTAGCTATTTGCCAACCGAAATTCGGTTACTATGACTCACATTCGTTTATTGCGAATTTCAATCGGTTGGCACAACATATCATTAGTTTTCACAACAAAGTTCGGTTAATTCGACTAAATTTTAGTTGCAACACTCAAAATATTTAGAAATGTAATGCAAATACCGTTGTACTAACTGAATTTATAAGTTGTAACCATTAAAATACACTTTTTAATTCGGTTGGCACTTTATTTCTCTGTGTGTATGATTATTAATACGAACTGGTGGACAAGATTCTCTTTGTAAGGTAAACGTAATGTGAATAATGAACTTATTTATGTAAATGTACGGAACTTCATGTAAATACATGTTCGTTCTCGTTAGCTGCAGAACAATGTTAACCAAAAATCTTTTCGCATCAACAAATTTGCAACAAAATGGCATCGATTTGTAAACACATATTTTTCTTTTGCATTTTTTGTTGCATATTATCCAATAAATTAATATTTTTGCATATTTTGCATTAAAATGCATGTTTTTAAGAACATTTTTTGATGTTTTTCTAAAAATAAGTTTAGAAATTTAGCAATTTTCAATTTTATAACCACGTAATTTTCATTTTTATATCCACCTTGTAAAACATAATTTACTAAAAATGTGGAAATAATTTTGAAAACGTTGAAAAAAAAAATCAATAATAAATGCATATTTTTTTAATTAGAAGTACATATTTTACGATTTTAAATACATATTTTATGTACAAAAAACACGAATATAAATACATTACCTTTCAAGACCCTACTTATAATTCAGTGTATAACAATTTGAATAAATTAAATCATATTTTTCATCCAATTTTATGAAAACTTACATTAACTTAATGAAAAGTTTTAATAGACGAATTCCAGTGCTGTTTCATTGATTTAATGCAAAAATTCATTAATATCATGTAAATAATTCTCTAAGTGTAATAATAACCATTTTCATTAATATATACACGGAACAATTTTTACTTAAAATTTTAGATAAAATTTAGGTTTATAGGTAAAATTTCGACACAAGCATAACACAACATAAATTTTAAAGTTTTTTCAACTATGGGTCTTTTTGACACCAAGCGCATCTAAGGGTTAATTTAGTCCAAATTATGTGTTAAATGATTAAAGTACTGGTCTAAGACAGGTTTGTAAAAAAAAGAATACTTTTTGTTCATATATATATATAAATTCTCGCAGTAACTTCTTTGATCTTAATGCGGCTCGGCAAGGGTTAACGTTGTTTAATATGTCCAAAACTTTTGGCACAGAATCTTCAAATATTGTGTTATTATATTTTACATGACGTTTATTAATATTCAAAAGTAGTAAAAAAATCTTTAACGTTTTTTGTAAATTGAAATATATAAGTGTGGGGTCTCTTGGGGCCTCTGGTCCACATGGGTTAATGATGTCCAAAATTTTTTATTTTCAACCTTAAGTCATGATGATAAACAAAAACAACAAACGGTACAAAAGTAGCTAATTTTCGATTTTAAATATTTTATGACAACAAATAAGGCAAAAATTACCAAAAAACACAATTTCCTCGAAATTTGCAAAAATTAAATCGTTACCCTACCCAAGTGCCAGGGGATATTTTTAAAATTTTTATTTTCGATCTCTAACATGTTTTAAACAAGTCACTGGAGTCCAAATCTCAATTTTTGCGATTTTGTTAAAGAAATTTTTTTAAAATTTGAAATTGGAGATTTGAAAAACACCCCAAAAATGTTGTCCGTTTTTGACATCACATTAGGACAGGTTAACGCCATCCAAAAAAAAAACTTCTTCTACATCTCACAATTTTGAGTCTTTTAAGTAAAAAAAATATATTTCAGTAATCAATTTAAAAAATTTTTAAAATGTGTGCTCGAATTTCTCGGTCAAGTAATAATTGCCACCTTAGTGGTCTGGGGCATTATTTATTACTGGGCTAGTTTTTAACCGATTTTGTGTTTTTATACATTTTTGAAAATATAATTATATCTTCATTTCGATTAATTTACCTTCTTGAGTAAAAACTTTTACGAAATTTAAAAATTTTTACAAAAACTAAAAAAAAGTGACTTTTTCGCCATGTATTCCGTTTTCTAAACTTTAGGGCTGAATGGGGTCGGGAAGGCATAGTCCGATTGAGCTAAAACTTTCACAATAGCATTTTTACACTAAATGACACAATCCTAGACCTGAGCACCTATAAAAAACGAAGATCGATTTTATAAAACCACTCTAGTGTACACAACTTAAAAAATTGTTAAAAACACAATTTTTCGTGTTTTTAATCGCGGTTTTCTTAAAATTATGACGTGATGGAAAAATTAAGAAAGCAGATTTAGAATCAGCGGAACAAAATCTGTTAAAAATATATATCGTGGTTCAAACCAAATCGAGTTTTTCTAATTTTGTGATTGTGTATTATTTCGAAGTTTGAGAATTACACTTCACCTATAATTTCAACTAACTATAATAATCTTGTTTATAGTAAATCTCAATTTTTCCCATAAAAACAACTTACTTAAAACTTGTTTTCCTAGTGAAAACTACTAACAAATTAATAAATAAAATAATTTATTTTGATATTTCTTCCTCTTCATGTTGTAATACTTGAATGACATTTATCTAATGTGATTGTGTTCACATGAAGATGGAAGAAAAAGATACAAAGATATCTTTTTATGAGTACAAACATACATTTATGGGCAATGTAATTATTGAAATAAATGACGCAAAAATATCTAGAGTTGGCGGAAAATAAAACCATTAAATAAACTACAAACAAATGATGTAGTAAATTTAATTGAGTATGCCGGAGTTTTTAGAATTCAATAATAAAAAAATACACTACACGAAAAAATTATAACATACAGAGTTATTTATGCGTCTCTCGCGAAAACTTTTCTTTATAATAAATTTTTATCTTCATAAATGTGTAACTCATTTATTTGTGTAAAGACTAAAGAAGAACCAATGTACTGAACATCTGTTAAATTTTATATGTCAACTGGTTTTAAAAGAAACAGTTTTTAAAGGTATTTTTAGCGCATATTTTGTGTTACAACAAAAATAACAAAAATAAACTTTAAAATTTAATTATAATTGCTTGAAAGCATGAAAATTAATTAATTTCAAAGTTTCACTGTTAACACAGTGGCGGAATTACGGCATTCGTGATCGTAATTTTTCAATCGATAATTTTCTATTTCCGAAAATAAAACATTTTACCGTTGAAATATCATGCGAATATATGAAGTTAGTTAATGTTTAAATTATATAAGCAACTGCATCAGCGCAAATACCACCAAAGCCAAATTAAGGCATAGAAACTTCAAAAACGTGCCAAATGCGCTCTAAACATTCAGAAAATCTATCATATTGGCGGTTGCTATAAAAAAAACAGTTTCAATGTTCCCAAAAAAATACTGCTTTCCATATAAAAATCACGAAAACAGGATTACTACGATCAAATCTATATCGATTTTTTATGACGAAATTGTTACTTTAAGCTATTTTAAGCGTTTTTATCAGTCGATTTTAACTAGAATTATCAAATATTCGAAGTATTTGAAAAACCCTTTTTTCGAGTAATTAAAAAACCCTCATTTTTTAAAAACGTGTTTTCTGTTTTTTGAATTAAAAACCGGTTTGAATAATTAGGTTTTCGGTTTTATTTTTTTAAATCACTTTGTATTGCTGATGTCTGAAATTTGGTGAACAAATTTTAAAAAAATACTATAAGTATATGCTTAAGATCCTTTTTAAATATACTCTTAATAAAAGTGAGTCGTAGGAAAATTTAAAAAAATGTTAAATTAAAGAGTGAGAAAAAGTAAAACGTCTGGCGAATTATTGAGGTCTATAAATTGAACTTATTTAAGATTAGAAAATAGCGATAGTTTCAGACCTATTCGACTAAACAAATTTTTAACAAATTTAAAGTAGTAAGTTTAAAGTATATTTGGCTAACATGGAGAGTCTTCTACCGGTACATCCTCCGATGTGAATTGCATATGTAAATGTGAAATAAAAAAATTAATTGTGCATAAAAATCATAAAAAATCGAACGCTTCAATCTCTCTCGCCGAAATCGGTGGGTGCCCTTCTTTTTTAGCAAATCTTTTATAGCTTTCAAAGTTATTATTAGAGAAGACAAAAATTCAATGTTCACTAGGGTATATAATTTTTTGGGGTGCTAACTCCCAATGCAAAACCTTTTACAAATTTTATTTATGGAATAGAAGTTAATTTTACATGTTATAATATTTTTTTTAGAATTATTTATTTAAAATGTCCTTTTTTAGTTTATTTAATAAAAAAGTAGTGTTTTATCTCTATCCATGAACATAAATACCATCCTGGAGTTTAAATATATTTAAAAACATTTTGTAAGTTATAATTTTTTCGTGTAGTGTATACGTATGCATTAATGAATAATACAAAAATAAATTATGCAAAATTTACTATTTTGTTTCAAAAAAACCGCTGCTAATTGTTGTTGACAAAGTTTAAAAATTTAACGCGTTTGATGAGTCATTTTACAGGGTTTTGGAACTAAACAGCGCTAAATTTTTTCTAATAGGGTGTAGTACACAAAGAACATCCCAGCAAAAAATTTCCAAAAAGGTAAGCGGGTTTGTAATCAAGCATTTTGGGCAGAACGCATTCCTTACTAGATTACCTACTCGATTCTTTTAACAGGGCGTGAGACTAAAATAATTGATTCTTTAGAATTGATTATTTTTTTTTTACCGAAGAACCATTTACTTTATATTTTTAAGAACTACATACATTTTTAATAAAGAAATAGTTCCATTGTAAAACTACGAATTACTTACACAAAAAAAAAAAAATAAATAATTCCCTAGAAAAAATAAGAAGTACTTACATTTAAAAAAAAAAGAAGTAGTTCCATAAGTAAATTCAACTTTTACTCACACGTGATTCTCCTAGGTCACTCAAATATAACGATCAAAACTCATACGGAAATAAAATTCTAAAAAGTGAAACATCGAATTGTTATGATAACATGGGATTGTCATAATTTTGGAGCTATAAACCACGAAAATATAAATTTTTCAAAAAAAAAGAACAATTCAAAATTGAAAAACAAAAAAATGACTCACGCACAATCACCCTCGAAAATTTTTTTTACAATCACTCACGGTAACGTCAGTAATTTCAACTTCCACTCACAATTTTCTGCTCACGTGCGCTTCCCTAATTTATACCTAACCACAGTTTAACAAAATTTATTTATTTAGTATTATTTTCCTGCAAATAAAAATTTGTTTGAAAAAATATATGAGATAAAGTCTTTAAAATTGTATAACTTCTTTTTTCAAAATTAGGAATTACTTCCAGTAACGTCCTTTTATTAAGAAAAAGTATATGATTACTTCTTGAGTACAAAAAGTTATACATATAAGTTAATAACATTGTTATTTTCTTTTAAGTAAATAATTACTTTGTTATTGAGTTCATGCTTTCTGGTTTAAATTTAAAGAATTGATTACAATACTACTTGCTTTTTTGACTCTATCGTTGGAATGAGTTTGCAGTTACTAAATTTTGCAATGAGATATGTAAGCAAGTGTGGGCATCACCTTCTTTTTGGAATGTGTAGTTTTTTCCTGGGATTGTATTAAACGAAAATAATAAAATTGTTCATTAAAATAATGAAGCTTTTCTTCACAAATGGAACGAAAATTTTCTTAAAATAAATGAAAAACATTCTTTTTAATAAAGCTAGTTTTTAAAGAATATTCTTTAATGAGTGTATGAAACTTTAAATAAATAAAATTATAGTTTTCAAACGCTTTTATTAAAATTTGTATTAACTTAATGAAAAGTTTCAATGAACAAATTTCAGAGCAATTTCATTGATTGATAATATGCAAAAATTTATTAATATCATGTGGATAATTTAATTTTTGCAGACATTTATTAATATCATGCAGATCATTTTTTTAGTGTATTCACCAAACGCAGAAACCTGTTACTACACTGGGAAATACATCTGCATTATATTAATGGATTTTTGCATAAAAACCACCGACTTGGCACTGAAACTCGTCCATTGAAACTTTTCATTAAATTAATGTAAGTTTTCATGAAATTTTATGAAAAAAAATCATTTTATTTATAAAAAGTTTCATAAAAAGTATTAACCTTTTGATTAATATTAAGACATTTTTCATTCAATTTGTGAGAAAGAGTTTTCTACTGATTTACTGAAAGTTTTCTTTATTTTTCCCCTACGGAAATTCTGTATGCATGCGTTCTCAGGTAGAATAAGTTTTTACACTTTTACTTTTTTTCGAAAACTTATTAACCCCAGTGTGAAGAAATATTACATGAACGTAAAATTCTTATAATTTATGTAATTTATTATCGTCTCGCCAGTCTATGCAAACATTGTATGAAAATTATTTAATGCATTGACATTTGTATGTAATTTTCTGTTTAAATCACTATTGTGAATTTCAAAACTTTGTATTTCTACACGCATAAAGAATTAATTTAATGTTTTCATTTATGTTGCTTAACTAACGTGCGCAATGCGTTAAATAATAATTTGCAGAAACATCTTTTCTTATATAATTTTGTACAAAACCAGAAAATTTTAGGTATTTTATTTAATATTTATTTATCTTTACTGAAATTTCAGTTGTAGTCGAAATTTCGAAATTTCCCTAAATGTGTAATTTGTACAGTTTATTGGCTGTTCGAATATAGTATCTAGCCAAATTGCAAAACTTCTCAAAAATTTCAAAAGTACTCGGGCAAAAAAATTTCAAAAATATAAACCAAACCTTAAAAAAATTTACAAAAACAGGGGAAAAATACGCGGAATGCAAATTTTAAAGCGAACTACCAAAGTTTTTCATTCGTTTGGAACTTAAAAAAAAAAACTCTGGGACACCTCATTAATATCTGTTGAAACGCAAAATATTCCGGCAGTATACAAGCGAGGTTGCTTGGTTTTGGTCAAATTGTTTGTTAATATTCAATGCAGTCTGCTATTAAAAATGAGCAAAATCGGCTCACGGGTTCAAAAGTTTTAAGTGAAAATGTAAGGTCACCTCGAAAATGTTCATAAATTCAAAATAAATGATTCTACATTTTAATTCAAAGTTCTTTAAAATATGATGTCTTTAAATATGGCGGTAACGACAATTTACTATTTAAAAAAAATCTAAAAAAATTTATCAATTGCAAAAGCTACAAAAAAAAAAAAAAAATCCGCGAAATTTTTCCGACAAAATTTTTCTTGAAATTTTTTTCTGTGAACATATATTTATATAAGTTCGTATTTAGTATTCAAAAATAATTTACAAACAAAATTGAATAAGATAATTTGAGGAAATGGAAAATTTCACCCCCCCCCCCCCCCCCAAAATGATATTTTTCAATACAAAAATGTAAAAAAGATTAGAAAACCTTTTTCTAGATCCAAAACCTTTTCCTGGATCCACGCCTGATAATATGTTATCATATATGGTGAAAAAAATATTTTTATAAGAACGTATATATTACTATATATTAAATTATATAGCTTATGTATTTAATTTAAGATATATCAATATATACCTTCTTATAAAAAATATTTTTTGAGATATAAGATATTCTTATATATGGAACCATATGTTTAACACAAGTTAATACATAATTGTATATGATATAAAATGTTATAAGGTATAGTTATGCAAGATACCATTTATGACATAAGATTACCCAAGTAAAAAAATAATTTGGTGGGCATAATCAAATAATATTAAATTAAATATAAAATAGATATGCGATGAGATAAAATTTGATACGAAAAATGAGAACATATACTTGTATCTAAAATACATCAAATTGTAACAAATTCGATAGAATTGTATCGAATTAAATCTAATTCTATGCAATTAAATACAATTTTGTACAATTTGATGTATATTAGAAAAAAATTTATTCAAACTGTTCTTAGTTTTTCTCAACAATTATATCAAATTATGTCTAATTTAATAAACTAATATATATGACTAATATATTTTTACGAAGTTGAAACTGTAGAGCCAAGAAATAATGGCCCTCTTTTAATAATTTTACTCCGAACAGGGTTAGGTTAGGTTAGGAAGGGTTATGTGCCCAAGGGCACATCTCCACTCGGAGACCAATACGGTCCATTGTGAATCCCTTCAGTGAAAAACAGTAAGAAATAATAGAAATAGACAGCAAGATAGATTGAAAGATAGATATAAAGAAAGATAGAAAGGTTATTTGGTAGAAAAATTTTGCTTTTCTCAGACTTTGTCTGAACTCTTACCATATGTTTAACTTATTATGCTAACTAACGTGGATAAAAAAATTTATGTTGCGAGAGAGGCTTAACTGTTTTTTACGTAGTACATAGCTAATACTTTTCGCAAGTTCGCACCCGTGGGAGCTTGAGTCAATCTTGTGAACAAAAATACAAAATTTTGTAAGTTAACGAACTCAGAAATCTCAACTTCGGAATTATATAATTATATCTAAAATACTTAGAAAATATTTTTCATATGGCACCACATATAATTAAATGTGGCTTTGTAATTGACCATATATAATAATCAGAGAAGACAAAAAGTCAAAAAGTAGCAAAACTACAAAAAGGTAAAATTTAACTTTTTGAAAGAAAAAGTAGAAACATTTGAACAAAAAACGAAGAGCTCCTGAAGAAAACAATTTTAAAGCTCAAAAATCTTAAGAAAACTCTGTTTTTAAGTCCAAAATTTAAAAGATAAAAAATTATAAAAATAGCAAATATGATAAAAAATGGTAAAAAGCATATTTCGCACACCCAGTTCAAAAGTGACTCAACTCAAAATTTTAATTTTTCGGTTTTATATTCTTAAAATATGCACAATATACTTGTTTATCTATAAAAAAATATTTGTTGTTGTAAACTGTTGCTAAAAAACAGTTATGTCTTTCTTTATGTTTCAATTGCTATAAAGTTGCAAATATTTTTTTCGATTTCTGAAAAATTAAAAATTTCAGTTGAGTCACTTTTGTACTAGGTGTGCGATTTGTATTCTCTGATAATTATATCTAAATTCAATAAAAAAAATATTCAAAGCATTGAACCTCATATATTTCTATGTAATTTTGTATGTAACAATATATATATTGCTATATAGACCCGCATATAAATATTTTTAAAGCAACACAAATCTATACACAATTAGATACAAATATTTATGCTTTAACATATATGTTTATATGATTATATAAATTTATATATTGGAACATTTAATTATACAAAACTATATCTAGCTATATATAAACATTTTTACTTGGACCTTTAATCAAAATTGTATATTTCATGGGCTTTAAGTAGATCCTATTTAATCTCAAAATATCTAATTCTATCCACCGAAAATTACTTATCATTATGAATCTAATTTGATCCAACTAGATTTAAATAGATCCCATGGGATATTTTAGGATCTATCAGGATCTTAAATTACATATTATTGGATCCCCCAATTTTGAGATCAATTTTGATCTAATTTGATCCAGTAGTATGTTTGATGGCTATAACTAATTGGATATTATTTGATACCATAATTTTGAGATTAACTTGAATATGATGAAATGTCGTTCTAAATAAAATGGAATATGATTTTATATTTGAGATATAATTTTTTTGATCCGGTAATTATAATTTTTTCCAAAAACGAAGTAGGCGTGGTTGAATATTGGCAACTATTGCGCTTATTTTAGTGTATTATTTATAATTATTTAACTGAGTTTGAAAAATGATAGAAATTTTACTCTATCAATAGACTTTTTTTATGGAGAACATAAAAATGTATATGGGGCATTCTTTGTGAACGGGAGACCACCGCCCCCTCCCCCCACCATCTATCCAAAATAAAACTTGACGTACAGAGCTCAACATGTATCTCTAGTTTCGAAATAATGTTTTAGCCAATATGGATCCGCAATATTGATTTTTTTTCGTGAAATGTTTTCCAAAAAAATGAACTCGTACACTCAAAAAAAAAAAAGTTTGTAAAGTCAGCAAAAAATTTTGCTGAGTCAGCAAAATTTTAGTCAGGAGGGTGCTAGCAAAAAAATTGCTAATGTCAGCAAAATCTTTTGCTGAAAATCAGCGAGCTGATTTTTAGCAACAAAATTAGTAGATTCAGCAAAAGTTTTGCTAACACTTAGTAGATTAGAAATAAAAAAGCGTTGGTAAAAATTAATAAATTTTTTGCTGAATTTTAGTAGACTGAAAAAAAAAAACGCAAAAAAATTGTAAAAAAAATTGTAATTTAGTTAATATATTTGCTGAAAATCATAAAACATATTTTTGTGATTCTTTTAAAAATAATTTACAATAATTACGAAATATAAAAATTTTCATTTTCCCACATTGACGACATGAATTAATTTAATATCTGAAAATATATAGAAATAAATATATATAACATAACAAAAATTTTCTTTCAACTACTTACATCAATGGTAGTCTAAAAGATGATTTCTTTAAAAGGACGCAACTGCCGAAGATAATTATAGAAACGAAACGAAAATAAACAAAAACAAACGAAACGAAAAAAACAACCCTTTTTTTGCAATAAGAAAAGGAACCATACTAAGATGTGTGTCTTTGTCTTTCGCTTTACTCTGTCTACATGTCTGTATATGTTTGTTTGCAATTTGACCACACTAGATTTTTAATCTATTAACATTTATGATAGAAATACATATTAAATTTAAATATTTTCTTTTGTCTTTTATTTTATTAATAGACAATTATTTTCACAAGCCGGTGAAAACGCAAAATTTAAGTTGTTTTAATCCTCAATACAAAAGTCTTCCAAGGTTGATTTTTATACCCTCCATCCCATAGTGCAGGAGGGTATATTCACTTTGTCAAATGTTTGTAATTCTTTTAAAAAAATTCTGGGACCCCATAAACTATATATATTCTTGATCAGCATGGATAGAGAAGTCGATATAGCCATGTCCGTCTGTCCGTCTGTCCGTCTGTCCGTCCGTCTGTCTGTGGAAACACAAAATACTCCTCCAATACAGAAGAGGTACTGCTAATTTTCAGTCAAATTGTTTGTTGATATCATGAGCAGTTTTCTAGTGAAAATGATCAAAATCGGTTAACGCGTTCAAAAGTTATGAGTAAAAATGTGGGAAGACCTCTAAAATATTTTTTTTTTTATTTCATCATACATACATACATACGTACATTCAATGCTTATACACAAGAATATACGCAAGCAGGGATGGCTGTCAATATCGCTGAATTACCGTCCCCGATTCTAACACCTTTCAACTGACTATCGTTATCGCTTAAATACCGTTACCGTTATTCTTGAAATACCGTTATCCGTAAAATACCGTTACCTTAAAATACCGTTACCGAAATGATCTAACAAGATCTGAACAAAAAAACTTCTGTAAATAGATATATTTTCCCAAAGTATGTTCATAAACTAGACAGTCATTTAAACTCGGGCATAATGCGGTTAAAAATTGTGGTGTTCATTAACATTACCTGTATAACTAAAATAACGTTATCCTTAAAATGCCGTTACCAAAATAATTGAAAAATCTTTTTCCCTAAAATAAAGTTACCGAAATATCTAAAATATCGTTACCGCTAAAATACCGTTAGCGAAATAAATAAAATACCGTTAACGCTAAAATACCGTTAACGCTAAAATCCCGTTACCGAAATAACTGAAGTATAGTTTCCCCTAAAATACCGTTACCGAAATAAAAGAAAATAGCGTTACTACGACCAATAACCACATAGAATCGGTTACCATCCATGGTCATGATCAACACTTAAAAACAAAAAAAAACTCACAAAATATTGTTGTTGTTTTTTTGTTTTGTTTTGTATACAGTATGTATGTACGTATGAATTAGTAGCAATCGCATGCAGAGTTGCCAGGTTTGAAGATTTGTAGTCATTTTGATGATATTTAATACCCAAAATAACTAAATGACTATTTGACGACTTTTGCTTCCAAAATGACGATTTTTTGACAATAATTTAATATGTCAGCAAGATCTACTTATTTATCATTCTCATAAAATCGCCGGCTCGATCATTAAATTTATATTATTTCGTTAAAAATTGAAAGCAAAAACATTGTTTTTTGATCGATAGCTAGCTTTTATATGCTAATATGATGTGAAATACAATTTTGCAAAAATGCAAATCCTAGAATTGAATAAAACTTAATCCAAACCGCATTTATTTTTTTATAAATTCATTACGGGTTTAGCTTAATTTAGTTTCTGTGTTTATATGTTTAGAACATTTCTTTAAATTTTTATAAAATTTAATTGGAGTTAGATTTAAATAAAAATAAAAAAATTTTCATGTTAAAACACAAGGCATGGACTTTTTTTGCGAAACAAACAGATCTCTAGCCCGAATATATTTCATGTTGAAAGATGATATATATACAACTTTAAATGAAACAAAATACATCCAAAAATAAATCCGGTGCTTAAAAAACAGGCCTAATAATATAAATAAAGTGCCAAAATTTAATAATTAAAAATATAACATTAAGTTTGTTCGATAACACAAAAATTTGTACAAGTTTTTACTGGAAGGTGTTCGTTTAAACAAATACGCAGTAAAAACTGGTAAAAAGAGAGAGTAAAGTGACAGTTTGATGCCAAAGAACTTACAAGTTTTTACTGGATACATTTTTGCCAGAAAGAATTTGTAAGATGAAAAAAACATATGACTAAAAAATAAAAAAATATGCTTGTATTTTTAGTAAACAAAAATTAAATTAAATTTTAATTGTTTATGGATTGAAAGTGAAAATGATTAAATAATTAACTCTGGAAGAAGTTAAAAAACATTTAAATTATTTTTGGTCGATAATTTCAATTAACTTTTTCCTTTTCCATAATGACCAGTTGATTTTTTTTAATATTTAAAACAAGCTGCTTTATCTAATTTAATAATTCCTACAAATTTTCTGTTCGTTTACTTCTTTGTAAATTTGTCTTACTATTTGTAATTTTGTTACTGAGTAGTTTTTACTGAACTTTACAGGAAAAGTAATCGAACAGACTTATTGTTAAAGAATTTCCAAATTTTGTAAAAGAATTTAATATTTAAAAAGTTGTGCCACTGAAATGTTGTTCACAGAATTATGCAGATATAAGTGTTTAACAGTTCAAGTGGTAAAATTAGTTTGATTTAAAGTTGTATTTATTTGATCTTTCAACATTATATTTTTGTTATTTTATTAATTAATAATCATATAATTACAAGTTATATACTATTACCCTAACCGAGCACTAGCTACTATGGCCTTCGGCGCGTTGTAGCGAAAACAGATCAGTGCCTCTGGTGGGAATCGAACCCACGACCCCCCGCACTGATAAGCGAGCACGCTACCAACTAGCCTACTGGGGCACACTGTTTCAACATTTTATAAATATGAATATCGTTGTAAAATATAATGATTTTCGAAGTTTAAACCAAAAGAAGTGTCAAAAATCGTGTTATATTACAACGATAACACGTTAACATTTGAAATGTGAATAACATTATTGTATTTTATTTTTTATTAAAACTTTATCCCTCTTCTAACAAATATATTTTATTTTGACGATTTTTCAAAATATGATGACGATTTTGACGATTTTTTCTAGAAAGTTTGTCGTTTTTATGCTTTGCAAACCTGGCAACACTGGTTATAAGTGCAAATGCGAGAAGCCCTCGAAAAACTGTTAAGCTAATTTATAAAGTATGCTTTTGTTTTCCATATACCAGGCTTGCCATATACCTTTTTTTGTTAACCCCAACAAATCAGAAAATCACCAATTAGAAAAAAGGTAGAACAAAATAGTTTAGTTAAAATTCTTTATTTATTTGACTGCATTAACCGGAGTTGCCAGACACATTAATCGTTATCAGATCAAAAAAATATCCAGGAACAAAATCCCCGAATCCAACAATGTAAATTCATAACTTTTTTTCGTACACTATTTTTACTTATTTTCATTCTCAACCTTTAATAAATTTGCAAGGAAACTCTTACATTCTAATTACATTTATTAAAAACCCCATTCAATTTAAAGGACATTCACTTTCAGAACTTTTTTATTTAAGACATATAAGGTGCATACTTCATCTTAAAATCTTTTGATTATATGCATTTGTTTTCCTTAAAAGCCCTAATTTTTATTTGATACATACAAAAATAATCTAAATTAAAGTATTGATGTGTAAAAACCAATCGAATTTTGGGAAAATTTCTTAGGGTTCTTATTCTAGGAGTCGTAAACGAGAATTGCACAAGCAACTGAGCTGAAAAACAATAATTTGAAATACCAGTTTCTTTAATTTTTTGTATCTCGAAAACACCCTAAACACTCGAAAGATTTTCTTTTATAATTTTTGACAAACTTAGTTTCATCACACTTTCCGTTTTACTTATGTGATGTATAGTATAAACACATGTGTTGTAATGTAAACTGGCATTTCATAATTATTTCATTATGTATGTCTCCGCAAGTGTATTTTTGTTCCCTTAAATTTATCTAAAATTCTGATTATTCGAAACTGTTTTTATGCGTTTGTATTCATTGCATCTCTTCTAACGATCCAAAAATATATTTTAGTAACTTTCTTTCATTATTATATAGGCAAAGAGACAAACAACAGGCGAATTTTACAACAGTTTTTTTAACATCATAAGGAACTATACAAATATATATATTTTTCACTACACGTTCTTCTTTAGGTAATCAGAATAACCTTTGAATACCCACTGTTATAAGCATGCATAATTTCAGATTCATTTTAGTAAACTTTAATTAAACATTTTTTCTTTTGTAACATCCCAAATACATTAATCAATCAGTCATATTTTGTTTTACTTATAAAAACAACATTATTTTTGTTATTTTTACAAAGAATATAGATATTAATATTGTTTGCACTTTCCCTGGTTTATGAAAACACCGAGATGGAGGGTATCCAAAAATTCGTCACAGCCGAATTTAATCTTTTTAATACCAAATTCGGCACATCGGACTTTAATGCTTCCACTTGTTTTATATGTCTTATTAGAGTTGTTCTTTTTAGTATCATTTTCCTCTTCTCTACTACATCTTGACATGCCGCGACATCTGCTTCATTCTGCGTGTATCTTTCAATCTGGTTGTCGTCCACACTATTAATGTGCTTATCAGCACAATTTTTTTTAGCAAAATTAATTAGTAAAACATTAATATATTAGTAAACCATTAGTTTAAATCAGTTAAGTGCTGAATAAGTATAACAAAAATTTTAGCTGAAAATACGATTTTAGCAAAAAAAATTTGCTAAAAAATAGTATACCTGATTTACAAGACGTTTTACTAACTTTTGTACTAACTTATTTTTTTGAGTGTAGCATCACCTCTTAAGGATATACTGTTTGTTTCTATAAACATTTTTTCTAATAAATTTTAAATCCTAGAAGAAATTTAAATTCAAATGCAGTTGTGATAAAAAATGGTTTCCTGTTTCTCCACATCACTATATAATATGTGGTTCTTCATATTATTTTCAAAGAATTAAGCATCATTTGAAGATAAAACTAGTTTTTTGAATACATATTTTTTTTTTTGTTAAATATTGCTTTTAATATTATTACGTAATTTAATTGTTATGTATTATGTTGCTAAAAATGTCAGTGTTTTATTCGCTGACTGTGGTTGGTGTTCAGAAAGGTGTGGTGGTGGTAATATAATATTTTTTCAACCAAAAATTTATTCGTTAACCAAAAGGTTAAAAAACTTAAGTTACAAGATGATTCAAACAAGTATTGGCTTTTAGGTTTAAGATGAAAATAGTGTTTGCTGGTTTTTATTACTAAACCATTTTTTATTGCAATTTTTTCACATTTTTTTTTCATAACAAATTATTTGCAATAATTTAAATAACCCTTATCGTGACATTCAATTTTTGTGTTTAATATTACTAATGAAATTCAATACGTTATTACAACTTAACTGCTAATAAAACTATACTACACTTTTCTGCGGTAAGTACCAAATTTCATAAATATTTATCATTATCGATTGTAAAAGTAGAGAATAAAGTAGTAAAAGTATAAAATATTTGCATAATTAAATATATATTCCCAGTGTAGAAAAGCATCACCATATAAGTGGTAATATAAGCAAATATTAAGTATTGGCAAGTACTTAAAAATGTCATTACAAATCTCATTACTTTTATATAGAGATGTCGCGCAAAATAATGACATATCATTACTAAACACCTTACAAAAAATCAAAACATATGTGGTTACCTTTATGCCTGCTAGTATGGACAAAAATAGGAAGTTTAAAAATAAATTTTCCAAAACAACTAATTTTAACAAAAACAAAAAAAAAAACACATTTTTTAAATTGAATTTTTATAAAAATGTTTGCCCACACGGTTTTCGAACCTAGGACTCCAAGTGATATACTTGATTGATGAAAACATAAATGACTTACTTGCACAAAATATCATTACTTACAAAAAATCAAAAATAAGTAGTTATATATGTACTTGCTAGAGTTGAACAGATAATGAGTCCAAAAATAGGTTTTCAAAACATTCTGAGATATTTACTTTATACAAGTTTGTTATAATTTTATTAAAAATAAAAATTATGTTTTTTTCGACCTTTAATTGTGCAATGAAAATGAAAATTATTCAAGTTCGAGGCCATACTCTATATTTCTTCATTAGGATATTGTCCTAACAAATAATCTATAGAGTTTTTTGTTTTCAAATTTATTATTTGACCCTTTCAGGAATGTGTTGATAGATCTATTTCGGGAATTTTCTAGGTTCCCATCATCAGAACACGTTTTGAAAGCGGTAACAATCCCATGCCAAACATCAAACATACATATGAACTAGTTTACTCACTAAATGAGAATTAATATACATATGAGTTTGAAGTTAAAGATTATATAGATTGATCAAAAAATAAATTGAAAACTTGTTTGATGTGCAAGGTCCACCTCTGGTGGATATTCAATACACGTTTTTTGTTTTTCTCTCCTTTTTATATTTTGTTTAGTTTGTAAACAAAACAGGGGAAGTAAACTAGGCGGTACTTTGCCTTTTATACAAGTTTGTTATAATTTTTATTAAAAATAAAAATTATGTTTTTTTCGACCTTTAATTGTGCAATGAAAATTATTCAAGTTCGACTCTATAGATTATTTGTTAGGACAATATCCCAATGAAGAAATATAGAGTATGGCCTCGAACTTGAATAATTTTCATTTTCATTTTCATTTACTTTATATTTAAAATAATGATAAAAATCATCACTATGAGTAACTCTAGTACATATAGTACATATATAACTACTTATTTTGTAAGCTGGGAAGTAATGCCATTTTGTGCACACACGTCATTTATGTTTTTATCTTTAAAGTGTAACATATCGAGTTTTTATCTTTAACGTATAGCATATCAGATGGTAGAGTGGTTGACTGACAATGGGGAGTCCCAGATTCGAATCACATGTGGGCACATTTTATTTAAACTAATTTTTCAATCACAAAAAACTTTTTTTTTTGTTAAATTTAGTTTTTTTATTTTTAAACTCAATATTTTTGTGCATACTAGTAAGCATATAGGTAACCACATTTTTTGAATTATTCGTAAGGTGTTTAGTAATGGAATGTCAATACATCCCAATTATAAAAGTAATGACATCCCCATATAAAAGTAATGACAATTCTAAGTACTTGGCATTACCAAATATGTACTTATATAACCACTTATATGGTAATGCTTTTCTACACTGGTATTATTAGTAAGTCCTTATTATTTCTGTTTAATTAATGCAGAGAGTAAGCTGGTGTCATTACTAGTAGTGAGAAAAGTAATGACATGTCATTACCGTTTCTACACCGGGCTACCAGCAAACAATATACAAGATTTAAGCAGCAATGCAAATCTAAAAGCGCTTATTTTAGAGCTTACTTTCTCTGGCCTTTCTGAAAAATGCATTTATGGAAGGCATTTTATTTTGATGTGTTAATTTATTGCATCAAAATAGCACATCGTAAACAAAAATCGCTTTATATATCCGCAATAAAACAAATCCTACTTTTTACAGGGTTTTTAGGTAGCAATTTGATTTTGTTCACGATGTCCCACTTAATTATATATAATTTTTTTATATTTGGAATTTTTAGTTAAAATAAACTTTGAGAATGCTTTTGTGTCAATTCATGATTCATTAATATGTTAGTTTTTAAATTTTTGATGATTAATGTGTTAGCGATATAAAATTAAAAAAAAAAAAATATTTTCCCAGTATAAAATTTCAAAAACTTTTTTTCGATCCACGATTTTTAAAATGCTAATTTATTGCTTTTAAAATTTTGTAAATGAAATATGAAATACATGAAATTTAATATTTACCAAGAATTGCATCGGAAACGAATATTGATTACGGGATTTCTATAGAAATCCCGTATACCGTATCCCGTATAAATCCGGTATACCGATATTTTATAGAGTCCGACCGAAGACTTCGGCCAAAAACGATATTTGGTTGATTTTTATGGTATTTGGCTAAAATGTGGAAAAATGTTAATATTGAAAACATATTTGTTGAACCGTTTTATCGGTCGCCGAAGTTCTTCAGATTTGGCCGATTGTACGGCGTCCGATTATTGAATTCATTGCTTAACTACTGAATTTTCTTTTAATTTGACAATCAAAATCGCATCAAATTAGCCTAATAAACATTTTTCCACATACAGAGAAATAAAGTGCCAACTGAATTGATATTAATATTAATATATTAATGGTAACAACTTATAAATTAAGTTAGTACAACCATATTTACATTAGACTTCTGAATATTTTGGGTGTTGCAACAAAAATTCTGTTAAATTAACCGAATTTTGTTGTGAAAACGAATGTAAAGTTGTGCCAACTGTCTGAAATTCGTAATAACTAATTTTTTTTTCTGTGTGCATTTGTCAAGTTGTCCATAATGCTTTAATATACCGAATACCTACAAAAAGCATTTCATGGCCAAAGTCTTCGGTCGGACACTTGTATTTTATAAAACTAAGTATCAAAGAGTTGTTTTTTTTTTCTTTTTTTGTTAATAACCAAAAATGGACTACGGTTTTGCATAAGGAACTGATTTTGAATTAAATTTCTGCAATTTTTTAAATTTTATGGATTTTTTTATTCCGAGTAATTTTTTTTACATTTTTTTTTTTAATTTTGGCGATATTATTTTCAACTTTAGAGATTAATTTATGCCATTTTTTTAATTGTTGCGTTTTTTTTTTTTTCATTTTAGAGATTGTTGCAATTTTGGGACTTTTTTTTTTTGATTTTGGGGTTTTTTTTTTTTTAATTTTGAAGATTTTTTTGTTTAATTTTGCATTTTTTTTTTTCATTTTTGGCGACTATTTTCAACCAATTCTTATTTTTATTGCTATTTATTTTTCTTTTTTATTGAACTGTTATAATGCTTAATAAAATACTGCAAACTACTACTACAAACTAAATAAAAAAATTTAATTTTATTTCTTTTTCAACCGAAAGTGTTATATCGGTCACGGAAATTTAAGGCTAACGATATTTTAGTTATTGCGGTAACGGTTTCGCTCTTTCGAAAAACCAAAATTTGTATCAAAAAATGTTAACTGAATTCGAGGTTTCAAAGCTCTCTTATAATGTTTAATTAAGAGAGAAACAAAGCACAACAAGTGTTGCAACTTTTTAAAAGCAAAAAGCGCTAATAAAGTTTTTATATAATAACACTTTCATATTTTTTTATGTTTTAAACCGAATTTTTTATAAAAGTTATGTTTTAAAAAGTCGTCAGATAATGTATACTAATTTTTTGTTGTCAGTAAGTACGTTAAGCTATGTACAGACGGTTGTCAGATCTTACAATATTGTAAGACCTGGCAATGTGCTGGCAATGTACTGGCAATGAAACATGTTTAGCAAAAGGTAAATTGTCAGTTCAGACGATTGTAAGAAAACCTTTCAATTTCATTGCCGGACAATTGTCAAACAATAAATTTATCTGCCAACGAAAATTGTTAGTTCACACGGTAGTCAGATTCTTTTGTGGCAAAAATGAACGATATGGATTGAAACGGGGAATGATTGGAATCGGAACACTGTACACATTTATGTTGTCGGTGTAGCGCCCTTTGTTAAGGTTTGCAAAAATGATGTCCATTTTGCGATATCATGCTTAAGCTATGTACAGACGGTTGTCAGATCTTACAATATTGTAAGATATGGCAATGTACTGACAATGAAACATGTTTAGTAAAAGGTAAATTGTCAGTTCAGACGATTGTAATAAAACCTTTCAATTTCATTGTCAGACAATTGTCAAACAATAAATTTATCTGCCAACGAAAATTGTCAGTTCACACGGTTGTCAAATTCTTTTATGGCAAAAACGAACGATATGGATTGAAACGGGGAATGATTGGAATCGGAACACTGTACACATTTGTGTTGTCGGTGTAGGGCGTTTTATTAAGGCTTGCAAAAATGTTGTCCATTTTGCGATATCATGCATATTTTTCGAGATACAAGCCATTTTACAAAATGGCGATATTTTAAAATGTTCAGTATCTCCAAAACTAAGCGAGATAGACCAAAACGGACAAAATTTTTGCTCCACAGGAGTATTAATAGACCCTTATAACATAAATAGGCCAGATCCGAGAGAGATCCCGAGAGAAAAATTTCTGTGACAATACTGCCATTGTCAGATGTATTAATTTAAACTCATCTGCCAATAAAAAATTGGTTACAATGTCTTGCAATTATCTGACAATGGCAACGTAGGGTGTTCACACGAATGTCAGATGTCTGACAATATTATTGTCTTACAATGTACAGACAATGCTTTTTCTGACAATGTTGCAAGACAAAAGTTGTAAGTTCACACTGTTGTTAGACATGTTAGACTCTTTAGTCTATATGCTAGACTCTTTAGTCTATATGCTTTTGACGGTATTTTAAGGATATCGGTATTTCAGTAATATTGGTAAAGGTATTTTATTTCAATTATTTTGGTAACACTATTTTAGTGATAACGATAGATGAACGAGTTTTGAATCGATGCAGGTATTTCAGTCCTGCCAACCCTGCATTTTTCTAATTGGGAATTGTTTTGGAATTGTTCTTTTAAAAATCTACATTATTTACTTTAACTGGAGTTGTATCGTATATTTTATTCGAATTTCTTATTTTTTATATGATCCATTAAAACTAGGAACAGGGCACTTGTTAGGAATTTTGTTAAAATCTACTTATGTTGTAGGAGGATATCTTTTGGTTAAACTTGAATGGTAAGGGTTAAAATAGAATTATGAGTAAAACATTAATTCATCTCATTCATTTTATTTTTTCAAATTACATTACTGCCTTTTAAAATCTACTAAATACTGATACATTTATATTTTATGCTTCCATTAAAAAAAAAAATGTCCTTGATGTCCTTGCAACATTTCAGCTACTAAATAATGCTGTTCTGGTAATACGATCCAACTTTCGTCAACATCTGATAATAAATACCGTACCAAATAATAATTTTTCCAACATGCTTTCAAATATGAATTGGTCTGTATACCCTTTTTCCATATTTTTCCATATTTTGCTAATTTTCAAGTTTAAATTTTTGCTCATTCTACTTAGTTTTTTTATAAAAAATTTTGCATATTGATACATATATTTAAAAATATCAAGTTTTGACCATTTCCTTAGTTTTTCTCGTCTTCTAAGCAATTCACTTTATGGTCTGTATTCCCTTATTCGCGTCCCCTCTTCAAATATAGTTTTCTTTTAATTGCTTATTAAGTGTAACAAAACGTTTTAACAACAATCTAGTATTTCACCCAACCCGACCAACAGACCATCCAAGCTACATATCACTTTGTTGACATGTTTGTCATACATCAAACCCCCGATTTACAGCTGCTAGTTAGTTAAAGAACCCTACACGCAGAGAAAAAATATGGTTGGATATGATTGCGGCCTCAAAACTATGTTTCCTGCAGCCATAAATTGTTGTCACAATAAATTTATTATTGTATCAATCATATTTCACCAATAATATGATTATTTAATCAGGTATAGTAAAAATCTCTTTTTTCGGTTATCATATTATTATCTTGTATACAATCATAATATAGTATTTACTATCATATTCCTCTGCCATATTATAGTTGCTCCAACTATAAGTCTGCTTTTTATAAGCGCCTTCGCTCTTTTAGTGTTATTCTTGTTTAAGATTTTGTGAAAAGTAGTTGTGAGAAGCAGTCAGTCCGAAGAAATTTAATAACATTAAATAGAAAGACATAAAAATAGAAAAACAACGCAGTGGTGTTAACTGTTATATTTTTAGTAGAAGAAAAAATAAATTGGTCTACCATGTGAGCCTAGGCAAAAGTTTAATTGACACGCAGCCCTTAATTGAAGTTATTGCTTATTATACATAAAAGTGTTATAAATTAAGCAAAAAAGGAATAAAAAAGTTATTTATTTTTAAATTTGTTGTACTCACGCAAAATAAATAACAAAAATTAACGAAAAAATACACTTGTTTTGAAGCCTGTAGTACGATATAATCATATGATTGCTATAAACATGATATGGTAATAAATGATGACGAACTTCTTTTCCGTGATCATAATATGATAACTAGGACTATAATATGGTTATAGTGCAAATATTATGATTGCTACAAACATGTTATAATCATTATAAATATATTGTGAAATTGTATTCTTAACAATTTTTTAATGCGTACTTTTGCTGTAATCACATGATTCCATTATTTTATTGTTCCTGACAAAATAATATTTGTGCTGAAAAATAGAAAGTTTTGTTTTGATACTAAAATAAAAAGTGTATGTAAACATCGCATATCGAAAAATATAATGATTTATGTAACTCCTTAATGACACAAATCTTATTCGTCAGCGCAAATACAATTTTATTACTTAAATTATTTTAAAACAAGTTTATTTAAATGTGTAAATTATTAAATTAATAAATATACATTTGTACTATTAAAAAAAAAAAAAAACATGCATCCATAATCCAACTTCGTTATTATTTATAAATATTTCCATAACCATATGATAATATTGGGATCAAGTGGGAACCATAATATGGCAATCTAATTAAATAAGGATTAAGATAAAGATCATGTTACGGGTTGACGCAATCATAAATTCAAAAATGCTCTTCGAATATGGTTGCCATAACCATGTTTTTTCTTTGCTTGTAGCGACACAATTTTTCTTAACGTGACAAAATAAAAAACTTTTAAAAATATATATTTCATTTTAAATCCGGGTTTTTATTGAAAATATAAGACATTTTTTCCCGCCTGCCCCGGGACGTTAGGTTGCTTTTTCTGTTAACGAAAATAAGTAACTCTACCATACTCGAAAGTTTCAAGTTGAAACAGGGTGAGTCACATAATATAAATTTTATACACGGGTAATTTTGTTTATATTCTACAGGCAGTGAGAAAACTTCTCTCATAGTTATAGAAAACCCCCACAAATATTGTTTTGTCTGTACGTGACCATCATGACCATCATCCTAATGTGAAGAAAAGTAAATCGTAAAATAAAAAAAAAGAAGAACCGTGTAATTCGAGGATTAGATGCAGTACGTACCTACTACAAGTATTTATTATGCTGCGAAAGTTGTTTTTTCAAAAGAAATAAAGAATTTTAATTATGATGATTTGTGTGTTTTGTTAATGTTGTAGAAAAACTTGCAATTCTTTAAATTTATTTATGTGATATTATCACTATTTTTTTTGTTTAACATTTAACTTTAGCTGTTAGTTTAAAAAGGCATTACAAACAAACTACAGAAAAAAAGAAGACTAGCCGCTACTGGAAATTGTAATATGAGTAACAGATAAAAATATCAGGTGTATTGAGTTGAAAGGCTACTGGTTAAGTAGGTTTATTTTGAAAGTGAAGCGATTCTACAAACTAAATGTCAAACACATGAAATCACTATTTTACGAAGTAATTTTAATAAAAAGGTGTTTGCAAGTTAGACGAAAGTATGAATTATTACAAAATGTTGACGTTTAAAGGGTTCAAGAGGTTAAAAACATACAGTTTTATTAGTTAAACAGGTTTACTAGAAAGAAAATTATTTACAAATCAAGATATTCCTTAAAGCAAAAAACAGTTCTACAGATTAAAATGCGTTTTTATCAAGAATCATTTGAAAAATTATTAAGGGAATTCACTAGGATGGCCCTTATTAAAGTGTTAAGGTCGCAACAACTAGAAAGCCACTGAAATCTTGAAAAATTAAGATTTTTTATCTTTTTTTTAATTTGTTGGAGCCTGAATACTAGGCCGGGTCGATTTGTATGGAGGCAAAAAATCGCTCAACGTTCAAGAAAAATCGTATTCTAGGGATCAAAATAAGAAACTTTGCCGAAGGAACCATACCTCTAAAACGAATTCTGATGTCCCGACTTTTGACCCGTAGGGTCAAATTTTGAAAAATTCCACTTTGACCCATTTAGAGTGCCCCAATCGAATCCAACCCAATCGAATATAATTTATACATTCATCTGCTAGAGCGTCTTCCGGAGAAGAAATAGAGACCCTAATCTTGGAAAGACTCCTCCTACTTTCTGAAATATCTCTATCCCGAGATTTGTACGTTTTGCTATAAAAACACGGATAAAAAGGCCCTCTTTCAACTTAAATTTCAACCCCTTAACGGTCACCTAGAATGATGATTTATGCATTAATCTGCTAGCGCGTCTCCCGGAGAAGAAGTAGCTCCAATAATCTTGGAGAGATTCCTCCTACTCTGAAATATCAAAGTAGGCTTTTTCAAAATTTGACCCTTTATGTCAAAAGTCGGGACATCAGAATTCGTTTTAGAGGTATGGTTCCTTAGGCAAAGTTTCTTATTTCGATCCCTAGAATACGATTTTCCTTGAACGTTGAGCGATTTTTAAATCGACCCGCCCTACTGAATACCATTTATCAGCCCAATTCAAATTTTTAATAAATTAATAATTAAATAAATTGGTTTATTAACTAAGCAAAATACTCAAATACTTAAGTTATAAATGAAAATAGCTAAAAATAACAACTTTTACGGCCGGAATAATTATAAATTATACATGAATCAGCTAGTACGTCTTGCGGACAACAAATTGGCAATAAAATCTAGGTAAGCTGCTTCCAATACTTTTTCCAATATGACGTTTTCCGTCGAAATGCCCGTTTTCAAAAATTTGCTCCGTTAATTTAAAAAATAACCGCTTTTGCCGCCGGAATAAATTTTAGTAAATATGAACAAGATAGCACATCTTCTTGAGAACAAATAGATAATAAAATCTGGGAAACATGCCCACTACTTTTTCCAAAATGTCGTCTTCCGTCGAAATTTACCTTTTCAACAACAGTCAAAAAATTAGCTCTGTTTATTTAAAAAACTACCATATTTACAACAATTTGGTAATAAAACCTTGGAAAGGTGCTTCCTACTTTTACCAATATGGCGATTTCCGTCGAAAAGCCACTTTACTGGCAGAATAATTATAAGTTCTACATGATTTAGCTACTACGTTTCCCGGAGAACAGTATGACGTTTTTCCGTCGAAAAGCCCCTTTTCAACAACTGCCAAAAAACTACCTCTGATGATGAAAAAAATAACAACTTTTACGGCCGAAATAGTTATAATTTATACATGATTCAACTACTACGTTTCCCGGAGAAAAAAATCTTGAAAATGTGTCTCCCACTTTTTCCAATATAACCTATGCCAATTCAATAGATGGACAATTTTAAAACGATCGTAATTAAAAATTAATTATTTTTTTTTAAAAGTATTTTAATATATAACACAGTATAGACTTTATATTATTAATTCACTTTTCGTAGAGAGCCAACGAACCGCGAATTTCTATTTGGCGTATTTTATGCTTGATACCTCCAAGCATGCTTTGGACGTCATTCATATCAAATTTTTGTATACTGCTTTTAATTTGGTTCTTAAAATTTTCAGTGCATATGGCTTCCCAACCATTTTTATACCCTTTTGGGCATAAAATACCCCTAAAGTCCTAAATTCGACGAGCTTTTGGGACGTTTAGAGGTTTTGCATATTTCGGTACAAAAAGTATGTTTTTTTGCATTAAGCCATTCTAACGTCTTTTTGGCATAATGACAGCTTACTAAATCTGGCCAAAATAATATGCGGTCTTTAGAGTGTCTATCTCTGATACATTTGTCCAATTTTACATATGCAGACATCTGCGTTTACAGCCAAAGCATAAACATAACATAATAATATACAATAATAATATACAATAATACTATAATAATAATAAAATATACTAATAATATTAACCACTTTGGCAACTGTTTTAGTTTATAACTTTACTATTTGTTGGCCGATTTGGTTGGCTGATTTTGGGCATTTTAGATAAGTAATAAATCACAAAATTTATTTAAAGTGTGAATTGGGCAAGGCAGGCTGAGAAATTATATTATATTCAGGTTTCTACCAAAATATAAAAGGTGAAATCGTTATTTTTCAAGATTTAAGCCGCTTTGATCCACCTCTTAATATCATTAAATTGGTCCTAAACTTTGTGGTTCTCAGTTTTTTTTTTTTTTTTTGCTATTCGCAGGAATGCGACGCATCAGCCTAGTATTTACACAAAATATTTAATTCTTTTAAACATTCTGTGCAGTACAATTATAATTTAAAACAATAATTTTGCTAAATCTGGCGAATAAGGTGCGTGATGACGCAATTCGAACTTTAGTTCTTTGATTTTAGCTATCGAAATAGTGGATGTGTGAACTGGTGTGGGTTGTGGTGTAATGGTTAGCGCGTTGGACTGTTACACAGATGATCCCAGGTTCAATTCCCGGTGACGACAACATCAGTTTAAAAAAAAAATATGTATGAGTTTTCTATCACTTATATGTATAGCTGCGCCCACCTTCGGTGTTTCCATAGCACTTAACCCCACCGAAGTAAAATAATGAATCAGGGCTATGAAACAAAAAGCTTTAATAAATTCGCCAACTCTACATCAGGTGGTGAGCAACAACTGTTCTAAGACTTATCTACTCGCGCAATTACAGTGTTGCCATGTTTGAAGCCCTTCACCTTTCACCACCTGTCATCTCTCCACTATCCCCTTTCCAAAGAAAGCAACACATTAATTAATAGGAAGAATTTACTGAGTGTTGCTTCTCTTTAAAAAAAAAAAATAATTCATCACTTAAACGCTGCAATAAGATAGCATAATACTCGTCGTTGATTGTTTTTCCTTTTTGAAAATAATGAATTCAAATTATCCCACGAGCATCCCAAAAATCAGAAGCCATGACCATACCTGCAGATGGAACTGTCTTCGCCTTCTTTGGACACGATTCTTCCATTCCAGTCCACTCGATTCGTTGGTTAAGAATCGACGCAAACACTCGGCTTTATTACGGTGAAACATCGCCAAACACTCTATTGAAGCATCTTCACGACGCTGTTTTTGTTCTATTGTGAGCAAATGCGCCACCCATCTTGCACACAGCTTTCTCATCTCCAAATTTTCGGCCAATATGGCACTTTTTGAAATGCCTATCATTTCAGCCAGCTCACATACTTTCAGCCGATGATCTTCTAATACCATTTTGTGGCTTTTCTTAACCGTTTCTGGCATGGATACCTCAATTTGTCGACCACTACGGTGTTCGTTTTGCCAGCTTGTACGGCCTTGTTTAAACTCTGCCACCTAATATTTTACAGTCGTAAACGAAGGAGCAGGCTCTCTCGAATTGGTTGGACTGAGATCTTTCAAATTCAAGTATTGAATTACATAACGGTGACCAATTTTTCCATGTTTACAAATCCACTGAGATTGTTTATTTTTAATGGCTCCAAAAAAAAAAATACTAAACAACGTGGCGCCTTGAAACTTAAAACATATATTTCATAAGTAAATCTATATTTCATGTTGCAAAGAAAAGTTTTATATGTTTTTTCCAGTTTACAAATGTTGCCGAGAATACCCATATTATTTTGTAGTTGTTAATACTCTTTCGAAAATCTTCCAACTCCAGTTGACTCCTCCCTTACAAATATTTATCATCCACTTGTTTTGTAACTTATGAATGCATTACGTTGACAAATCGAGGCAACAGAAAAGGGTGTAGAGCAAAACAAATTGAAATTGAATTCTTTAACCATATCATGAAATATCGTAGCATGCAGAAGTTTAATGAATAAACTTTAAAGTGCATTTTACTTCAAAAGATGAGACACTGAGACAACATTTTGTTGCAAAATGATATACATACAATATGCATTGTGATAAAATAAAAATATATATATATATATATATATAGATGTACACTCAGGAAACTTCTGCTGTAAATATTTGTAGTTGTTTGAGTAGTAATACAGTAATCTTTATTTTTAAGTGAAAAAACAGTCAGTCATTTGTTGAAGAAATTTCAGTTTTGACTACAATTGTAGTTCATTTAAAAAACAAACCACATCAAATAACTGTATTATGATTTTACATTCATTTTATACAGTTGTTTTTTTTAATTAAAAAAAATAAAACAAATAAATGTTTGCTTATGTTTTACTAACATATGTGGTTCATTTTTACTACTCGTAGAATTGTGGTAAAAAACAAATGACAATGTTAGTTGAATTTACTGAAATGTAAGTTGTCCTTTCTTCAAGTGAAATTTACATTTACAGTGGTCTTTACCTATGTATTCAACTTAAACTTGAGCACCCATGGAAATCGAAAAACCAAAAAAAGTTTGGACACACTAGTCTTCATCCTTTATAAAGGGTCCGCCATCTAACGTTTTTTTTCCAACTAGTGCTTATTTCGTGAATGGTAACACTTAGCTCATGTCTGATTTGACAGATAATTAGTTTTATCCTTCCGCTAAACGAATATGGTCCGTATGTTCGTTATCTTGTGAAAAAAGTGAAAGAAACTGGCATCCTCATCGATAAGCCAAAGCGTGAAAAGCCAAAAACAGTGCTTACACCCGAGAATATTGCTGCTGTGGCAGAAAGTGTGCGTAAAGCGCCATCAACATCAATTCACCGTCGTTCTCAACAATTGAACATTTTGGAGACATCATTGAGACGAATTTTGCATAAAGACCTTGGTATGACGCCATACAAAGTCCAATTGGTTCAGGAGTTAAAAAAAAAAAAAAAGTTATTTGGCGGACCCTTTATATAAAGGATGAAGACTAGTGTGTCCCAACTTTTTTTTATTTTTCGATTTTCCTGTGTGTTCAAACTTAATTGAAATAATTATGGGGTAAAGTATTTTTGAGATTTTTTCAAGAAGGTTTAGAAGAAGAGGTTTGGAGGGTCGCGCAAATAGATGTTTTTTTTTTCCAAAAATCGGGTTTTTTTTACATTTTTGAATTTTATGTATAACTTGGTCAATAACCCAAATTTTCTTAGCTCCTAAGTCAATATTTTTAAAGAAAAATATCCAAATTTTATTTTTATTTATAATTTCCGGCAATGCTTTTGTACATTTGTGTACCATATATTTAATTTTTTCGTAATTTTTGAATACATTTTGTAAATAACGCTTTATAACTTTTAAAATGGCTACTAAAATTAAATAAAACTAATGACTTAGTTTAAAAAACAGATGAATTCTAAATAATTGTGTAAAAAAAATATTTTAATTTGCTCTTACTGTTCCAGAGTTATACCCATTTAATGCTTTGTACCCCATACAAGAGTTAGAATTTTATAAGCTGTTTACTGTTTTGCATCGGATTGGCTTTAAACTTTAAATTTGAGATGGGCACGTGAGCAGAATTTAGCTTGATTCCCGTGAATCAGTCGGTGTGAGCGCAACCCAATTTTACTGTCGTGAGTGAGCGGGAGTAGGTAAAAATTGTTCATGAGTCAAAGTTTTGAGTGAGTAGAATTTTAGCAAACAAATCTGAATTTGCGCAAGTGAGCGTGAGTGCGTGTGTGTAGGAAAAATTCTCGTGAGTGATTGTGCGTGAGTGGGATTTTTGTCTCGTGAATGTGAGAAAGTGAGAGTAGAAATTCACTCATACCCATTTCTACTTTAAATTATGAGATTTTTAGTACTTATTTTTTCACTCAATGTTTGATATCAAAAATGGCGACTCCGTGAAATGCAAAAAATCTCATAATTATTATATTTAGTTTTTATTTTTTCACTTAAGATAGCAAATATCAAAAATAATTAGTCCACGAAACACGAAATACCACAAAATTCGAAGTTAAAAACAAATCCGATGGCAAAGAGCTTATAGTATTATTAGTTTTATACAAAAATGGTATAACTTAAAAAAAAATTTTTAATTTTTTAAATATTTTTAATCGTCAGTGTTGCCAGAAGTGAAAATCCCTACATGTAGGTTTTTTGCTTTAAAGATATCAGCGTAGGGGAAAAGGAACAGATATTTTTAATTAGTGGAAATGTATGTACTACTTTCTACCTGTTCCCGTAAAACAAGGGTATTTTGAAAGACAATTTTTCCCAGAAAATATTTTTGTCTTCTAATTTGGCATATCATCGCTAATTTAACATTGGCTTGTCATTGCAAGCATTCTAAATATGATTTTTTGGAAGTTCTACGTAAACATTTTTTTTAAGGATATTTAGGAATACAATTTTCTCTGAAAGATGTTTTGCAGATTTATATGAACAGCATTCTTTTTAGGACAAGCCAATGCTAAATTATTCATCGAATAAAAGTCCCACTAAACTAAATTACTTTTAGACGAAAAAGTTACTGTTTTTATGAAAAACCACTGTTTAGGTTAGTCAGTTATAGACCTATTCAAAGAAATATTTTCGGAAATTAAACAAATTAATATATTCAAATAGTTCTCGGAAAATGAACCGATATTTTCGAATATGCATTTATTAAAGCCTCCAAAATAATTGGAAATGTCGTCGAAAGTATGAGAATTGTCGTAAGGATTTCTGTAGAGGAAAACAATTCGAGGATGTAGGGGAGAAAAGGGATTTTTATTGCTAGGAGCAGATATTTTTTAAAAATCCACTGACAACACTGGTTCTAATTTCGGTTGCTAGTATTTAAACTAAAATAAGCTTTACGGCATAAAAATTTCTAAATTTTCTTGATGAATCATTGTTCTATATAAAGTTTGGCTGATAAATGTCCAGTGGATGTAAAGGGTCCGCCATCTAACGTTTATTTTTCAACTAGTGCTTATTTCGTGAATACTAACACTTAGCTCGTGTCTGATTTGACAGATAATTAGTTTTATCCTTCCGCTGAACGAATATGGTCCGTATGTTCGTTATCTTGTGGAAAAAGTGAAAGAAACTGGCATCCTCATCGATAAACCAAAAGCGTGAAAAGCCAAAAACAGTGCGTACACCCGAGAATATTGCTGCTGTGACAGAAAGTGTGCGGGAAGCGCCATCAACATCAATTCACCGTCGTTCTCAACAATTGAACAATTCGGAGACATCATTGAGACGAATTTTGCATAAAGACCTTGGTATGACGCCATACAAAATCCAATTGGTTCAGGAGTTCAAAAAAAAAAGTTATTTGGCGGACCCTTTACAAAGTGTCCTTAATTTAACACATATTGCCCTAAGCTTTTATTAATGAAGACATCTTGAAAAACCTCGTATAAAGTTTTGTTTAAAAATTCGCAGCGAATCAGTTACATTCCGGAAATGGTTTAAGTTTGACGTTTTAAAGGTTCATTGAACTTTATCATAAATTTGCCAGATAGTAAACAAAACGTATTGTCTAGTTTTAGTTTATTTTTTATTGTTTATAAACAACATCATAATGGAAATATATGTCAACTACTTTTTTTATGCATGTTGTTAAAATTGTTTATTTCTGCATATAGGGTAGAAGAGGGAGAATTCACCATTGGGGGTACAACCAAAATAAGGCCCTATCACCACCTGTAGCCGATGTTGTGCTGAAACCGAGAAATGTTTCCTCGGGTCATTTCGGACCAAAAACGTTCCGCGTCGAAGCCGATTTCTGAAAGTCCTTTAAGATTTTTTTTTATTTTTTCAAAATTTTTTATTTTATAATTATTTAACTATTTCCATTTCTTAATGTAATTATATGATTATAATCAAAATCACAATCTAAAAAATATCTTTGTTAAGTGAAATTAACTTAAGATTAAGAGTTCGTGTTGATTTGCATTGGGGGAAAATATCTTGTACGACTTTGATGGCGCGTTCCGCACAAATGTTGCTGCGTTGTGTTTTTGGAATTCTTGATTCATCTTTCACCCAATGTCTTAGAAAGCATTTCTGAGCAATAGTAAAGCCCGATAATGATTTGTTTAAGGCTTCGAAGTCATTTTTATTGTAACAATGGTCTCAAAACCAAATGTTGTACCAAGGGTCACATATAAATTCGCATATTGCATATAATTTGCTACGATATTTTGGAATTAGTATGTAAGCTAGCACCGCAAGAACTGATCTAGAATTCCATCAAGCATTACTAATCGGTGGTATAGTTTTAAAGTTTATAAATGGAAATTTATTGTGCTCCATATAGTATTTAAAAGCCTGTCCTACTTCATATAAATATTGCATATCATCACGCCACTTTAAATTTCCAACATATATCCGTTTCTCGTTTTGGTGATATTCGTGTTTTAATGTATTGTAATTGCTTATCAACTCTGAAACGAATTCATATGTAATATCTGGTGAGGTGGTTTTTCCGTCCAATTGATTTAAAATAATTCTGCAGTAGTGTTACAACACCTTTAGTTTTTCCTGTATTAACACTGGTTGTGTCGCAAATTATCATTTTTATTGACTTCATCAAATTAAATTTTTCTACAGTTTCTTTGATGCCATTGAAAATAGTTATCGCTTTCCCATTTTCCAGAACTAATGCAGCTACTTTTATTTCTTGAGATTCATTTTTTACAACAACTACCTGTACTTCTTGTCGTCCAATTTTTTACCATCGAAACGGAGACACCAATTCTGATATTGTAAAGACTGTTTCATCATTTCTTCCTTTTTCTCTGCAAATTTATAAACAGCTTTATAAATTGCTTGCTGTGAAGGAGTTGCAATATCGACCCCTGATTCTGCCAGTTCCTTGCATATTTTTGCTGCTTTATTTATCATTTAATGAAATTATAAAGAAAATATTTTTATTTTTTTTAGAACTTACTGATCCCAAACTTAATTGCATTTGACGCGGAACCTTTTTTTAACGATATCGAAAATCTAAAGATGCACTACATGGTATGGATAGGGCCATTTTGATATCTTCAAAAATTGTAAAAAGTTGTATCCCTAATGTACACTCTAAAAACAGCATGTAAAGTTGCTACTATTGAGTGTGTAAATTTTTATGTAAAAGGAGGCATAGTGCATGATATATTTAAAAATTTAATTTACACACATTTTCTTTAGAATTAGGCACATAAGGTAGTAAATTGTAAAGATTTTTTCAAATCTATAAACACATATTAAGAAAATTAACCATTTAATATAGTAAATGTTTATAAGTACGCATTTGTGTTTGGGTTTCAATTTAATGCGTTACTAAAATATGTCAAGCTTTTTTTTATATTTTTTTAAAAAATAAAGAAGACTGGCACAAATAAAAAAAATAATATCAAAATTTAGTGGAAAAATGGTCTGATGCCTAATTCGTTATATTTAGAAAAAAGGCAATTGATATTTTTTGCTGGTAAGTTTTGCATTGTTTGTTTAGAAATGAATATGTCCATGTGTTTTCACTTTCATCCTCCAGCTTAATGTTTTTAAGGAACAATTCTATTGGCTATTCAAAAAACTTCGGGTTCTGATGTTATATTTAGCCAGATCAAAAAACTAGTATCAGCCTAGCTAAATGTTTGATTTGCTATATTTTTGTAAATATACGGAGTTTGAAAGCTCGTTATAAATTAAAAATAAAATAAAAATAATAATCGATGTATATAAAAATATAAAACTAATAAAACTGTAAAAAATATTACTTAAGCTAGAGTAAAAACTAAATTTTTTTTTATATAAATAGACTTTTTAGTCTTCAAAGTTTAGTAACGTCATGATGCTTGTTAGGAAAATACAATAACCACGTGTTTGATTACTAAGAAGACAAGAATGAAGTAAAATTGATAATTAATAGGGTTTTTGTTATATCTCTGCCTATTCTAGAGACTCTAGCTTTTCTCAACTTTGGGTTCGGATGAGATATTTAGCCAGATCGAAATACAGTATTCGCTCGGTTGTATGAACTAATTCAAGCAGAGCCTGTTCACTAAATGGAGAAGTTCAGTTATATTTTGTTGTACTTTTTTTGCTTTAAGGGATTTCTGTAGTGCCTTGTCCTCAAAAGACAATCACTCAAAACTCAACACTCAAAACATTAAAAAAAATCAACGGTTGCAGGTTCTTCATACTTCTAATAAGACAAACATTTAAAAAAATCAACGGTTGAAAGCTGTTCACATAATAGAGATAGGCTGTGTTCACTCTTTAGAACCTCCTGTGCTTAAATTTTTTTGTTCACTATTCTGGAAGTTTACATAACTAGTGTCAACCTAGCTAATATGTTTTATTTGCTTTATTTTTGTAAATATACGGAGGTTGAAAGCTCGTTAGAAATTAAAAATAACATAAAAATAAAAATCGACGTATATAAAAACAAAACTAATAAATCTGTTGAAAATAATGGTTTTATAATGGACAAAATTGGCGCTAAATGTAAATATAAAACATACGACTGTACTGCTTTCTTCATCAAATCCCCATATAAAGAGGACTTTTTTATTGAAACTTTGAGGACTATTTTTAATGAACAAATCTATAAGATTATGAAGACTTTATGCAGTAAGAATATACTCATATTATTAGTAAGTATACAACAGACAAAGAATTGTTTGGAATTCGGTGGAAACCATTAAAATATATTTAATGGGATTTAATTTAAAAAAATAAAACAAATACAGTAGGCCCTCGGTTAACGAACACAATTCGTTCCAGAAGAGTGGTCGTTATGCGAAACGTTCGTTAAGCAAAACCATTATTTCCATATATATCAGTGCAAAATAAAATAATGCGTTCCAAGTCGGAAAAAGTACACACTAAAATATTTCAACATCAATATTTATTGAAAGTAATATAACATATATTTATCAATATTTTTAAGGAACTGAATATAGGACGAAATGAGACAATCTGCAATGGAAAAACGAAAAAATTGCAACAAAAAATAATTTTGTATGATACCTGGACGCATACCTAGTTCATTCTTTAACAAAAAACTGTCTAGAGTCGTTTGTTTTTGGCGACGCTTCAAAATTTGTTGAAAATGCGACACAGCATTATCATTGAATAAATCTGTTGCGCGTTTAGCCACTGTCTGATTGGGGTGATGCTTTTTAATGTTACGTTACACTTTCACAAAAAATAACAACACGTCTTGTTAATTGTATGAACACAAATGATGCTAAAGCTAAACACAAACAGAGAAGTTTTATGCGCAATTCGGTAGTTCCCCTTTTTTAACAAAATCAAATAATGAACATGTACTATATGTTTGTATGTCTCAACACGTCTTCTTAATTGTATGAACACAAGTGATGCCAAAGCTGAACACCGACAGAAGTTTTTCGCGCAATTCGGTATTTCCCATTTTGCGTTGGTCGTTATACGAAACTTTGTTCGTTAAGCGAAACATTTTTTTTTTTTTTTTTAAATGTGTTCGTTGTGCGAAATGTTCGTTAAGCGAGGCGTTCGTTAACCGAGGGTCGACTGTAAATGTTAAATTTACTGGAATGTTAGTCGTCCCTTACTTTAAGTGAAATTTCTTTTCTTTTTAACTACATTTGCAGTGCACTTAAAAAACTTGCGAATGATCCCCCGTATACCCTACATAAATTGAGGCAAGCAAAATAATAAACAAGCAAATTAATGATGCTAGTGGTTTCAATATTAAAATAATTATACAACACTGTTTGTATGATATTTTAAATTTAATATGTATATTAGGAAACATTATGTTGTGTAGCATATTGTTAAAACAGGGTTGACTATTAAACAAACAAAAAAAAAAACATATTTGAACTCTACTCGATACGCAAAAGGGTTAAAAATGTGTGAATTGAAAGCACCATAATACAAATACTTAATTACCGGAAGTCACAGCTCTTTCAAGTACGTCAACAAAAAACGCTTTCAAGTGTTTATTGTTAGATTTCTGTATCAAATTATGCATCACTTTGCATATTCTAAAATTGCTTTTAAAATTGTTTCAAGTTTCAAGTATTTCTCACAAAATATTGAAAAATTAAAACCGTTTCAAATAAGAGAACAACATTTTTAATATACAAAACAAATGACAAACTACTCAAATATTTAGTTATTACTTAAAAACTAAAAAAAAGAAAAAAATAAAATAAATGTTCCAACTTTTAAATCGCCTGCAGATTTGGCTCATGGTGGTAGTAGTAGTCCAACACTGAACCTGAACTAGACCATGACTTTGTATTTTTAAATAGTTAGTACTGAGTATTTTAGTACATAAAGTGCTTGAATGGTTTTCAAGCTAAATGCGTGTATGACAGCAAAATGTTTTTTTTTTTTTGTTTTTATAAAACTAAAATATAAAAATCAAACAAGCCAGAAAGATAAAGAAATAATTTACAATCCAAACACTACTAGTGAATACTAGCAAGGGAAGCCCCACAAGGCTTACACGCCGATTGGTATAAAACTCCACTCACAGAACAAATTCTTGTCAATAACATTTCAATTAAACTTTTGTTTCATTTCAAACTCACTTTCAATTAAAAGTTTAAATGTTTAATTAAATATTAATTTGGTGCACACAAAATTTCCAGTTTTTATAATCCATAATCAGTATTTGCCATAAGTTGAATGTTGAAAAAATAGTGCTACAAAGTGCTAGAAGGAAATAAAATGATAGAAAAAGTGCTAGATTTTTTTTTTTTTTATATATCTCTATAGAACACTTTATACTTAAGATTTGTAAATTTATCTTTAAAACACCATTTCCTAAAGTTAAAAATATAAGATGTTTTTTTTCGAAATACGGAACCAAAAAATTCAATATGGTGTATTTATAAAATACGATTTATGTTTTTATTGATTTAAATTCATTAATTTTGAATATAATTATAGCTAATTTATTTTTTTTTTTTTAAAGAAAAGCAGCACTCAGGAAATTCTTCCTATTAATTAATGTGTTGCTTTTTTTGGAAAGGGGATAGCGGAGAGATGAAAGGGGGTGAAAGATGAAGGGCTTCAAAAATGGCAACACTGTAATTGCGCGAGTTAATAAGTCTTAGAACAGTTGTTGCTCGCCACCTGATGTAGAGTTTGCGAATTTATTGAAGCTTTTTGTTTCATAGCCCTGATTCATTATTTTACTTCGATGGGGTTAAGTGCTATGGGAACACCGAAGGCAGGCGCAGCGATACATATAAGTGATAGAAAACTCATACATATTATTTTTCTAAATTGATATTGTCGTCACCGGGAATCGAACCCGGGACCATCTGTGTAACAGTCCAACGCGCTAACCATTACACCACAACGCCCATTATCATTACACCACAGCTCATATAGTAAACGATATTTTAATGACCTTGTAAAGATCATAAAAATGTTCCTTTTTTTTTAATATAAAACTTTTATCCTTGAGCTTTACATATAAATTTGGTCACTTTCGAACATAAATTTGTTTCGATTTATTGACTATATCCAGGGCAACTGTAACATGCTTTTTCCTGTGCGTCGTATTAATAATATATAAGATAAAATTGTTAAGTTTTATTCGATCTTCTTTTATTTTATTCTTTTTAGTTTAAACGAGCTTAAGATCATTTATTTATTAATTATTTATTTATAATATTTCGACTCCACATTGGGTGACTTCTTCAGGGAACAAATATTACATATAAATTTGGTTTATACTGAAAATTTTCTATTTAAGCATACATACATTGTATAAAAAACTTTTAAATATATAAATTAAAAGTCAATTAAAATATTAATTGATTCAAGTAAATAATTGTTTAGAAACAAATTTAATTTAATTCAAATCAAATCTTTAATTAGATATTTTAGGTTGATAATTTTTTCTGTGTACCATTCAACTTTACTGAATCCAAAGTTTGATATAAAAAACCAACAAATTTATTCGACATTGGTTTACATACAGAAGCTTTTTTTTTTTTTTAAATCGCCAGAATTTAAAAAAAACTTAAAAATTAAAAAAAGACGCCAAAATAAAGTAAAATCGTCTAAATTGAATAAAATTTCCAACATTAAAAATAGTCAAATATAAACAAATCTAAATTTTAATTAAGCGATTGTTTCTCCTAATTTTTAAGTTTTTTTCAATTTCTGCGATTTTTCAATTTTGGTGATTTTTTTAATTTTTTCATTTATATAAAATTTTGTTGTTATTTTAATTTGGAATTTTTTTTTTACAATATCGATTTTGATGATTTTTTCTCAATTTAGGCGTTTGTTTTCAAATTTCGGCGATTTTTTTTTGTCAATATTGGCGATTTTTTTTTTATTCCAACAATATTTTTATTTAAATTGGGGCGATTTTTTTAAATTTCGAAAATTTAAAAAAAATCATCAAAATGGAAAAAATTTTGATGATTTTTTTTAAATTTTGCTGTTTTTTAATTTATTGTTATTATTTTAATTTAGCAATTTTTTGTTTTCCAATTATAGGGACTCTGACGATTTTTTTCTAATTTGCAATTTTTTTATTTTGGTGTTTTCTTAATTGTTTTTAAATTTAGGGGATTTTTTTAAATTTTGACGACTTGTTTTTATTTCCGCGATTTTTTAATTTTAGAATTTTTTTTTCTCAAATTTTGTCGATTTTTTTCTTCAATTTTCCCTTTTTTTGTTTTGTTTTGTTTTTTATTTTGACTATTTTTTTTCCTCAAATTTTTGGTGATTTCTTTCCAATTTCGTATTTTCTTTTCTTTAAATTTTGACAAGTTTTTTTTAATTTCGGCGAGTTTTTACATTCAACGTTTTTTTTAAATTTTTTTTTAATTTTTTCTAATTTAAGCGATTATTTTTAGTTTTTAGCGATTTTTTTCTCCAATTTTTAGTTTTTTTTTTTGCAATTTTAGATATAATTCTATCTACTTAATATTTAAAAGTACTGGATTGAAAACGGAACAGCGGGTCTATAATGATATAAAAGTATTCGTACTTAATTTGATAATAATTGATTTAACTCAGATTTTTTTCTCTGCGTATGGATATGGCATTAAAAAATGACGATCTTTTAAAATTTCGAAAATTTTCGACATGCTGCCGAAGTTAAAAGTACAAAAAATTGCCATCAGAAATAACTCATACAAAATATGCTACAAACCTTAAATATTGATACTATACTCTAGCAAATAGCCGAGTTTTATCAAAAACGACGTTTTAAGCGATGGGAGGCTTCCCTTGATTGAGTGTAAGCACTTTTTGTAACAAGCACTTGCCAAATTGCCTACCATCATGTTAACATAAAACCATGATGATAGAAAGTTTTCTTGACAATTATTTGCGACAAAAAAAGTTTAAAATTTAAAAAGAAATTTAAAATCGAAACTGCAATACAATAGATTAAATAATTCAAGTTTAATCATTGTGTAGTTAATTACTATACATTTTCGAATATGCTCTAATTGACAATTGAATTGACAGAAAATAGTATTTCAATATCACCACACAAAAAGTGATATTGATACTGAGTGAGCAGCTGAGACTTCATATGATTTTAAGACGCTTCTTAGGAAAATATTACCAATAATAGGAAATTGTTTTAACTGTTACCTATTCTTTTAATCTAAGCAATAACTAGTCCTTTTGGAACATTTTGGTTGCGTAGAACTGGTTTCGGAACTGTTTCCATAGTATCAGTTCTAGCGGAATCTGTTTTAGAATAGATAGTTCTGAAAATCGATATTGAAAAGTGTCTTTGGAGTTTAGGGTTTAATACCGAAATATTTTAAATATTTATTAGAGGCATTTTCAAAACATTAAATGCATTTATTTAAAAATTGTTACGAACCTTATGATCGACTTAAGTTACATCTATTATTTGTGCAGTAAACCAAAAAGTACATAAAACTATAATGTCAATGACCTATTTCTGCCACAAATTATGTTTGCCATTTTATGCGTAGACGACAGTGGTTTGCGGTTTTTTTTAAACATATTTTTTCACTATTTTAATGACCATTTGAAAATAAAATGTATTAGCTTAACATTGGATTTATACCGGTGGTTAATTATTAATATCACAGCGTTACAAAATTTATCCTAAAATCGAAAACAAGAGTACCGACCATTGATCCTGATACTAGTGGCGTACCCAGTTTTTTTATTTATGGGCCAGATTTTTTTCCGCAAATTTGCATTAAAGTTTTGCATGTTTTAACGCGGTTTTTTTATACATAAAATTTTAAAAATCAAATGTTTTATCTTAGTCCTTCATTAACATTCGTGTATCAAATTTGGTTAATAAATGTGCAACATTAACAAGTCAATATGCGTTTTTCTCAGTTTTTACTATATTTTACGATTTTTACACAATTTATCATCCCATTTGGCAATCGATCGAAGCATTTTTGTGCATAAGCGAAAAATCTGACCAATTATTTCGTGCAAAAAAAAAGGGAAATTGCTGTTAATGGGTCAGTTGGTCCAAAATGCGTTATGTGGATACCAACATAACTTTAACCAAATAATCTCAAAAATATATGCATATGACTCAAAGGTCTAGGGTTTTTAAGAACGTTTTCTAGTTTTTTTTTTTTATAAAAAAATTGGAACATTTTAACGTTTTTTAATGTGAAATTAAAAAACGAAAAAGTTTAATCGTCTCAAAAATAAATGCATGTAAATGGAAAGTTATTTAGTTTCATGTGTAGAAAAAGTCGTGACTAACAATGAAAATATATTCAAAAAAATCATTAAAGTTTTCATTGTAAACTCAAGAGCTGCTGTTAAACAGAAATTGTTAGAATTAATTGCAATTGATCAACAACAATTTCAAGTCTACACTGAAAGAATCATCTGCATGATATTAATGAATTTTTGCATTGAAGCAATAAAGTTGCACTAGTACTTATCCATTAAAACGTTTTATTTAATTTCATAAAATTTAATCAAAATATAATTGTATTTATTTATAACTTTCATTCACAATACACAGCAAAAATTATCAACCTAAAATATCTAATAAAAGATTTGATTTGAATTAAATTTGTTTCTGAACAAATATTTAGTTGAATCAATTAATAATTTAATTGACTTTTAAATATATAAATACATATTGTATTTTACACATAATTCTCAAATTATTTTTTCATATACAAGGTGGCGCAAAAGTAATCCTCCTATCAGAAAATGCTATAAATTTTGCGATTGGCCCCTAATGTCAGTTCTGTTTTGACATTTGTGTAGTAAACACATGCGAAATACACGTTAATAAACAATGTTACGCTACACTGCTCCAGAACGCGGAATATTGGTGACTATTTATTTGACCAATAATCGGTCGATTTTTCATCAAAAATAATCATGAGTGATGAGGCCCATTTCCATCTTAGCGGGTACGTAAATAAGCAAAATTTACGCTTCTGGGGCACTGAAAATCCGCGTGTAACCCACGAAGAGCCATTACACGCGCTCAAAGTCACTGTATGGTGTGCTGTTTTCGCTGGAGGAGTCATCGGACCTTTTTTTTCGAAGACGTCGCGGGCCAAACGGTTACTGTGAATGGTGAGCGCTACAGAGCAATGATCAACGAGTTCTTTTTGCCGCAACTTGATGAATTGGGATTGGAAAACATGTGGTTCCAACAGGACGGTGCAACGGCACACACTGCACGTGCCACAACCGATATGCTGAAGGATGCATTTCCCGGGCGCCTAATCTCCCGTTTTGGCGATTTGCACTGGCCAGCAAGATCGCCTGATTTGACCGCTCCAGACTTCTTTTTGTGGGGCTTTTTGAAGTCGCGGGTTTTATGTCAACAAGCCTCATACTCTTGCAGCTCTTAAAGACAATTTCCGTCAAGAATGTGAGGACCTATCGCCGGAAGTTTTGGCCAAAGTGATGGAAAATTCCATAAAAAGGGCTCAAATGACAATCAACTGTGGCGGCGGCCATTTACATGACATCATATTCTCGACTTGATGTAAAAAAAATTAAAATACCAAATAAAAATAATCCACAAGAAGAATCAAAGTTTTTCATTTTTTTTTTTAAATTACAGCCAAAAAAACATCGGAAGGTTATTTTTGCGCCACCTGTACTGCATGTTATAACTGGTGTTTTTTATACTTTATACTTTTATACTTTAAGTTGGCAACAGTTTTTTAACTGGCGGCCATTTTGTCAGCTGTCAAGTGATTTATATGTAGTTTGGTTTGGCATTTCAACATGAGTAGACTGACGCCTGAACAACGGCTCCAAATTGTGCAAATTTATTTTGAAAATCATGGTTCTGTTCGAAATACGTACCGCGCAGGAATTTGCGAATTTTGTTTTGCGATGAAGCTCACTTTTGGTTAAATGGAAACGTCAATAAACAAAACTGCCGTATTTGGAATGATAATAATAATGAGACACCGTTACATCCAGAAAAACTGACTGTTTGGTGTGCTTTATGGGCTGCTGGAATCATTGGTTCGTACTTCTTTAAAAACGATGCTGGTCAGAACGTTACAGTCAATGGTGACCGCTATAGAGCCATGATTACTGACCTTTTTGTTCATCAACTGAACAACCATGATGTGCAGGAGCTGTGGTTTCAACAAGACGGCGCAACATGTCACACAGCTCGTGTCACAGTTGATTTATTGAAGGAAACGTTTGTTAACCGCATAGTTTCATGTTCGGACCCGTGAATTGGCCTCCAAGATCGTGCGATTTAACGCTGCTGGACTATTTTCTGTGGGGATATGTGAAGTCGCTAGTCTACGCCGATAAGCCCGAAACGACCACTTGGAGGACAATATTCGCCGCGTTATTGTCAATATGCGGCCACAAATGTTTTAAAAAGTCATCGAAAATTGGACCTCCAGATTAGACTACGTCCGAGCCAACCGTGGCGTTCATATGCCAGAACTCATATTTAAATTATAATGCCAGAAGATTGTCTTTCGAATAAAGTTAATTTCATGTCAATTTAAAAAATTAATCTTTGTTTTATTCCATTTCAAAGTTGTAAACCTCTATAAAAAAAAAACCATTTAGAAAAGTTCAGTATAAAATACCAAATGCATTTGTAGTTTACAAACAAAATTAGCACACACGCAAATACACATTACTAAAAACACATATATATATATATATATATATATATACAAACGTGTCGTTCACACACTTTTTTTTTTTGGTATCATAATTTTTTTTGTATATAGTTATTTATAGATTTTTTCTTTTCAATTTTTAATAAAAGTTTTAATTAACATTATTATTGCCGTGATAGGTACAAAATCAATTGAAATATTAAATGATTTAATATTTTTTTTTAATTGAAACCCGTTTTTAGTTTTTTCTGTGTAAAGAAGTTTCATTAAAAATCTAGTTTCATAAAAAGTATAAAGTTTCTCATTAATTTTCAGAAATTTTTCGTTCATTTTTAGTTTTAATTTTTCTTCCACTAAAATTCTCTCTGTGTATATAATTTTCAACGGACATGAAGTTTTTTTTCTAAACAAAAACTTGAGAAGATTTGATTTTATGTTTAAAATACAAATTGCATGCAAAGTTTTTTTTTTTAATTTTGGAAAATATCATGCATATTGGCGTAAGTAATACCACTGGCAATCTTCAATATTTAATTTATAAATTAAAAACTAAAAATTGGAACAAACTTTTCTTAAACAGTTTCAAAAATAACATTGTATATATTCATAAATATCGTTGGAGTGCTGTAATTTATTAGATTTTCTTTCTTTTTTTCTATTAAATAGTAGAAATTATGAATTGAATACTACTTGAATGCAAAACAAGGGATGTAGGAAACGCATGTTTATATTGAGCGATAAACTCAATGAACTTCTACTGAATGATTGAAATTTCTAATACCATAATTTATGGAAGAAAAAGAATATGGCACAACAAATAAATAGTTTATTTATACGATTTCAATTTGAATTATTCTGCTTCTCTAGCTAATAAATTTAGGAAATAAAAAAAAAAAAACAAAAATCAATAAGGGAACATTCCTTCACTCATACTAATCCATACCCGATTAAAAAAAAATAATATGAAGCTTAACGTAGTCATATCAATTTCTATGTGGCGCTATATATAATCTTATTAAATTTCATAAGAAATCTTATCTTATCTGATGCAATTAGATATATATCCAGTACAATTTTATCCGAATTATGGCCCGATAGATTTGTATTAGATTGTATCAGTTTTTTATCTAATTCTATTAGAGTATATCTAAACTGATACAAGTATATATATTTAAATAAAATGCAGATATGTTTCCATCTGGATTTTGACCTGATATAATTGTATTGATTGTATGTAAATTTATACATCTAAATATAACTAGATCCGAGTATTAGTTTGGTAAATTGCACTAAATGTTACATTTTTTTTATATTTTTTTATATGTACATCCCATAATAATTTTTGGTTTTTATCCGTAATACCTATCTAATATATCGTTGAGTACGTGATGAAATTCGCATTTTTTTTTTAATTCAGGAGAGACTAATATACAACCCTCAAACTTTAATTGCGGCAATATATAAAGGGTGTCCCAAGAAGAGCGCAATTTTTAAATTTTAAATAAAACACAGATATTTAAAAAAAAATCGTGAAACTTTATTATATCGTAAAGTAGACAGAATGAGGTTATGTATGGAACAATATATCGTGCAGATGGCCGCCGCGGCTTTGCTGGCATGCACGCGATCTTTTAATGAAATTTTCAATGACCGTTTGCATGAATGCTGCGGTATTTCATTAATGCAGCGTCCAATTTCCTCTTTTAAGGCTTGAGTCGTCGTCGGCTTATTCGCGTAAACCATCGACTTCAAAAAACCCCAAAGAAAATAATCTAATGGTGTTAAATCGCACGATCTAGGCGGCCAATTCTGATCTCCAAAACGCAAAATAACACGACCGGGAAATGACTGATGCAGCAATTGAATTGTTTCTCTGGCTGTATGACATGTGGCGCCGTCTTGTTGGAACCACATGCCCTCCACATTCATTTCTTCAATTCTAGGCAAGAAAAAACTGGTTATCATTTCACGATACCGAACACCATTGACTGTTTGCGCTTGACCTGCCTCATTTTCATAAAAAAAAGGTCCAATGATTCCTCCAGCCCCAAACCCAAAAACTCCCTTCGCTGTCCATGGTCAGCTGGCTTCAGTTCCTGAGTCAATTGAACTTTGTATGCATGAAGATGCAAATCTTTCGTCAAAATTCGCTGCAAAGTGGATTTGGAGACTCCAATTTGCTGAGCTCGGTGTCGAATTGAGGTGGATGGATTTTGAGCGACATCATCATTTACAGCTGCGACATTTTCGGTCGATCGACCTGGTCGATGGCGCGTTGTTGTCTTTACATCACTAACAGACCCAGTTTCGGCAAATTTATCCATTAATCTCTTTACAGTTGACTCTTTTGGAGCATTATTGTGACCCCAAATTGATCGCAATTTGCGAACTGTAGCCGCAAAACTTTCACCATTTTGGTAAAACAATTTCACAATGAGAATGCGTTGTTCATTCGTGTAGCGCTCCATTTTTACTAACCTCGTACCTTCCACTAGCAAACAATAACAATTGTTCAAATGTCAAACAATGACACTTCGAATGTTGCCAGATTTAAAAATTGCGTTCTTCTTGGGACACCCTTAGTTTAATAAAAAATTTAATCTTCATATTATTGGTATGAAACGATACATCTTTACATATAACTATGAATAGGTCAAGATATCGTTTTATCCAAAATCAAACACATTTGATTTAATATTACACTATATGTTATTACATATAATTTTGATTTGTGTTATATCTAATTATACATGCGTTCGTACATAATTGGAGTATTGGTCGATATGTAATAAGATGTAATTATATGTGGTATCTTATTAAAAAATTTAGAGAAAAAAAATGTTTATATAAACATACATAAACATTAGAGCGACTCAAGTTGTATGGAAGCGAAATTCGTGCAAGGTGTACCCCCCTCAAAATAACTCTAATATGATAGCGGATTTAGTTTCTAGATCATGTATGGATGAAAAGAGGACTAAAGAAAGAAAAAAGAAAATGATCCACGACTTTTTGACGGCATATTCTTTTTTAATTTGCGAAAAAATATGCCGCCAAAAAGTCGTTGATCATTTTTTTTTTCTTTCTTTAGTCCTATTTTCACCCATACATGATCTAGAAACTAAATCCGCTATCATATTAGAGTTACCACAAAATTGCATTTATATATATTCAAGAGCACCGTGTAAAATGCATCTAATTTGCAAAAATCTAAATTATTTACATACAAATATGATGTACTTGGCAAAAGAAACAAATTTGATACCCATATTGCTCTATTTAAAACGAAGAGTTACCACCCCATTGCATTTTTGTCAAAACGCGAACTAGCACGAATTTCAAAAAAAGCTGAGACCCGTATTTAATTAAATCGACTAAGGATTAAAATATGTTAATTTGGCATTTTTATTACAAACAACCCCGAACAAAAAATTCAAAAACCGTTTTTTTTTTTACAGAATATCCTTTAAAAAAGGACATGGATGATCGTCCTTGGACAAATTGGATATACAGTTGCACGCGCCTTAAAAAACCTTTCTTATGATACCAATATTGTATATGTTGGTAAGGAAAGAGATTCTCAAATTAACAAAACATGCAAAAATAGACCAATTTTCAAAATGGTCCAGCTCACGAGAGGTCAAAGCTGGAGCCGAAATATTTTAAATGTCATCTTAAAAAAGTCCAAGGTTCAATTTTAGGAGGGTACATCGAGCACTTTTTTTTGTGAGTCGCTCTAATAAACATATGCATTTACATATAATAACATGCAGTAACATATACATTTTTATAAAATAATGCATAATTATATGTAAACGTTTTTTACTCGGGTAGTTAAAATATACATTTTAAGAAAGTTTCGGCTATTTTGACTTTACGAAAAAATGCAATATCAAAAATGCATCAAAATTTAAAAAGCGGTCAAATATATATTCTTTTTCCAAACTGCTAGTTAGTTCGGATAACATACTGAGAAAATTCTCTGCTTGATATTAATGAATTGTTGCATGGAAGTAATTGGAATTCGGCCTAATCGAAGTTTCATTAAATTTTACAAAAAGTATCTTTTTTAATTAATAGTTTCAATCACTTAATGAAAAAGTTTCAATAAAGTACTAGTTTCGGTAAAAGTGATACGATTTTCAATAATTTTTAGAATTAAATTTTCTCTGTATACACTCATAATAATCTATGCATAAAAATACGAAATTATTGTCAAAACTACAAAAACTTTCGTAAAATGTACAAATTTTTTTTTTTTTTTTTTTTAATTTATTTTCATCGGGATAAACATTAATTGCATTTATAGTAATTAAATGTGCTAAAGTCCCAAAACTTATTTAACAAATTGTGAAAAGCAATCTGATGTAGGCGTGTCCCTATCCGGATTTCATTCTGCCTAAGGAAATCTTCAGGGGACTTTTTCGTTTATTTTACGAAACATTTTGTTACTTTGAGATTTTTTCGTAATTTTACGCATGTATTATTATCAGTGTAGAAATTATCTCCATCAATCCTACTTGTTTAGGTTGATATGCTATCATAAATCGCCGAAATTATTTGGCGAAGCATTTCAATGTAAATTAAATTTTCTCGATTTTTTTTTTTTGGACAAAAATACAGATTTTAACCTAATTATATATTATCCAGTCAATTTGGACAAATAATACTTTTGTTGGGCACTGGGCGCGAGTCCAGTGGAAGAAGTTGGAGTTTTAATAAAAAAATAACGCCATTTGTTTTTTTGATGCCAAAACATTTTCAAAAGTAATGATATCCCAAACCAAAGAATCTTTATTCTTTTCTGACGAACTCTAATATTTATATTCTAAATTGAATTCATAAAAATAAATAATTAAGTAAATTATATTGATTATGCGGTTTAATAAAACCAACCCAAGCGACCACATTTGTGCGGGATAGTACGATGGCGCTTTGGCGTGCTTACACGATCATAAGCGCGTCGCACCCAGAAGAGCGCATCCTGGTCTATACTATCCTTGACTAGGACACCATTTCATCATTCTGCCAAATTTCGTAAAAAAAATTCCCACAGGATCGGTAAGTGGTATGAAATGGGTTAAGAAATTATGGTTGAATTAAGCTAAACATAATGTATAGTAATGCCTATTTAATTAAATCGAGGGGGTGCATGAGCTTTTTTTCGTTATTCGTGATCTATCGGTTTTTATCCGACTATGCATAACAGCTTTTCCTATATTTCAAATAATTAAAAAATGTATCCACTCATGGTCCACGATATAGGCAGTATGGATATCAGAGATAAAAATTCGTCTCTATTTATTTTTCATTAAAATCTGCGGGTTTGGGTCGGTATAACTTGTTAGTGCGCTAGATTTACCGACATTTCCAGAAATTAGGTTTGTCTTATAGGAAAACATTCTAGATACAGTTTTAAAAATCTATAAAAAGAATCACTAAAAATTGTCTAGGAAAAATCCATTCATGTGTTTTTTCATAAATGCACTGAGAGAATTATGATATCGATGAACTTTTGCATTAGATCTATGAAGGGGCACTGGATCTCATTTATTTAAACTTTTCATTAAATTAATGCAGGTTTTCATAAAATTTAATGAAAAATTTCATATTATTTATTAAAAATTTCATACGACAAATGAAAAAGTTTCATTAAAAATAGTTTCAATAAAACTATGAAACTTTTTCATAAAGTTTAGGAAACTTTTCCTTATTATTGTAAAGAAAACTTCATTAGTTTAGTGAACAAATTTCATTAAAATTTGTCGAATAAATTCTCTCTGTGTAAATTTCAACACTTTTACTATAAATTTCCTTAATAAAATTGTCTTTCCAAATATATTAAGTATTATTGAAATCATATGTAATTTATTAACAAAAGAAATTTATAAGACAACTTAATAATTTATATCGTAAATTTAAATACACTTAAAAAAAAATCTATAAAATATTTTACTATAAAAATTCTTTTAAATGGATATCTCGTTTACGTTCAATGCCCTTCTTTAAAATGTATAGTAAAATATTTTAAATGGTTCCTTAAGATTTATGATTAAACTTATGTTAAGAGATCATCTGTTAGTTTTCAAAATGTTTCTATATAATGAAATGAAAATTTTAAATAGAATATTTTTATATTCTTCTTGTTGTCTGTCTGTCTGTCTGTCTTACAAATATTGTAACTAACCTTGACCGCTTTTGGTATTACAAAGATACTCTACATACAACCAATTCAAATGTATCTGTGTGTTCATTCAATAAACAAATTTTTTAATGTGTTGTTCTTAATTTTGTTTAGATTTTGCAATAATTACCTCAATTCCGTTAATGTATGAGGTCAAATCATAAGTTTTGTTTGTAGCAATTTTTGTTGTAGATATAAATTTATAATCATTAATTTTACTGACCACTCCATAGTGTTTATAGAAATCTATTTTTTAAAAAACCCAACCCTTAAGAAAATGTTAACTTAAGCCCCGTTCACATAATCACACAAGTATGTCAGAAATGTGTTGTATAAAGCAAATATATAATGTATGTGAACACAATTCGATACGGTCATGTCAAAATATCAACACACATTTAAAAATATCGACACACATTTTTAGACAAGCTTTATTTTTTTAAATATTCCTTAACATGTCTTAACACAAGTGAACAAATAAAAATAAAAGAGATTTAAATCAACTAATGGTGAAAAAAATAAATAATTAGAAGAAAAAATACCTGTTCAAAGTATTTTTTGTGTATGTCGATAATGGTGGAAAAAATAAATAATTATAAGAAAAATACCTGTTCAAAGTATTTTTTGTGTATGTAGATAACATTCTAAACAATTAAACAATTTTTTTTGAGTTTGAATTTTAACGTCTTTTTCAGACAATTGCAATTAATACTATAATTAATATGCAATTTTATTTAATTTTAATTGTGAAAGGCGTGGTAGAGAAGAATGAGTGTATTTTCTAAAAATCATAACTACATTGTAAATTTTCAATTTTCTGAATCAGACTGCGCAGTTTCTGGTGTTGAACCTTCGTCAGTGACCCTGTTTTTTGAATAATGTAATATTTGTTATGTTTTCATTTGTTCGATTGCTTCTATATGAAATTTTCTGTGCAATCACTGACCGTGGTATAGATAAACTGATTTCTAATGCCACATGCACTCGCACTACACGTTAGACAGAGCGCTTTAGCGCACTGATCTATCGTCAGGTCGAGTTTTGTTGTGATTAAAACTAGTTTTATTCAATACACGGTGTTGTTGTTCTTGCATACATAATCTCAGAAGTACAACTCCAACAACACAACAGTTCTATTTTTAGAAACTTACCTCACTCTAATGTCCACTGTTTTCCCATATGTTGTAAGTGATGCCACATCTATGATATATTCTTTTTCTTTTATACTTTTTTTAACAGACAGAAAGAAAAATAGTTTGATTATTAGAACTTTTATCAACATACACAAAAAATATATTTTACCAGCTATTTTTTCTTCTATTTATTTATTTTTTATACTTTTCTTTACACAATACTTGAAAAGTGTGATAAAATTCTCTGACTGTCAAAAAATTATAAAAGAAAAATCGTTTGATAGTTTTAGACTGTTATCGACACACACAAAAAATACATTTTAACATTTTCATTTTTCTTCTAATTAAATATTTTTGTCCACCATTTGTTGATTTTTATCTCTATTTTCTTTTATTTGTGTTGAGACATGTGGTAACTTTATTGTGTCGATATCTTTAAATGTGTGTCGATATTTTGACATGTGTGTAACGAATTGTGTTTACATACATTTTACATTTGCTTTAAGCAACACATTTTTGACATGTATAAGACACTTGTGTGTTTATGTGAACGGGGCTTTAACTTTATTGGCCACATTATCTTTAACAACCTGTCTTAATGTCTTTTTCTAAAAAAATTATGGCGTTTTCCTTAAACTTATCGTAATCATTTCAATACTAATGGCATTTCGCAAGAAAGAGTTTTTTAAATTCCACTATTATATGGAAAATATATTAAATTTTGATTTTCACTGAAATAAAATCATTTCTGTTTTTTTTTTGTAAAGTTGCACTCAGGGAAAAAAGTTTCATCATATTTATGAATCAGTTTCATTGGACGAAAATCTATGGAGCCTTGTCATATATAAGTTATCATAAATATAATGAAACTTTTTATAAATATTTATGAAACATCTTTCATAACATCTTCATCATATCATAGAAAAATGTCATCAATAATTTTTTTATGATAATGGCCCATATCTCGAATACCACAAGAGATAAAGCAAAACGTAACAAATTTTTGTCTAGTGGAGTACTAACACACTTCGGTGGAATTCCGAAACGCGTCACCATTTTTAATTCTAAAGTAGCGCTAGGCTATTAGGCTTAAAAAATGCAAACATTTTTTATATTTAACTAAATTTTTTCGATTTTTTCAAAATGTAACCAATTTTTTATTATCGGAGCAAAAAAAATGTTGTTGCAAAAAAAATGTTATGGGAACATTTCACAAGACATTCACGCTGGTCTTTAATTCCCAGCAGTAAAAAATATCAATAGCAAATGTTTTCAGACAATTTAAAAAATTGATACATTTAAATTTGTTTATTTATTAATGTTTAATTGATTCTTTAACTGATTTGTTATTATCTTTTATTTACAGAACAAACCCCTGGTGGTACAACCGATTGATTTTGAAGGTTTCATATCCAAAAACAAAACACTAATACAAAATGATCCTCAAAGAGAATTACTCATATATCCAAATGACGACGTATCGGTAAGTAAAACATACAATCAAAAAAAAGTTAGTAAACTCAGCTAAAAATTTTGCCGAGTCAGCAAAATTTTAGTCAGAAGGGTGTTTGCAAAAAAATTTGTAATGTCAGCAAAATGTCTACAAGCACTTACTCACAGAGAAATACAGTGCCAACCGAAGTGAAAAGTATATTTTAATGGAATCAACTTATAAATTCAGTTAGTACAACGATATTTACATTAGATTTCTGAATTGTTTGCTTGTTCCAACTAAAATTCAGTTATTTAGTTAGAATATTGTTCTACCTCAAGTCCAAAAGTCTAATATGATATTGTCATATTAGATTTTGATAATTTTCATGATAGACAATTGTTTCATTGGGATCACCCAAATCTTCAGTTGTCTGCAATAGAAAAAGATAATTGGCCCAGGACAAGTGGGAAAATAATTATCACGTGACTGGTGTAGGTGTATGTATCGTAGAATTGGAGAAAATTTTTCGATGGAAAACTAGTCACATATTAAGCGCAATGTGTTCTGTTAGAATGGTAGTTTTAATGGAATAGTTTTGCGACGTAACACTGCACTCGCCTAAGGGGTACATGTCGATGGGCATGCGAAAAGTAATTAACAAGTAACCTGTCACTTTTTATTTACCGTGTGTCGTGTTATGTACGGGTTGCTAAATAGCGCGTCCGAAACCAGTCAGTGAACTTACCTGAAACAGTGTGTCATAGCACCTGTTCAAACATGCAGAACAAAAATCAATTTTAAAATAAGTTTATTTTTTCTATACCCAACAAAAATCTATAACATCAAATTCTTTTAATTTTGGAAAAGTACAGTGCGCGAAGAAACCAAAGCATACAAAATGAACATTTCTTTTTCTTCTTTCTCGATATTATTAGAAATGTTCTAATATTTTTCAACTACACTGTAATGATGTAAAATCCAATAACGACATAAATAAATTTTATATGATATTCTATATCTCTGTAAACAAAAAACCAAAGCATATAGGTCAAAGAACTTTGCTTTATGTATCAAACAAACAAAAAAGGAATTAAAATAAAGTCTGATGGAATCAAACTCCTTAATAAAAATGGGTTTGTATACATTTTTGAAATGCAAGAATGCACTTTATGAGTTCTAAGGATAATATAAATATTTTAGCATTCAGTAAATGTGGTCTGACATTCAAAAAATTATGCAAGGATAACAAAACAACTCCTATGTTTACAAAAAAAAATCCTAAAGGATATAGAAAGGATGAAAGATTTGGATGAGTTGAAAATCAAACTGAAAAAAACCATTAAGATAAAAAAGTTTCCCAGCTAATTTAAATGTCTTCATGTTGTATATAAATATTAAAGACCTACAAGAGTATTTACAACGATTCCAATACATTTTACTATTAAAGCATTACATTTAGCTCATTAAAAAGTCATCTTGACATGCATTACACCCAAGATTGGCGTTTTTAATTCTTTTATTTAAAATTGGTTAAAATGATAATTTTTTCCTCAAATAAGCTTAAGTTGGAGAATCGAATAGGTTTTATGTGAAAAAAAACGAAAATTGATAAGAATCGCAAAAAAGTCTTTAACCACTTTTTTTTTCAAATTTTACATTTCTGTATATGGTGAAATTAAGTGCAAGAATTAGTCACTAATTTATTAGATGAACTTACAAATTAAGACTCGGGAGACGTATCTATGACCGCGTAGTGGTAAATATAATCTTCAGTTATGAAGACATCACTTATAATATAATATAAAATACTCGTTTTTAAACGATATTTTAATTAATTGTCATGATTTCATCAAATTTTTGACTTATATGATTTGGTAATTTCGTTCTACGAAGAAATAAATTCACGAATAACAATTATTTCACTCATCACGCAAAATGTCTTTATATTGCATTTCGATCATATGTCAATACAGTGTACGCATAAAATATTTGCAAATTTATAAACAAGAAAAAAAAAATGGATATTCAGTTTGTATGCTTTGGTTTTTTCGCTCACTGCATATAAACTGTACAAAAAACTAGAAAAAAAGTCCGGCTGTTCAAAAAGTATTGAATAACGCAATAAAATGAAAAAAATTAGCGAATTTTTTATTTATCACTGAATTTATTGTAAAAAAAATACTGCGAAAACGCTTTTGCAAACGCTGGTAAAGCGTCTTGAAAAAGTGTTTTGCCAGTTATTTATTTGCTTAATTTTTACTACCACTGGCAGTTTCTGACTGGGTGCTTTTACACTTAAAAAGAATGTATTAGCTTTAAAATGACAATGTAACTATTTTTCACCTTCGGTTATTTTTATTTTGTTTAAGAGTCAAGAATGAGATTAGAAAAATTAACGTTTTTGGAGATTAATTTTGGCGGTATGAAACAAGACCCCAATGAAATAAGGCCCCAAACCGAAAATGAAGTAAGGCCCCAAAAATTTCGATAAAAAAAATTGGGGTGTTATTTCATTTTTTGGGACTTTATTTCATTTTTTTTTTTGGGACTTTATTTCATAATGAAATTAGGCCCCAATATGAGAAATGAAATAAGTCCCCAAATAATATTTTTAGGGTGTTATTTCATTTTCTTAAAAAGCACAATTTTTAAGTAATATAAGCAAATAACCGTTATAATTACTGCATGAATTATCAAGTTATTAATGTAAATAGTTATTTGCTATTAGTAAGTGAGATTATACCGTGTAGTAATTTTGAAGTTTCTTTTATGTCGCACGCAGAAAAAACTTTATTAACTTTATCTACGGAGGAAAAAAACCCCTAAGACCGGCCGAAGGCCGCCAACCAGAAGAACTTGTTTTTCAAATCAGATGTCGAATCCGTTGAAAACTTATATTTTTAAGACATCAAGTAATTTATAAAAACAAGTTTTTCTGTGTGGCGGCCTTCGGCCGCTCTTAGGGGTTTTTTCCTCCGTAGAACGCGGCAGGAGGCTTCGCGAAATAAAGTTTTTTCTGCGTGCGATTATACGATTTATAAATTTAGATTTATTTTGTGATATACTTCTAAAAAATATTAAAAAAACTGTATTGATATACTAAATATTATTAATCTTTTTATTTTAAAAAGGCTGAAAAAAAAATCGCGCAATTTTTTTTTCAGCCTTTTTACTATGTATTACTTAGGAATAAAGAAATATTTCAAAGTAATATATAATTTTGTTTTTTTTTTTATTGGGGCCTTATTTCATTTTCAAAATGGGGCTTTACTGCATTACGAAATAAAGCCCCAAAAATTGGGGCGTTACTTCATTTTGTTTTGGGGTGTCGTTTCATTTGGTTGGGGGTTTATTTCATTTTTTTTGGGGTATTGTTTCATAATGAAATAAAGCCCCAAAAAATGGGGCGTTATTTCATTTTTGGTTTGGGGACTTGTTTCATTGGGGTGTTGTTTCATACCGCCATTAATTTTTAACTGTCTTACATAGGTTCCCAGTGAGAAACTTCCAGTGGTACAAAATATCAAGCACTCGCATACCACTGGCTAACCGAGGAATTTTAAATATATTACTGACAGAACACTTGTTTAAGACACTTTACCAGCGTTTCCAAATGTATTAAGGAAGTTTTATTTGGTGGCCTTATAAATTTCGTTAAATGGTGCATGAGTTATATAAACTTTGGAATTGTTACATATCCTCACTGGAATTGTTGCATATCCTCACTCCCTTAACCTTTGAGGAAATAAGGGGAAGGGGTTTGGCATGAAATAGAGTAAATATGTTTCTGAGTAAATATGTTTCTGAAGAAAATTTTTGGAGGATGGTTGGGGTATCAAAAATATGGTGTCTTTCTTGTCCTACTGTCCCCTTAAGAGCCTTTAAAGTTGGTCAAATACTATTCTTTATTTAGTTGACAAGCGAAATAAGGGAAAATTGGGAAAGGGACTATAAGAAAGTTTTTTGTGGCACAACTTTTATAAAGTTACAGATCACGAAAACAAAAATCGCTAAGGCGGAGAATGTATGGTCGTTAAAGGGTTGCTAAAGATTGTTCCTTTTTCTTTATAAAATCGTAAATTTCTTTCGATTAATCAAATACCTTATAAAATATTAAAATACCACAATTGTTTCTGTTAATTTTAGGAAAAAATTCTGCCACGTAAATTACGTACAAAATCTAAATCCATAACAGATCGTTTTGAACCACCCAATGAATCTATAGTTTGTCCACTGCACGGTGCAAATAATGGAACCACACCAAACGGTTCACACAATGTAACACGACAAAATAGCAATGCTTCCAATAGTCCTCGCACAACGCAACGTCAAATCAGTAATCAATCAACAACTTCCAATGGCTCCGTGCAACAAAATGGTGGCAACATTTCACGCAAATCATCACAAACCTCAACACAACTTAATTCCATTAAATCTCCAACATCATCCCACGATTCATACGAGTCAGCATTAAGTCATTCTAATGGTACAACAAATCGATCGATATCTTCCTCATCATCAACACTAAAATCATCAAATCTAGCACAACCCGAAGAAGATGACGATCTGGATAATGTAGGAGATTCATTAGTAAATAATGGTTTGGGTCCCATAGCAAAACCAAAATTTGAATGTTCACGTTTTACGCGACAGGCTTTATATACCTATAGAGCTAAAAATCATTTAATACATTACAAATATAGTGAATATGGTGGTACTTGTCATGATTTACCAAAGTAAGGCTGGTTGTGACTTCTATTCTGTGGACTGGCTTTTAACTGGTTTTTTATTTTTTTTAGATTAAAGCCACCAGAAATTTTAAAGGAAGAAGTCTATGAAATTGATGCTGATCAAGATCGTATCGATGAACAAATGTCCAGATCCCAAGCCGATTCTATAACCAAACAGGGTTATTTATTGAAAGGTCCTGATTCTGGTTCAGATCGTATGTTTGCCAATATTGGTAATAAATCATTTAAAAGAAGGTAAATTATTTTTGTAATATAATTCGGGGGGCTGTTTTAAATGAATTGCTTTTGCTTTAGATACTGTTACTTACGTCAAGAAGTGGATGGTACTTATATATTGGAACTGCATAAAGATGAAAAACAGGGTGAAGCTAAGGCCACAATAGTCATGGATTTTTGTACCGAAGTTGTACAGGTAAGTTTGTATTGACAAGAAGAGTCTCCCGATGAATTATCTCTGATATTAACAAAATTAAGATATTTGATATAGAAGAAAAAATAAGGGACATGTTTCTTTTTTTTAGCGACCTAATCGCATCATCAGGGGTAACAAATTACCCCATTTTTCGTTTATTCGGTTTATTTCGCATTGTTCCCATGCAATTTTAGACAAATGGGGTACCAAATGAAAGAGTTTTTAAAGACGCATTGATTGACGTCCGATAACTTTTAAGTATGTTTGTTAATTGTTAAGTTAATTGTGCGGGTGTTTGAGATTTTCCCGATATTTCTAACTGTTCGTCTTTTATGCGACTTTTCCCGAAGAACTTTTTTCACCCATATTATAAATATTTAAAATAAATGTTTACCCAAAGTTACTACATGCTCAATATGGGTATTGTTGATTTCAGACTTGTTTCCATTAAAAAGGAATACCCCATCGTTTAACCCTTAAACGTAAAATCACATATCTAAACTATCACATATCTGAACTTCATTAAGATCGGAGATAACCCGTCGGGAGACTCTCCTTGTCAGAGAGAATTTTATTGGACGATAAAAAATAACATTTTTAATTAAAATAATGAAACGTTTCTTCACAAAATTAGCGAAAAATTTCTTAAAATTACTGAAAAGCTTCATACGTTTTAATACACCAGCTTTTTAATGATACTTCTTTATTGAGTAAAATTATATTTTTCATACAATTTTATGAAAATTTTCATTAACTTGATGAATAGTTTCAAAGGATGAACTGCAGCACAATTTCGTTGATTTTATGCTAAAATTTATTAATATCATACACTCAAAAAAGTTTTACAGTTACTTCATGACAGTTGTTTGTGTAGTTATCAGTAGTAGTTGTTTTTAACTGAAATTACAGTTGTTTTATATGAAATACTACAAAACAACTATTATAACAGTTATTAAAAAAAAAAAAACTTAAGAAAATTACTGTATTTTTTAACAGTTGTTTGAAGCAGTTATTTTTTATGTTTTGGCACCGTGAGTAAAATTTTGGAGTTTTGCGACATTGAAAAGTACCATAAATAGTGCGAAACGCACCAATTTGTCATCACTGATCCAATGAATAAAAACGTTATAACTGGAGTACTATTTTGACATTGCTTTTTAAGTAGGATGTAAGAAATACAAATTTGTATCGTAATTGAAAAAAAACGTTTTTTTTTATTAAAAAAACATTTTTAAAATACCGTAAAAATAACTGTTAAAAACAGAAGTTTTTACAAAGTTTTACAATATGTTTGTAGTAAAAAATGGTCAGTTGTGTGTACGATATTATTAGTTGTATTTACTACATTTGTTCAACAGTTAAAAACAACTACATTTTTAGTTATTTTAACAGTAATTACCTTTGTCGCCTTTATAACTGTAATTACAGTTATTTTCGCTATCATTTTCAGTAAAATTTTTATGGGTGTATAGATAATTCTCTCAGTGTAAAATTACATTATTGTACAATATTGTGTTGAAATTCTTAAAAAATTTGCTTAGACCTGGTAACAGATCTCAACATAAACAAAGTTAATGTCTTAACCATAGTTATTTCTGTGGTGAAACTTAAACTCTAGTTATTTTTAGAAAAGTGACTCACCCTTTAACTACTTTTAGGTAAACCATGTTAAGTTAAACCTAGTTAAGTTAAACATTGTTTAGTTAAACCTTGTTTAGTTAACCATTGTTTAGTTAAACCTTGTTTAGTTAAACATTGTTTAGTTAAACCTTGTTTAGTTAGACTACGTTTAATTAAACTTTGCTTAGTTCAACCCTGTTTAGTTAAACTACGTTTAGTTAAACATTGTTTAGTTAAACCTTGTTTAGTTAAACTACGTTTAGATAAACTACGTTTAGGTAAACTACGTTTAGTTAAACTACGTTTAGTTAAACTACGTTTAGTTAAACTACGTTTAGTTAAGCTACGTTTAGTTAAACTACGTTTAGTTAAACTACGTTTAGTTAAACTACGTTTAGTTAAACTACGTTTAGTTAAACCTGTCTAGTTAAACCTAAGTTAGTTAAACTACTTTTGTTTAATCTTGGTTTTCTTAAACTACGTTTAGTTTAACTACGTTTAGTTAAACTACGTTTAGTTAAGCTAAGTTTAGTTAAATTACGTTGAGTTAATCTCGGTTTAGTTATACCACGTTTACTTATTTTCGGTTTAATTGAACTCGATTTAATTAACGTTTACGTTAACTGTGTTTAGTTAAACTGCGTTTAGTTTAACTATATTTAATTTAATTTTAATTACGTTTAGGTTAACTCTGTTTAGTTAAACTACGTTTAGTTGAACTTTTAAACGTTTTGCTTTTAATTTGGGATTTTGTTTTTTCAATACTTTTCAAACTAATTTCTATTTTTTTTTTAGAATCCAAAACGTGGTCGTTATTGTTTTGAACTACGTATGACCGCTGGTCATAAATCCTTTACACTGGCTGCCGAAAATGAGGAAGATCTTAAGGATTGGTTACTTAAACTCTCCTCAGTGCTACAGCAAAATAAAATCCAAGAAGATAAACGTGTGGCTTCACTCGAAAGAACACCTCCTCCTAGTCCTAACACCATAATATTTGGTACACTCAAAGGTCTCGATCAATCAATGAATCCACAATTGATAAAATATGGCCGGGAAACCGATATTTCCATAGCTCAGTCTCGAAGAGAAAATAGACGAAGACTTTTTGCTAATTACCAATCAGCTACTAGGACGACTCCGGTCGATAATGTAGATCAATATAGAGAACAATTTGGCAAACGTATCTTTTTAAGCTGCCAAAGTTTACGATTTCGTTTACAATGCCCTTCTGATAGTCAAATCTCAGCCGAAGGCAGTCATGTCTGTCAAGTCGAACCGTATATAACTAGTCTGGCTCTGTATGATGTACGCGCAGGACGCAAACTTACAGAATCATTTTATTTTAATATAAACGATGATCATGTACGTGATATGGTACCCTCCACGCCGGTGCCACATTCTGTGGCTTCGTCAAATGTTCCCAAAAGAGATGCACATGATGAACGCACAAGACACACCTCACAAGCTTATAGTACACTTATAGAAAATCTTTCGCCCGAATTCCAGAAATGCACAAAAGAACACTTTGCCCAGTTGAAACAGAGCATATTTTCTGTTACTGCTCCACATCCCGATATATTTTTAGTATTGAAAATAGAAAAAATATTGCAAGGCAATATTGTTCAAGCCGTCGAACCATATTTGAAGGCAAATAGAGATCCTAGATTTGCTCAAAAATTACATAAAAATATTCGTAATTATGCCCAGAATATTGGTCATTATCGTCAACCATTTGCCTGGGCAGCTAAACCTCTATTTCGCTTGTACAGCAGTGAATTGGATACGGAAAAAGATGGTGAATTTGAATTTAATATTTTATATCGGCAAGAACCAAATAAACTTAAAGATGAAGAATTGCTTAAATTATTGGCGGAATATCGAAAACCCGATAAACTAAGTAAATTGACTATAATACCGGGACAATTAAAGTTAGTAATTGAAGAAATAGAAAAGGTTCAAGGTAAGTTAGATTAATTTGAGTTATTTCAAATATTTAAAACTCTTCTTTTATTTGTGTTTTTTAGGTTCATTTACCAAATCATTAGTTCCTTTGGCTAATATAACATTTCCTCCTGCTAAGCCAGCTTGTTTAGAAATTACTGAATTCCAAAGTAACTCTGAAAGAGATTGCCATCCCTATACAACATTTTGTAATCATTTGTTTGTGTATCCATTAAATTTACAATTTGATAGTCAAAAATTATTTTCTCGTGCTCGTAATATTACAGTAGTGGTAGAATTAAGAGATTCCGATCATGAAAATTCGAAACCTTTAAAAGTAAGTAATTCGAAACCTTTAAAAGTAAGTAAAGTAAGTAAAGTTTTCTAAACTGCTTGGTAACTTTTTAAAACACGTTAACCGTTTTTTGAGGGCTGCCAATAGTGGGCATCTAATTTAGTTAAAAAATTTGTATATCGATCTTGTTCTTATAAAAACCTGCTCATTATCCTTTAATGAGCAGGTTAATGATAATATAGTAAACTGATAATATGGTAAAATGATAATACAGTATAATGATGATACGGTAAAATGATAATAAGGTATCAAGATAATACGGTATAATGATAATATGGTGTAGTGATAATACAGAATAATGGTATTACGGTAAAGTGATACTACGGTATATTGAAAATAGCTCTAGAGCTGTAAAATGTCGATACTTTTGAATATTCGAGACTACTCAATGCTTTTTAAGTATTTGCTCAATCCATTTTATATTCATAAAAACACGTTTATATTTTGATTAAACTCCAGAGTATTGAGTATTTTTTTTTTTAAGAATTGATTACTTGCAAAAACTTTAGGTAATGAGTGCTCAACAAAAAATAATCAATACTTTAACAACTTTATAAATACATACAGAATGCAGTCTTCTGATACTGCTACCACAACACAATGGAACATTTTTAGAGAAGACAGTCAACATTCTATAACTTTTGAAGGAGTTGTCCTACTTTTGGCGCTTTTTTTTTTTTTGTTGAATAGATAAGACATTTAGCTTTCATTTAAGATATCGACCATAAAAATCGAGTACCACCAAGAATAAGGGTTTCACTTTTATACCTCGTGTTTTTGTTTAATTTCAGCACAAAACTGAAATTTGTGACGAGTTTGACAGTTAAATTCAGCTTTAATTGTTTCATGGATAGAGTTCACAATCTAATTTAGTCACATAAAGAACAAATAATATTGGGTAATTTTTTTTAATATCAGTTTTTTTTTAAATTCGACTTTTTCACACTCACGTGTGATCACGCTTGCTAAGCTTTCATGAAACTATCAAATTTTTTACACAAGTTTTAGATCTCGTAAGAGAAAATGGAGGTATCTCTCAAGTGCCCGAATGTGTGGAGCCACAATGGGGTATATATCAAAAACCAAAATGTTTAGGATATGTAACCCGATACTATTCAAAAAGTGGAGGCATATTTGGATTATTTGGATCTTTAAAAAAAAAAATGATCACTGAAAGTTTCAAAATTTATAAAAAAAAATCTATAATTTCACATAAAACAAAAAATTTATATTGGCCATTCCACTCAAAATCGGCCAAAATCGGACCTTGGGTTTTCCGATTTTATTTAAATTCTGCATTCAGAAACTTTATGGTACCACTTAGAGATTGACGTTTTAAGTTTTTAAAATTTCGAAAAATCCACGGTTTTATGCGCGATTAAGTTTTTTTTTTTTTAAATGAGAAATATTTTCTTTAACATTGATCGGATCATCACCATTTCAATTGCATTGGAATGGTAAGGTACTCTTCTTTTATACTGCGAACCAGCGTCAAAAAGAATTGCATTATTTATGCAATTTATTTTTAAAAGGCATTTTTCTAACGTTTGGCCACGATTTAAAAAAAAAATGCATATTTGCAAAATAAGGAATTTTCATCAAATAGTTGCACATTCACTTTTTTAGGTTCCGGGGTTTAACTATTTTTTTTTATCAGTTTTTTAAAAAAAGCTTTTAGCACTTTTATATAGCAGCATTGTGTTATTTTTTCTTCTATTTTTCAGATTTATTTAAAACATAATGTTAAGGAGCCCTTTAAACGTCTCTCTTTTAAAAACTATACATTTAATTTTGTGGACTTTTCTGTAGGTGAAAGCTAAAAGAGTCTCCTGAAATATTCTGTTTTAAAATTTTAAATGTTTAACACTTTCCAGCACACGTTTGCCATCGAATATTAGATTTTTATAGAAAGAAACATAATGTTGAAAGGCTTAAAAATTAAATTTGATGATGCAAGTTTTTTTTTTCAATAAATCGTTAATAATAGATAAACCCCGGGACCCAAAAAAACAAAAGTGTTGTTTTTTAGTAAAAATCCCATATTTTACAAATATGCATCTGGTTTTAAACCGAGAGCGGCCATATTTGAAAAAAGTGCATTTAAAAAAGAAATTGCATTTAACGCCGGAGAAAAACTTCATTCCGCAGTAAAAGAGTAGGTGAGTGATAATCCGATTAATATTAAATAAATTACGAATATTCAAATTTACACACTTTTTGCATTTTTCTCATTTTAAAATAAAAAACTAAATCGCGCAGAAACCTGTGTTTTTTTTCGAAATTTGAAAAACTAAAAATGTCAAACTTTAAGTGGCTCCATAGAGTTTCTAAATGCCAAATTTAATTGAAATCGGAAGACCGACGGTCTAAAATTTCCTATTTTGGCCGGTCTTCGGTGGAATGGCCGATATTTTGAACCACCCTGTTCGCTGTGAAATATATGATGCAGAGATTTTAATTTTTGGCTCCTGCGGTTCTCTAGTAAACTCTTTCATGTGAGCTACATAGTTTCTAAATCTGAGCTAGTGAAAGAATTGACTTTTCCAAATAGGTGCCACAGTGCCACACGCCGTCTAATAACATGCCTTTTATATGTTTGTCTAATTAAATTTTTTTTTTAAACTGCAATACATTTATTTAAAATACATTCTTTATTAATTCACTTGCTCATTAATCCTTTCAGTGTATTTATGGTCGTCCTGGTCAAGAGTTTCTTGTCTCTCAAATTGCCTGTCCCGTATTGCATCATAATACCACACCCACATGGTATGAGGAACTTAAATTACGTCTTCCCCTAGGACTATTTCCCGAACATCATTTACTGTTTTCTTTTTATCATGTTTCGTGCAATTTGGGCAAAAAACGCGATGCTAACGCTTCGTTTGAGACACCAATTGGCTATGCCTGGTTGCCACTATTGCAGAAGGGTAAAATTAATTTGGATGAGCAAGTAATTTCGGTAGCAGCTACTTTGCCAGTGGGCTATCTTAGCATACAACCTTTGGGACTGGGAAAAGGGGTAAGTAAAATTTTTTAAAATATAGAAATATGTTATACTATAAAAAAATCCCTTATTGACTCCTAATTCAAATTAAGGAGAGTCTAAAGCTATCGAACAGAATATACGAAACGACAAACGACATAGAACATTTTTAACACGATGTATAAACGAGATCGTGTTGGAACAGTAGTAAAAAATATATCTGAAATATTAAAATATTAGAAAAATTACGCAAAAGAAATTTAAAGGTTTATTATTCCATATTTCATAATGTATTCATTTAATAACATTAAAAATGCATCGGATAAGTATGCGACTTATCAATTGGAATATATTTTTGGGCATGGATCACGAATATGAACACCAAATTTTAATATTAGCTCAACTTTTCGAAATATTCGCGAATTTAACTTTTACCAAAAATCAATTTTTTTCATAGACCGAAAATAACAGTTATCCAGAAAACTTTAACTCAAAAACTCTCTATGTTAGAGTCAACGGAGACGTATACTATTATATACCAATTGATTCGTATTGAAGTGCTCTTTCAGAATCTATGGTGATCTTAAGAAAACGATCTCAACTCCACAGTTAAGAGTTATTTTTCAACGAAAAAATAAAAGATCGGATGAAACTCTTAAGAAGAGAGTTTTATTTTGCCTTCATTAAATAAAACTCTTTTGAGAAGTTTTATTTTTTTCCGTCTGAAATAAAACTCTTTTGAGGAGTTTTATTTTTCCCGTCAGAAAATAAAGCTCATTTGAGGAGTTTTATTTTGAAAATCATTTAAGGAGTTTTATTTTTCCGTCTAAAATAAAACTCATGTTGTTTATTTTCTTCTTTTTTTATTGACTTTATTTGCTATAATGTGTGTATTTTTTTAATTTAACGAACATAACTTTTTCCAAATTTTCTGAGGAAAGATTTGAACGCAGGTCGCTTAATACCAATTTAAGAGCAGAAAATGCTCTTTCCACGCTTACCTGGGTTGCAGGTACACACTGTATAGTTTTTGCCAATGTATACAAGTACGGATAGTGTATTCTTTTAGCCTCCCAGAACTCAAAAAGAGGTTTATCAATCGATAAGGGCCTTGGAGAAAAATTGTCGATTTCATAGAAAGCTTTTTTTCATCCTCATTATCACTTCCTTCGTTTTCTTGTTCCATATCTACATATATAAAAAATAAAACAACAACCATTTAATAATAGGAATCAAACAATAACAAACTAAAAACCCACATGTTTTCATTTTAATGACCATTTTTTCAATTGCAATGCAAGTGATTAGATTACAATGCCTTACAAATTGTAAAGATCTGGCAAACGGCAAGCTTTGAGTGTCAATTTACATAAAATGAGTTTTATTCTCCGACGGAAAAAATAAAACTCCTCAAATGAGTTTTAAAATAAAACTCCTCAAATGAGTTTTATTTTAGACGGAAAAAATAAAACTCCTCAAAAGAGTTTTATTTAATGAAGGCGAAATAAAACTTCTTAAGAGTTTCATCCGATCTTTTATTTTTACGTTGAAAAATAACTGTTTTGGATGTTTTTTTCTTTTTAAGCCCCAAAATAACTGTTATAAAGGAACTTTTTGATATCACTTATAACCGTTACGGTCCCTGATTTTTTTCTTTAAAATTTCTTATTAATTCATAAGACACGACATCGGACATAACAGCCTTGCTTCCACATCCAAAGTGTCAAATTGTCACAGCTGGACAAAACAGTTTTTATTATTGAAATAAATTAGAAAAAATCTGTAATTATGGGAGAAAAAAATTAAAACATTAAAAATAAATTACAAATCGGAAAAATTTGATGCATCGGGGTTGCGAGCTATCATTTCTAAAAGGCTTTTGGGCGGAGATCACGAATATGGCTTTAGATTTTTAATGTTAGCTATAGTTAATAAAATATATGCAAAACATTTTTAAAAAGAAATTTAAATTTGTTTATAAAATAATACAAAATTGAAAATAATAACGCATCTGTTTGCAACATGCATATTATCATTTGGCATTGAATATAGTACACGTTTTAAAAAGTGCCATAATATTCTCTATGCATCTATTTAAAGTTTAAATTTCTTATTTTTCACAATTTCGTTATTAAAATATCTAAAACGAAAAGAAGATCCAAGGCTTTAATACGTACCTTTAGAAAACATAACAGGTTCCCTAATTTATGAGAAAACTTGCGTACATTCTCTTTAGTATAAGAAAAAAATATCTCTAACTAAAAAAATTTGGCAAAACTGCAATTTTATCCCCAAGGTCCCCGGTCCATAAACCGGTATGCTTAGAAGCATATAGGTGTGGGTACTCAAATGAAAAGAAATTTCCTCTAGATTTCAAAAATGATATTATTTTCATGATACATGTTACGTAGCGCCCTCTAGAGCTATTTAAAGTATATTTTAAGTAAAATTTACTGTTCAAATAATGAATTTTACATAAAAACATGACTTTACTGGCTATCGTTGGCATTAGCCAGGGATAACCGCGTGGAGGTGATAGTCCAAAGCCCGGCTTCGCTGAGGTAAGTTTTTCTGCGTGACTGGCCTTCGTCCGGGCTTAGTGGTTTTCTCCTATGTGATAGGCAGTTTAGTGGCCCGTCATTCGGGCGGGCTGAGGGGTTTTCTCCTATTTAGCGGCTTCGCTGAGTAACGTTTTTTCCATTTTGCGATTTTATCGAAAAAATTGATTTTGTTATAATTTCGAAGTATTTGTAAATGTTTTCGAAAATAACCCTGCAGTCAAAATTTGTAAACGGTTGTAGAGGGCGCTACATACCATAGATCTTAGAAATAATATAATTTTTTGAAATCCTGAGGATATTTTCTTTCAGTAGAGTACCCAAACTTGTATGTTACTACGCGTACCTGTTTTTGGTAACCGGTAACCGAAAATAGAAAAAGGGGAACACCTATTTTTTTTTTTTTTTTGAGAACGACCCATAAAGTGCAGTTTAGCCAAAACTTAATTAATAAAATTCAGATTAAAAAATTAAAACATTTAACATATGTTTAGTAATCAATACCAACTTAGTTCCAGTTAATTGAAGTGAGTTTCCTTAAAAAATAACGCTTTTGAATGATGCGTGCTCAAAAACGATTTTTTTTTAATTTTCCTTATAGTAAATACATACAAAATTAATTTAAAAAAAATGTCAAAAGTTTCGAACATTGCATTGAATTTTCGGAAAATTTTGATATGAAATTTTGCTGAGATTAATTAAGTGGAATATAAATTAACATCATGTGCTAAAAATTTGAAAATTCAATTATGGAATTTTTTAATATACTCAAAAAGAAAAATAATTGAAGTTTTCAGTTTAATTGCAAGGATATCCTACATCCTTCATCCAAACGCAATTAATTGATATGGGTTTTAATGATCAAGATCCATACTTTAAAAGCATATTAACAGTTGTTAATAGTTTATTTTTAATTTAACCCTCTAACCGGCCTAAGCTTTTTTGGACTGAAATTTATATCACTTGTTCGGCACGAGAAATAAAGAATATTTTGTTCTAGCGAAATTTTTTTCGTCGCCTATTTTAGGCGATATGGGTCAAAATAGGTTTAGAGGCTATCTCATAAACTAAGCTATTAAATTTAAAAAGTTAAGGCATAAATTATTCTTCTTACAAAGATATAACAACAGTCCAAAAATTAGCCCTTTTGTGCATTTAGATAAAAAGATATGGCGATTTTCGTTTTTCGAAAAAACGCGAAATTGAGCGAAAACGCACCTTAACTTTTATATATATTGACGAAACTTTGAAGATTTGATAGTGTTACCAAATATAATATTTCTGCCAAATTTCATAAAAATCCGTCTACTCGTTTTCAAGTTAAGATGATGTCCTTTATAGGTATCCATTTACAATCCTGTATGTCCTTGGACCAAACTTAGAGCATTTTCCAAAAGTTTAAGCTTCAATCTTCCTTTGTGTGGAATATGAATGGTTTTATGTTAACAGAAATGTGTTTTAAGGACTTTTCAAAATTGTGGTTATTTCAAAATATTTATTTTTTGAAATTACAGAAAACTTTAACTATAACGCTTTCTCGCTTCCAAACCGTGACATGTACACAAAACATTACTTCGCAAAATATGTGGCTAACTTCGTTCTCTATCGATATAGCTTACATTTTTATAATAAAACACTTTGTTGCCGAACTTATGGCCAATTGAAAATATCCCGCCTAGAGGCGGGCTTGCCGGTTAGAGGGTTAAAAACAAAACTAGATTTTTAGTAAAAGTTAAATTCGCGAATATTTCGAAAAGTGGAGCTAATATTAAAATTTGGTATTCACATTTGTGATCTGCATCTTAAAATCTATCACAATCTTAAATCTATTACATCTTAAAATCTATTACAATTGATAAGTGGCGTCTCCGATGCATTTTTAGTGTTTGACATTGTTATGGAAAATAAAATTTTTTAAAAACTATATATTAGCCCTGTAAAATTAATAAAAAATTAAATTTTTAATGACATAAAATTAATCCAGTGATTAAAAACAAGGTTATTGTAAGTATTTTTAGTATTTAGTATTAAATATTTCAGATTTTAAGTTTTCATGATTTAAAATTTGTTAGTATATTTTGTTTTCTAATATTTGTTTGCCTACTGTGCCAACCCGATCTGGCCGTCACGTAGAAAATGCTCGTTAAAAGTGTTTATCGTTTCTTATGTTCTGCAAGTTACCATTTAAAACTCTTTAATTTGAAACCTCCTTCACGCAACCTTCTGATCTGAATTCAGACGTGCTACCGTTTAGCCACGGAGTCCCATACAGTTACACTCCACCCGTTGAAACAAGTTTTACTGAAATAAAATACAATTTTTGATATTAAGCATGCTATTTTCGAATTTTTCGTGCCATTTAAAATTTTATCCGAATCTCAAGCTAATATTTAGTTTATCGTGATTGTTAAATTCACAAATTAGCAAATAATTTAAATCACATTTGTTTTCAAATCATTTTTTTTTTGTGCCTCCGCTATTAGTCTCACTTGTAGATGGCATTATATTCACATATTTTTAATTTTGAGTACAAACAAATATTATAAACGTTTTTTTAGGTGCGCAATCGCACTTTTGGGGGGGTCAAAATTACAAGATTTTTGTATGAAAATTGGTCTACATTTCGGAAGTTAATGTTTTTTGTACGCAGTATTAAAATGTTTGAGAAAACAAAAAGTTTGATACCTATATTGCCTATTATGTAGGCCCAGAGTTTATTTGAAATATTTAAAATATGGGTTATAAAAGATCTTCGGGAAAAGTCGTGCTATAGCCGAATGTTTATGAAAATTTAAAAAAGCTCCGACATAAAATTAAATAAGCATTATTATATGTTAATTTGAACTTAATCCAACAACAGCTTCCAATACAAACAAATCTGGTTTTCGAAAAATAATTTTCGAACAACAAAAATGTTTGGACATGTTCTACGTACCAGTGTGTACCTAAACTTGAGATTGCGCAGTTAACAAAATACGTATCTAATAATTTTTTGGCTTCTACAAGATATCCAAGTAAAATTTTACCAAGTTTTTACTTGTTTCTGCTTATTTTTTAAATAAGTTATGTTAAAAAACTTTATTAGTCGAAATGCTTCTAATTAGTTACAATTTTGAACTAACTTTTTTAGCTAAAATTTGGGTCACCCAAAATTAGCAGAATAGGATTCTCAACTTTATTGAAAATTCTTCTGGCTCAAATGCAGGCACTATTTTCTGTTGTAACTGAATTTTCAACTATGTGTAGGGACTTTTCTCTATGATTGTTCCAAAATGTTATAAAAAGAATTATTTTTCATATACTCAAAGACAATAATTGCTTTGAATATACAAAATTCATTAAGGCCAAGTAACTTTTCTAAAAAAGATAAGTTATCAGGCTAAACTAAATAAACGTGAGCTATCGATTTTTAAAAATTCCTTTGACGATTTAAAATACCGTTAAATGGACGATTTTTTGAAAAAAAAACATTTGGTAGCACTTACAGTTGCTTTGATTTAAGAATGAAAAATCGTCAGACCGGAAAGTCCTTATATTTCCATAAAAAATTGAAAATGTAACTCGCAACTTCGTTTTATCAATGTATATGTAATTATTTCACCAATTTGATGTTCTTTAGTTCTTTTACAAACGACTCCGAACCTTAAAAACACAACTCCCAATACTCATTTCGCTGAAAAGAAATTTAAAACCTCCGACCAATTTTAAAATCTGCAAAATTCATTGACGAAATGTTAATTAATTTTTTTCTGATATTTGGTTCCAGAAAATTTGTGCATACAACAAAGGGAGTTAGAGAAAAATATAGAAAATCACTATTTTATATCAGTGATTTTGAAACTAACTGACTTAAATTATAAAAAATAACCTTTTTTGAATTTGACTACCTAAAATATACAAAAAAAATTCATTTAGTTTTCGTTATTCTTTAAATAAAATTAAAATAAATCCTTTAAAATGGCGGAGTTTATATTTAGTTGATCATTAAATGGGTAAATGTATAATTTCTGTTCGATTTGAGATCATTTTATAACATTTACTTTAGAAGTTTTGAATATGAAGAAACTTGAAAAAAATGTGTTCGTAAATTTTAGAGAAACAAATTTAAAAATTCGAAAAAATTAAAAACTCAAAACAAAAATGAAATTTTTTAAAAAATCGTCATTTTTCATACAAGAAATTTTGTGAAATCGTCAATTGTCATTTTATCATATTTCACTTCAAAAATCGTCAAAATGGAGACAAATCGTCAAAGTTGGCAGCGCTGCGTTAAATGTTTATTAAGTTGACAGTTTTAGTACCACTGCTGACGTAATATCTACAAATGGTGTTTGTGTGTTAATACAGTGTTGCCAGTTGCACTTTTATTTTCAAAAAATAATAACCGTTAAGTCTTGCATGTAATATGCTTGAAAACGCGAAATTACGTTTAACTAATGAATAAATATTGAAAGTAATTCAATTAAATGTTAATTTTTTGATGAATAGTTAATTTTATCACTAAAATAACCTTTTTGTGTAAATCTTTAGCATAATTTTAATATTAAAATATACCAAAATTGGAAAATTTTCTATTATTTTATATTTTTTTTACACCATTTATGTTGCAAACTTTCTCTAACGTTTTCGTTTTTTTTTTTTTAAATATTTCATTTCCTAAATTTTCACATGATGTGGTATTACACTTCATTACTACATACATGACATCACCACATTACCACTGTCATGACATGTCTTATCATAACATATATGTACTTCACACTTATGCTTGCTTATATCACTTATGTTAAACATCCCTACTTGTAAAAATGGCTATCTACAAAACAATACCATATTTTTAGCAGAATTGTGGACCTGAAATACAATGGATCGATAATCAAAGACCGCTATTTGGGGTAGCCTTACGTATGGATTCTACAGTACATACAGCAGATCAACATTTACATAACTTCTTTGTACATTGTGAACGATTACTAGAGGGAGGCAAAACTTCAGCTATGCCGGCGGAAACTGAAACTTGTAAAATTTTAAAAGCTGCCCATGCTATCGATATTACAACATTGATTAACTTTTTGCCAACATTATTAAATGAATTATTTACTCTATTGGTGCACACACAATCGGAAGAAGTCGGTTTAAATATAATACGTTTGCTAATCAATATTATCCATATGATAACCGAGGAAGCCGGAAGAAAGGAGTTATTAACATCCTATGTAAATTATGTATTTCATGCTCCATATTATTCACAAAAAACCACTCGAACTGTACATGGAGAGCTGTGTAAACATTTGCCAATTATATTACATCCCAATAATACCGATTTTTTGGTTGTCAATAAATTTATGAGATATTCGGCGATATTTTTTGAATTAATTGTTAAAAGTATGGCACAACATTTGTTGGATACTGGCCGTATCAAAATGTTAAGAAATGAAAGATTTCCCAAAGAATTTCCCGATAAAGTAGAAAATCTTATTAAAGTATTAATGCCATATTTGATCTCACGCTACAAAGATTTACCCGTCGAAACACTGCAACTTAATAAATCATTGTCACAATTTATACGCAAAGCCTTAACATTTATGGATCGTGGGTTTGTATTCAAACTAATACGCTATTATATGGAACAATTTTCACCGGGAGATCCACGTATTTTACAAGAATTTAAATTAAATTTTTTGCAAGAAATATGCCAACATGAACATTATGTACCGTTTAATTTGCCATTTGTATTAAATCCTAAAAATAGGCCTCCCGAAATGATGCAACATTTTAATTTGACGGAAGATTTTTGTCGACAACATTTCCTATCGGGTTTATTGCTGCAAGAATTGAAAAGTAGTTTAAATGAGATAGGCCATGTGAGGAGACATGCTCTATTGGTATTGAAAAATCTATTGGCCAAACATGAATTGGATGATAGATACCAAAATCGGGGACAATTATCAAGAATAGCTTTATTATATGTACCCTGGTTGGGTATAGTAATGGATAATTTACAAAGAATCGATGATTTATCGGAAGTTTCAACACCCAATGGTCATGTTTATGCTGATTCGACGTCTTATACTCAACGACTTTCCTGTTCCAGTAGTTATGTGTTTGGTAAGGATTCAACATTGAATTCATTAAGCTCTACCCCAAAAGGTAGAAATCGTGCTACTTTACATATAGAACATCCTAGTCCGGTAAGAGCTTCAGTACATCTTAAGGATACTAATTATTTAGCGGCCATAGCTGGTTCTGCTATAACTAATGGTTGCTCGGATAGTTCTTTAAATTCTCTAACATCAGATTCACAAAATTCTCAAGATACTACCTTAGGTGCTAATAATAATCAAGAAAATCTCGAAGTATCTTTAAGGAATGGTCATAATCGTTCTATAAGTGTTACTCATGCTACTGTTATGCAAAGATTTGATAAATTCTCAGCGGCTGAGAGTAAAGATCTGCTCTTGGGTTTTCTCTTTGTCATAAAACATCTCTCACAAGACCAAATGATTGGTTGGTGGCAAAATTGTAATGAAACCGAAACTCTTAATTTTATGTCCATCTTAGAATTGTGCCTCATACAATTTCGTTATGTGGGTAAGAAAAATCTTAGTATACAGGAAGAATCTCGAGATGCTCGTGCTTTAAGAGCGGCCAAAGCTAGTACTTTGCCAGCTAGAACTTCACCGGCTTTAATGGAAAATCAACAAAATCTACACGAAACGGGTACTTTGAACTTAACACAAACTCGTGAAAACTTATTAAGTGAATCGGCAAGATCACATCAAGCTTTATATGAATCGAATTTGGCTACTGAAGTTGGTATGATAATTTTAGATTGTTTGGGTCTATTTGCTGTACAATTTAAATTTAAACTTATCGATAGTTTAATATTACCCAAGTTAGCTCGAGTATATTTAAAATTTTTACAACTCGGACAATCGGAATCATTGTCGAGACATGTTTTTGCGGCTTTAAGGGCGTTTATAAATAACTTTTCGCCGGCATTATTTAAAGGCAATGCTATACTATGTGGTCAAATGGTTTATGAACTATTAAAAGCCTGTGATAGTCGTCTGGTACAAATCCGACATGAATCTTGTGCGGTACTCTATCTGCTAATGCGTAGTAATTTTGAATTTAGTGGCCGTAAAGGATTAACAAGAGTACATCTTCAGGTTATCATATCAGTGTCACAAATGATAGGTAATGTTATAGGCCTTAATAATGCCAGATTCCAGGAGAGTTTATCGGTTATCAATAGCTATGCGAACAGTGATAAGGCTATGAAAGGCACTGGTTTTCCAGTAGAAGTTAAAGATCTTACGCGACGGGTACGAACCGTATTAATGGCTACTGCCCAAATGCAAGCTCATCATATGGATCCGGAACGTCTATTGGAATTACAATATTCTTTAGCTAATTCTTATGCTTCTACACCCGAACTACGTCATACTTGGTTAGTAACTATGGCCCGTAATCATGAACAAAATGGTAATATTTCGGAAGCGGCCTGTTGTCATCTTCATATAGCTGCCTTAATGTCCGAGTATTTGCGTTTAAAAGGTGGCGGTTTTATCAATTGGGGTTCTTTGGCATTTGCTAAATATCTCGTAACATAAATCGTGATGAACAGGGTCTTAAACTTGATGCTGGTTCTCAGGATTCTCAATATACTGAACAGATGCTTTTGGAACAACTTAAACAATGTGCGATCTGTTTGGATTCGGCCGAACGTTATGAATGTTTGGGTGAATTGTACAAGCTTATATTGCCCATATATGAGAGAACTCGCAATTATAATGATCTGCAAGAATCGTATGAACATTTAGCCAAGGCCTATGCTAAAATTATTGAAGTTAATCGTTCGGGTAAACGTATGTTGGGTAGATTTTATCGTGTAGTTTTTTATGGCATGGTAAGTTTTAATGGAGAGAGAATTTTATTGACGAGTTTTTATGAACATTTTCACTAAACTAATGAAGTTTTCTTCACAAGCTTTATGCAAATGCTTCATAATTTTTATGAAACCTTTTTTAATGAAACTTTTTCATTTGGCGTATGAAAGTTTTAATAAATAAAATGAAATTTTTCATAAAATTTTATGAAAAACACCATTAAGTTAATGAAAAGTTTCAATGCACGAATTCTAGTGACATTTCATAGATCTAATGCAAAAATACAATGATAACATGCACTGAGAAAATTATCTGCATGATATTAATTCATTAGATCTATGAAGTGTCACTGGAATTATCCATGAAGTGTCACTGGAATTATCCATAGAAACTTTTCATTAATATCATTTTCACAAAATTTTATGAAAATTTTTATTTATTTTATTGAAAAACTTATGCGCCTAATGAAAAAGTGCTATTAAAAATTGTTTCATAAAAACTGTGAAGCTTTTTGTGAAGAAAACTTCATTGGTTTAGTGAACAGTTTTATTAAAACTCGTCTAAGAAAATTCTCTGTAGGTGTTTTGAATGGTTTTTTTTCTTAATTCTTTTTAATTTTTCTATATTTAAGATGTATTTTGAAGAAGATCATGCTGTGGAATATGTTTATAAAGAACCGAAATTAACTTCTTTAAGCGAAATTTCCGAACGTTTGGCCAAACAATATAAAGAGAAATTTGGTGCTGATGTTGTTAAATTAATAATGGATTCATCACCGGTAAGTTTTATTCTAAGTTTTTAATGACAACTTTTTCAAGAAGTCTATGGGCAAAGGGACCGGTTCCAGGAAATGTCCTGGGTCATATTCCAAATTGTCTCAGACCGGTTCGTGGTCGGACTTTTTATATTAAAGAGACTGGTTACTTTAATACGGCGTTGTCATAAAGAGTTGTGGGACTTTTGACACATTTTAGACATCTTGTGACGTGTAAGGTGGAGTATGCAACATTTTTAAATGTTGTGTTGGCCAGAGTGGGGCAGCGGCGGGAAATTCTTGTTTTTAATATTGTTTGTTGTTGTTCATACTCCCTGGGGATGTCATTTAAAGAATGACGAAATATTGGAGATATATAAAATAATAAAGGAAACTTTGTACAAACTTGACCTAGAGCTCAATTATTTAATAAAGTCAAAAAAATTAAAATTTTCAAGAGTGTTACTTTGCTTAATTAAGTTTCACAACATATAGTGGAAAACTTTGATAAAATAACTTCCTTAAGTCAAACGTTAACGATAATGTATTTTCATTAGTATTACAACTATTGATTATTTTTTGCAAATATAAAACTTTACCTATCCTTGCCCTAAAGTCCCTAAAAAAAGAGAGATACATAGCACAAGTTTTTCACGGTTTTCAAAAAAGTTCCCACATTTACCTTTTTAAAATATATACAAATCACATTTCGTTTAAGAAGCTAAATTTTATTTATATATTTTACGAAATTTTATAAAAACACGAAATTTTATAAAAACACAAAGAAGAGTTGTAATATTTGGTAAAAGTTTAATTTTTCGGACACCCCTCAAAACAAAAAAAAAAAAAAAATATGACCTCTTCTGAATTAAAAAAAAAAATTTTATTGAGTTAATGGTGTGGGGGCCCTGAGGCCTGCCAGGCCCTAGAAACCGGAACGCCTAGTAAAATATAAGTGTGAATACTCAAATGAAAGGAAATTTTATCAGAACTTTAAAAATGGAATTTATAATGTTAGTTGTGCATATTGGCTGGCTAACAAAGAAGTTATATCTTTTTGAGTGTGTGTTTAAATATAAACGAAAAAAGTAATACAAAACAAACCCTACAAGAAAATATAGAAAAAAATGGTAAACAAAAAGAAATTATGGTAAATTGATATGTAGTGTCCGACCGAACAGTTCGGCCAAAAACCTATATTTTGTCGGTTTTTTGATATCTAGAGGCAATGATGACAAATTTTGTTATTGGAAACATGTTTGTTGAGCCTATTTAATTCGATTTGGTGTATACAATTTAAGAGAAAAGCCGAAGTTTAGCTATAAAGTTAAAAGTTCGACCGCCGAACTATTTTCAATTTGGCCGAACTTTCTGAGGCCGAACAGTGAATTCATTGCTTAACTACAGACTTTTCTTCAAATTTGACACTCAAAATAGCATCTAATCAGCCTAATAAACATTTTTCCATCCGCCAAATTTGTCCATAATGCTTTAAAATACCGAATACAGACCAAATGGATTTTCTGGCCGAACTGTTCGGTCGGACACTATTGATATGCCCTCGGTCAACCTGCCAGGGAATAGGTCTTTTAGTCAATTGAATCACGTTCTTGCTGTTTTTTAATTTGAACTCGATTAGGATAATTTTGACAAAAAAAAAGGCTTTTTTAATCTTAACTGGTTAACTAAATATTACGAAACAAACAGAAAAATATAATTTAAAATTACGCAGGCAGACGAAATTTGAACAAATTGAAGATCTTAAGGCAAGAGTATACTTGCCTTATGCATGGGCTGACACCATGCATAGGACCATCTGGGAAAATGCGGGTGTTGGCAGGACTACAAATATTCTCTGGGGCAACCCGGACAAGGACAAGACAAGGGACATTCTGAATCTCAGTAGGAAGGAACTGAGTCTTTTGATGGAAATCCTCTCGGGACAATCGACACTTAGGGCCCATCTCCACCGTATTGGTAGGGCGGACTCAGAAGTGTGCAGGGCCTGTGGGGAAGACGAGGAGACCTTGGAACACTATCTCTGTGAATGCCCGGCATTTGCCGGGATCCGGGTCGAAATACTATCCAGTGACCCAATATCCACATTGGGGGATCTTAGGGGCATAGGATGGAAGAAGTTGAGGAATTTCGTCAGTGCGACGGAGTTCCTGGGATAGTAAGGTGACATAGGACATAGAACCGATTGTTTAGAGCGCACAACAAGCCGACATTCTGGCTTAAGTGTAAGTCCTCAGGGACTTGAGTCGGTTTAGGGAAGTATTTTCCTTCTCCGAATCCTCTTTTCGACCTAACCCTAACCTAACCTATACTTGTCTAAAGGTTTGAGGCGCGCTAAATCCGAATCTGAGCTCTGAACTTCCTAATCACATCAGATTTTCGAGATACCATATAAATATAGAAAACTCGGGTTTTCTATATATTTGAAACGTTGAACACTAAAAAGTTTCCACAGACGGCATCTCTTAAAGAAATTCAATGCCTTCGCTGTAAAATAAATAAAAAATGTAGCTGTGTAACTAAACACCATATTAATAAATTTCATTGCACTCGAGAAGAATGTAAAAACTTAAAAAGCTTTTTAAAAAGAGTGTATAACTTTAATATTCTGATAAATTCGCCGTACAATAAAGGCAAAATTAAGCGACAAATCGCATTTTTGGAATAATAGCGAAAAAATCTTACCAATTCATAGTTTGTAAATAATAATTTGAAAATTTAATTGCATATCCAATGCATAAAAACGTAATAACTGGAGTACCGTTTGGAATTTTTACTTTTTATTTTAAGTAGGATGTTAGAAATAACATTTTTTGTTGTAATCAGTAGTTTTTCAACAAATTTCAGTTGTCTTGTGGTAACAGTTGTCTTGTAGTAACAAATTGTCAGTTATATAAAAACAGTAGTTTTCACAAATAAATAAAAAACAGTAGTTTTTCAACAAATTTCAGTTTTCTTGTGGTAACAGTTGTCTTGTAGTAACAAATTGTCAGTTATTTTTACGGCATTGTTAGTTATTTTTACTGCATTTGTTAGTTAAAAATAAATAAATTTTTAGTTATTTTATCGGCAATTACCTTTGTCGCCTTTTTAACCGAATTTATCGTTGTTTTAACTGTTATTTTCTGTAGATTCAACTGTTATTGTTGTGTGTTGAATTAAATTCTGTTAGTTTTGAATTTCTCAACAAACTTTATTTTTATTAGGTATCTGTTATTAGTTCTTTACAAAACATGATCCTAAACGATTTCACAAATTATTTAAATAAAAAATCAGACATTTTTATAGAATCCATATCGGGAAATAAATTTCGAAGCTATAAATTACAAAATCATTAAAAGTTTTTTTTTTTTTTTGCCAATTAGAAAATTGCTAAAATTTTTGTAATTCAGCTTACTTTCTGTGTTTCCGTTTTGCGTAAATTAGAAGACACTGTAGCACGAGGTGATCCAATAGATATAGGAAACTTTGGTTTTACACCTGATGATTTGTTTGGAGATTTCACTAAAGATTTTACTACAAGTTTAGATGAAGTTACTCTCGCTGTACCGGTTTGAGTGAAAGATCTGAAATTAAAATATTGGAAAACGATAAAAGAATATCAAAGTTTGTTATGTCTTGTTACCTATTAGATAAACTACTTTTATCTGTGGAGCTAGATTTGATTGATAAAGAATCTTTAAATGATGATTTAACCAACAGATCCTTTTTTAAAGAAGAACTGGTGGCTATTACAGAACTTTTAGGTTTTGTATTAATTTTCGTTGCGTTTGTTGAAATTTTTGCCGTTTTAGAGAATTGATACACCTTTTTAACATCCGAATTGGGGTTAAGTTTACTAGGAGTTGTTAAACGACTATGTCCTATTAAACCTAAATGCTCTTTGTGATCTTTTGCTACTATTGAAGTTTTATTCAGAGATTTTTTAATTGTGCCAGTTGGTTTTATATTAGTTACTGTCGTTGCTCTTTTTACACATTGCTGACTATCCGGAATAGCTATTTTTGAAGTTTTATCAATTTTTACATTTTTAGTTTCTTCCAACATTTTAGATTTGTCTTTTAGTTCCTCAAATTTGGCTTGACTATTAAAGATTTCTGGAGTTGCTGGTACTAAATCCTTTATTTCCTTAGCTTTTATAAATTTTGAATGTTCCATATGATTATCTGTATGATCTCCCACTACTGTTTCTTCTATTATAGATTTATCACTATATTGGATTATAGATTTTTCTAAATATTCCTCAACTTTTGCGATAGATTTCAAATGTTCACTTTTTAATTCCACTTCATCTTCTTTTTGTTTAACGTTGTTGAATATCTCATATTTAGTAGATTCTTCACATTTTCTGAATTCATCAAATTTCATGAATTCTTCACATTTCACGGATTCTTCACATTTTTTAGAAACTTCAGATTTAACTAATTCTAATCCATTATTATGTGAATTTAAACCATCTTGAATTGCTTCCTTTGTTATATATTTTTCTGAAATATCTTTAAAAGTACAATTTTTTACTATTTTATAAATCCCTTAGGCGATACAATAGGTCTGTTCGAAGTCGTTACTGCTTGTTCCCGTGGGAGCCCAATTTACCCGAAACAACAACAATTTACACACAATTTTGACAATAAAAACGCTTTATGGTAAAATTGGGTACCCTCGATAACATACGTCGAACGGACCCAATGTCTTAACTACAATACCTGAATTATTTGCAAATTTTTTCATTTCCTGTATGATTTCCAAAACTCTTGACTTCTTCTCATGAACACGTGGAATTTGATTAGATGTTTCAATACCTAACATTTTATCATTGTTCGACAAATTTGTTAAATTTTCTTCTTCATTTTCTCGTAACCTCCAACTTGTTTTATTTTTCAAATAAGTTGGATAAAACTCTATAGCATTTGGATTTAAATTAGATTCGATTTTAATACCATTTGCTGTAAAAACTATTATATTTTGAGATGATTTCTTGTGGCTGGGTTCATTTTGAGCTATTGGTTTCTCAGTTGCTGATGTTGTTTCACTATCCAGCATTTGAAACTCTGACATAATGGGGATTGTAGCGAAATTATAAATATTTTTTCATTAAATATATTTCAAAAATATATATTTTTTATAAAAGATGTTTTCAAATATTTCAAATAAAGCAACAACTCAAATTTGTCACAACATACAGGGTATGAGTTGCCATAACATAATTTTGAGATTTCTGATTTTCTTCTAAAAAAACAGCTTAAGTCCACAAAATTTAATAATGCCTCTGATTTGTAAAATCATTTTCTTTGCGAAAGTTTCTTGAAAACTGCGAGTTTCTTATGAGAAAAGTGTTCGAAATTTTTCAATCAAACTTTGAAGCTATATAGAACAATCCAGTCAGAAAAAGACAAAGGGACCACCACTGGCAAGGTACTTTATCAGGTGGCCCAAGTGCTTGCAACATGTGCTTTTCCAATCCCAAAATGATAACACCATTAGACAGAAGGTCTGTCTGTTCAAAAAGTGTCGGCAAAGCACTAGGTAAACAAAATTTCCAACGTTGGCAAAATTTTGGTAAAACCATAAAAAAAAAAAAAAATTACAAAAAAGTTCATTTAGAAATTTGTTGGTCCGGGCGGGATTTTAATCTTGGCGGTCAGATTGATTTTCAGCTTACAGCTCTACTCACTGAACTAACAAGACATATAATAATTGATAGCTTAAAGCTTGATTTGACCTATATCAACCTATATCAACTATTTCCCAGTATTTTGTCTTTTCAAAAGAGAATTACAATTATTTGACAATTCGTATCACTAAGGGGCGATTCACACACTATCCATCCATATCTACTATTTCCCATTATTGGTGATACGAATTATCAAATTATTGTAAATGAGAAAATACTGGGAAGTAGTAGATATGCGTGGATAGAGGTGGATAGCGTGTGACTCAAGCTTAAGAAGCAATTCACACACTATCCATCCATATCTACTATTTCCCATTATTGGTGATACGAATAGTCAAATTATTGTAATATATATATATTATCTATCTATCCTGCGTTAAGCTTTTCATAAATTGTGAGTAACACTGTGAAGGTACCACTACATTTTTCACCAGACTCCTAGAGGTGTATAATAATTCATATTCACCTAAATTTTTTTTTACTACATAATAGAAAAATCTCTGACAAAAGGTGGCCTAAGATTCTATAATTATTTTATATGAACAATGCTCTACAACATGCGAATTTATTTATCAAAATCTGTAATTGATTTAGTTTCAATTAAAATTTTTAATCATACAAGTTTGATATAATTTTTATTAAAAATAAAAATTATGTTTTTTCGACCTTTAATTGTGCAATAAAAATGAAATCAATAGTACCTACTTAAAATGTGTTTGAAATTAAAAACAATTTTTAATTACACTTTTAATGGCTATGATTAAAAATGAAAATGAAAATTATTCAAGTTCGAGGCCATTCTCTATATTTCTTTATAAGGATATTGTCCTAACAAATAATCTATAGTGTTCAATTAATAAATTTGAAAATGTGTTCAAAGGTAATAAACAAGTTTTCAATTTATTTTTGATCAATGGTGATAATCTTTAAATTCGAGCTCATATATTAGTTCTCATTTAGTGAGAAAACTAGTTTATATGAATGTTTGATGTTTTACATGGGATTGTCACTTCTTTCAAAACGTGTTCTGATGATGGGAACCTAGAAAATTCCCGAAATAGATCTATCAACACATTCCTGAAAGTGGTCAATTATTAAATTTGAAAACAAAAACTCTATAGATTATTTTTTAGGACATTACCCTAATAAAGAAATATAGAGTATGGCCTTGAACTTGAATAATTTTCATTAAAAATTTGTTTTTAATTTCAAACACATTTTAAGTAGATACTATTGAAATCTTAACTGAAATTAAAATCGTCAAAATTTGCAAAAGAAATCACAATAATTTAAAAAATCGTGTAACAAATCACTAAAATTCAAAAATGCAATAATTAAAAAAAATGCCAAAATTTAAACAAAAAAATAGCAGAAATTAAAAAAAAAACCAAAAATTTAAAAAGTCGTCAAAATTAAAAATTCATTAAAACAGAAAAACTCGATAAAAAAATATTGAAAGAAAGACATTTGAAAAAAATTGTAAAAAATTGTCAAATAAAATAAGGCAAAAATTTTAAAATTGTCAAAATTTAAAAAATCTCCGAAATTGAAAAAAAAAATTGTCAAAAATTTAAAAAAAAAAAAAATGGGAAAAATAAATTAAAAAACTCTACTTTTTTTTAATTTATTTCCAATATACATAGGTTATAAATATAAAAACTGTTAAAGAAAATTTCAAAATTTTCGAAATTTGTCACTAAAAAATGTTTCATAATCTAGCATTTTTTTATATAAAAAAAACTCATTTTAAAATTACTGCAACTGTTTTTTAACTTAAAACTTTAATTACTTTTATTTTCTTAATAACAGGTAAATGTCAATGAACTCGATACCAAATTAGCTTTTATACAAGTTACTCATGTGATACCATTCTTTACAAAAGATGAATTGGATCAAAGACTTAATGAATTTGAACAAAATCATGATGTTGACACATTTATGTATGAGACACCGTTTACCAAATCGGGAGCAGCTCGAGGAGCCGTAGAAGAACAATGGAAACGCAAAACAGTGATAAAAAGTAAGAATTTACAAAATAATTCCATTTACTTTTAAGCAGTCAATAATTTAATATCTTTTATTTACAGCTACTTATTCCTTCCCATATGTCCTTAAACGTATACCAGTTAAATCACGTGAAATTATAGAATTAAGTCCCATCGAAGTGGCTATAGATGAAATGCAAACCAAAGTATCAGAATTAGAAGAAGTTATACTGCCACCAGCCGATGTTAAAAAATTACAACTAAGACTACAGGGCAGTGTAGCAGTGCAAGTAAATGCTGGACCATTGGCTTATGCCCAGGTTTTCTTAGAACCCAAAGTTATAAATAACTTTTCAGTAGATCGTGTAGAAGACTTGAAAGATGTTTTTAGGTATGTCAATGTACAAAATTTTTCCAATTTCTTTAAAGTTTATTAATTTATTTGAATATATTTTACAGAGATTTTATTGGCGTTTGTCATACTGCCTTACAATTGAATGGCCGTATCATCAGTAGTGATCAAAAGGAATATCATAATGCTTTAAAAGAGAATTATCAAAAACTCTGCCAGGGTCTTAGTGAACTGTTGGATGAACCATTCCAACCTTTGGATGATAGTGCCAATAATACACATCGCAATAGCATGGCTTTATTTAATGCTATAAGTGGAGCTTCAAATAATTCAAGTACTGCCTAAACACTTATGTCCCAAACTTCCACTTTTAGCCTCTACTTTGTAATAGTAAACAAAAAAAAATCTAAATTTAAAATAAAATTTCAAACGTAGTTTGTATCTATGTCACTCTCTCTCTCTCTCTCTCTCTCTCTCTCTCTGTGTGTGAATGTGTATCTCTATTATATATAGCTAACAAAACGTAATTTTAAAATTTTTAAATTTAGAATAATCCCAACTTTATTTTAAAACCTAACCTAACCTAGTTGATAGTGTCCGAAAAAATATGATTTTATTTTTAGAAACGATTCGGTGAAAGTCATTTGTAAAACATAGTTGAAAAATTAGAACTAAACTTTAGTATTTAAACTAAAGAATGGCATTCTATTAAGGTGATTCTATGGAATTTGTAACCTTTAACATACATAACTTTTGAATTCTCTATTTTATACATCACTTTGGCGAAGTAAACTCCTTCAGACGTGTTTTACCAAATAGGAGACAAATATGTTTAAAAATATCACATTTTCTATGCATTTTTATAGAGACCCCAGAAGCTAGTATTGCAAATTACAAGCGCCTATTAAACAATTCACGAAAAAGTGTACTTTCTAACTGAAAAATTCTTTTGAAATTTTCACTTGACACAAGACCTTCAATCAATTTAAGTCGTTTTGATAAAAGTCTACAGATTTTTAAGCCTTTTTCAATAAAAAACTGCTTAGAATTTGAGAAAAAAAGATGTTTAGAGTATATAAAAACGTTTTAAATTTTTAAATTCTTTCTGTTTCTTAACCCTTGTAACCAGGGCTCCATTTTAGGTTCTAAAAAGCGAAAAATATGCTCTTAAAGTTTAAATTGAAATCCGTATTTGAAATCTTAGTTTTTAGTACAATTAGAGTAACTTTACTGAAATTTATTTTAATTGCTAACAAAAAAAGAAATATAAGAGTTTTATTTGTATTAAAAACATGGAGTGGTCGTTGTGGTGTAATGGAGTGGGCGTTGTGGTGTAGTTGGACTGTTACACAGATGGTTGCGGGGTCGATTCCCGGTGACGACGACAACAATTTAGAAAAATAATATATATAAGTTTCTTTCTGTTTCTTAACCCTTGTAACCAGGGCTCCATTTTAGGTTCTAAAAAGCGGAAAATATGCTCTTAAAGTTTAAATTGAAATCCGTATTTGAAATCTTAGTTTTTAGTACAATTAGAGTAACTTTACTGAAATTTATTTCAATTGCTAACAAAAAAAGAAATATAAGAGTTTTATTTGTATTAAAAACATGGAGTGGTCGTTGTGGTGTAATGGAGTGGGCGTTGTGGTGTAGTTGGACTGTTACACAGATGGTTGCGGGCAGGCACGTAGCTAGGAATTTGTTTCGGGGGGGGGGGGGGGGGGGGGCTTTTCGATTTTTTATTTTGATTATATATATTTTTTTTTGCACACTAGAGTAACAGCTTTTTTTTTTTTTTTTGTTTGCTAAATTTGTACCTACACGTAATGGGCAATCATGTACGTAAATGGGCAATCATGTATTCATAATAGAAATACTTAAAATGCATTTTTTCATTTTTTACTTATTGTGTTCATTATTTTGCGAATTTTGATGTATATATCGCGAAACAACGCTTTAATCTGTTTGATCACAATCCGCGAAACACGTCAAATTTGAAAACGTTTGTGTACTTTAAGTTGGATATGCATCGTTATTGTCTAATTACGTTAAATTTTAGCTAAATATTAATTTTTATTTTAATTAAATAAAAAAAGGATTATGTGGAAAACTTTTTGAAAACCGCGAAAAATAAAATTGCGTTACTTTATATTTTTATGTGCTAATATACGTCTAGGGTAGCTAAAACTTGATAAATGTAAAAAAAAGTAAAAAAGTTTCAACTTCTAATAACCCGATTAAAATTAATATGATGCTTTATATAATCATGCGAAATTTAATATAAGTTATTTAAAAACAGTGTTAAAATGCTCGAGAAAACACACATTTTGAAAACCATTTTGATACTATGTATGTCGTAAACCCAGGCTGCCACTAATTTGAATTATTTTAACAAATTATTCACTATTTTTCCCCCTTTTTCATATATTTGACTTTTTTTAAGATCGGGGGCTATACTTCATGTCTTGTATTAAAAAAATTGTAAATTTTTCGAGCAAGCGTGATTGTAGTCTGAAAGAAATGATGATAACGAAAAAATATACAATTGGAAAATTTAAAAATATACCTGACATCGCCCAGGTCTTATTTAAACTAAATTATGTATTTCCAATTCACTTTGATTTATATTTTGAACAATTTCAAATGCTTTTCAAATTTTCTTTAATAATTTTTTTTAATAAAAACCCTTTAAAATTTCAAAAAAAAACAACATCGTTATAACACAAATACTGGTTTAGCTGCTTGATTTTGAAATGTCGCATTTCAAGGAGCGCCAATCGAAATTCGTTTACATTTAGTCTACAAAAAAAATTGAGAAAATTTGAGTCACATTGGACCACGTTAACACATTATGCATATCGATCAAAGTTTGAGGCTTAAATTTGTTTCGAAAAATTAAAAAAATATGGTCTCTGTGTGAAACACAAGTCGCTTTAATGGATTTTGAGATATCGTAGTATATATCGTAAAAAACATACTGAAAACTGTGTTACCGGATGCGTGCTTAGCAAACCAAATTTAAATAAAAACATTGCACTATAAGTAAAGTAACGAATTTTACGGCACAAATAAAATTCATTTTGAGTCTTAGTGGTATCTCCATTTTAAAAGATTATGTGAAAATGCACGAAAAAATTATTGTCAAAAAAATTTCAATTAAACTTTTGTTCGATTTCAAACTTACTTTCAATTCACTGTTTAATTGAAAATGAATTTGGTATAAAAAAAATTTTCAGTTTTTATAACGTATAATAACAACATTGAAACAAATTCAAAAATTTTAAAAAGTCGCCAAAATTAAAAAAATCGTTTAATGTTGAAAATTCGCGTTTCTTTAATTTTAGTGATTTTTTTAAAAAAATTTTCGAATTTTCGCGTTTATTTTGGGAATTTTTTAAATTTCTGCAATTTTGAGGATTGTTTTTTAAAGTTTTGCAATTTTTTTTTCAAATTTTGCGATTTTTCAAATGGTCTCGATTTTTTTAAATTTTGGCGATTTTTTTACAATTTTGGTGATTTTTTTAAAATTTTGTAATTTTTCCCAATAGTAAATAATATTCAATTAAATTTTTAATAGATGTGAATAAAACTATATGTAACTGAAAATAATATTAATTAAATAGATACAAATTATTTTAGTTGTTACTACAATTGCATCAACACGACCGAATTCAGTTAACATTTTGCTGAAACAACAAATATTTTAATTAAAACTCAATTTTAGTTTTTTCTGTCTAGACATATTTAATTTTACGTTTGCATTGTCTCAAACAATTTTTTAATTATATTTTAAGTCAAAGACTTCGAAATCTCTTATGAAAAGACTTTATTTATTGCTTTTTGTCGAAAATCAACTCTAACAATGATAGCCGCCCATTTGCAGGCGATGTTTTCTAACGAAATTTTAAGATTCGAATCATAGAAAACTATATCCTATTTGATCCAAGTCAAAAATAAATATTTTCATATTAAATTTATCAATAACATTGTTACTTTCTAGCGAATTGTATTAAGTTTTTAAATTTGTCAAATCATTTCGGGGGGGGGGCTCTAGCCCCCAAGCCCCCCCCCCCTCTGGTTGGAATCGAACCTACTGATAAGCCAGCACGCTACCAACTAGCCTACCGGGGAGCACTAAAGCACGATTCTTTAGTCATGACATAGATTGATCTCAAACTCTTCTTCTTCTTTTTTCAACAAACTAAATAATCCATGCGTAAAAGTACAAAAAAAGTCAACGTAAAATAAACGAAATTTTGTGCATTTTACGAAAGATTTTACTGTTTTGACATTTATTTCGTATTTTTAAGCATTTATTATTATGAGTGTATTTATACCACGTATATCCAACACATTCTCTTGACTTACGTGCACTCACAGCTAATGTCAAAGAGTTGGAGTTCTAAGTAATCTATGAGTCATTATTTTTCGAAGAATACAATTTTTTTCTTTTTTAAATTCTGAATAAAATTGTTATTGAAAATTTTTCTTTTAGCCAAAGTTGCCATACTTTCATAGTCGAAATGAAATCTTCGTAGTTTTTCATAAAGTTAGGATAAATAATTTTCAACCATCACAAATCGGTCATATATTGGAGCAATCGTATGAATTTTCTTAAATTGTAAATTGATATGTATATAATTCTTGCACTTATTTTAAAAATGTTATTGTGGAGGTTTTAAAAAGCTTTCCGATCTTAAAACTAATCGTTAAAAAATTGTTCTCTTTTAAATGGCAGTACTACTGTTAAGTACTTTTTGTAAGAAGTAAATTATTTTACAACTTTTTTTTTAATACTTACCCTGCAGGAAATGTCAATAATGAAAAAGTATTGATTCACTATTGACTGTGTCACCAGTACTACTAACCAAATATTCCCCAGGCAATGTAATTTGCTATAGACATTAAACATGTACGTGTCATTGAAAATCACTAGTGACATTAGAACTATTGACTAGGTAGTGAATAGGTAGTTCCTATGGGACCATATGTAGACATTGGAACCAAAGATTCACTAGTGACTAGGTAGTTCTTATGGCACCATATGTAGACATTAGAAACATAGATTCACTAGTGACTAGGTAGTTCTTATGGGACCATATGCAGACATTGGACCAAAGATTCACTAGTGACTCGTTAGTTCTTATGGGACCAGATGTAGACATAAGAACCATATTTTCACTAGTGACTAATTAGTTATAATGGGACCATATGTAGACATTGGAGCCAAAAATTTACTAGTGTTGATAAAGTAAAAAGTGTAGACGCTTAGTTGACAAAGTCAACAAAATAGTAGACAAAAGTGGAGACTTGGAGACACTTGACCCCAAGCTTCCTGCAGGGTAATTTTTGAACTCCTTCTAAGAAAGATTAAAGAATTTTAGAAAAAAACACCTGATTTGATTAAATTTTTCACAAAATCGTATTATTTTTAAGGTCTTTTTTAAAAGAATTTGTACTTTAAGTGCTAAAATTCATACTAATTAACTAGTTTTGCAAAGAAATTTCGGACTTTACTAATTACAACTAATATATTAGGAATCTCTCTAGATATTCATACTTTTTTTTTTATAGAATTGTGGTATTTTTGGTAAAAAACGAGCGTAGCAAGAAAAATTTTTTGTATTGTCGTCTAATAATCATTAATGTTTTTACATTTTTTTTATTTTAGATTTTGGTTTTGCTGTATACTAAATCTCATTAAATATGAATGTTATTAAACTCCCAATAAAAGAATAACTTTATTTAATAATTGAACTCGATATTAAATCCTTAAACAAATTCCTATCCCAATCCTAAAAGTAAAACTCACTTACAACTCAAATGCAATTAATATGTTTTTCTTAATTTGTAATATATTGCTTTATTTTACAGTTTAACTGTTTATATTATTTGTAATTTTTTTTTGTTATAATTTTAAGCTTTTTATTTTGTTTAATGTATGCGCTGAACTTTTGCATTTATTTCAGTTTTTTTTTTTTTTTGCAAATGTCCAAATATATACAAATTAAGAGTTTAAATCAAAATTACAAAAGATAGATATTAAATATTATAGTATTTAAAGTAAATATTTAAATGATAACTTTTTTTGACAAACTAATGTGGAAAATATTGACAAAGTTTAAAAACTTGAAAATCGAAATCCATAATTTTTAACTAAAGTTTGTTTTAAAAGTTTCCCATATTAGTCTTCTTATCATTTAAGTCTCCCTAACAAAATATTTCCTTAATCTTGTAAAACATATATTTTATAATAATTGTTAAGTGTCTTCTTGAATAGATTCTATAAACTATTTTAATATTTAACAAAAATTTATGCCTTTGTTATTATTAAACTAAAAATTTATAAAAAATCTTTTTTCATAGTAATTATTTAATGTATTTATCTACACGATGTATGTATATTTTATATAATCTTATTTGAATGTTTTCAAATATTTAATTAATTTGAAATGTATGAGAAATTGCAACACAAAAAAAAAAAACTACCAAAGTATTGATACTACATAAATATTTATAAACATTTATATGATATAATTATAATTACACGGTGTTACAAATTAGAAAAAATTTAATATACATTTAAATTGACCTAGTGTATATTGTAAGCCTGTTTGAGTAAATTAGTTATCAATTTTCAGAATTCTGAATACACCCTCAAAATCTGAAGTTATCGATAAAAAAATACGTCTTTTCAAGACTCCACGGACTAAAATATTTTTAACTAACTTGAGGGTTACACGATCAAGTTTTGTCTATCAAGTTTTAATACACTCACACTTTTTTACCAATACACTCACACTTTCTAAAATTGAAACGAACTTGCTTCAGATTTCTCTTTCAACTGGAGTGTATCAATTTACGTTCAAGAAAACTGCTGCTTACAATTCTTTTGAAGTTGTTTTTGTTGTTTCTTTCACAAATATTGAAATTGCTTTCAACTTGCGTGCAGCCTTCGTCACAGCTGTTAATTTTTACATATTTTGACAAACAGTATATGTAAAAGACTATCCAGAAAATCTTGATCGTGTGGCTCCAGTGTAAGTCAGTTTTAAATTGATTTTAAATGTTTGAACAGTTTTGGTAAGATGAATAGTTAAGCCTTCCAAATATATACATAAATGTTTATACTTTTAACAAATCCATGTGGAAATATTATCCAAAATATTCAAAATATTCAAAATTTTAAACTTTTTTTTTTAATTTTTTTAAATTTGGCGACTTTTTTTTAATACTTTATTTGAAAACCTATGTTTTTCTTATTTTTTCTTAAAAGTACGTTTAGCACTGAATAAAAAAAAATCTTGTTTGTTAAAATTGGTTAAAAATTCTTAAAGTTAAAATTTTTTCTTTAGAATATAAACATTTTTACCTGTATATGATGATTTTCATATCAAAACCGATATGCATTGAACCCTACCCTCTCAGATTTTGATGAAATTTTGCATACAGCTACATTTTACCTATACAAACACAACCTCATTCTTAGAAATTGTATTTTTGAAAATATGTGGGCGTGGCAAGGTATCGAAGTTTTTGAAAAATGACGATAATATGTTCTTTCAAGCTGTGATTACTACAGGATGGCTGAACCGATTTCAAAGATATTGGTGCCATTAGAAAGGTATTTAAATCAGCTTTCGAAAACAAACACTGTAAAAATTTTCTATTACACTGAAAAATTTTTTTTTTTTGGCAAAAATAAAACTTTAAACTGGAAAAACACTTCAAAGGCCAAGTGTTTTTTTCAAAATAAAAAAATTTTTTAGAAACTAAAATGGCGTTTTTTTCTTTTTTTTAAATTTTTTTAAGTAAATGCATCTCTTGTTTACTTCCTTATATTTTGATATCATTGTGTGACAAAAAAGAATAAAGTAGCTATACTTTGGAAGTTATACAGATTTTTTTTGTAATTCTAATAGATTAGAACAAGAATCGTATTATCAAATTTTTCAGACACCCCCAAAATATGGATTTACCCTTCGTAAATTTTTTATTTTTATTTTTTTTATATTTAATATATAATTTTGGGCAGCTCATACTGTTGACTTTCGGAATATTTGCTAACTTTTAGTGAAGTTTCATCTAAAGGTATAACAGAATGGAAGCTTTGAGTTCCTGTAATAGTTTTAGCATTTTTATATCTTGAAAATAGCTCTTCTTTTGTTTTGTTATATTCGTCAGCGTCTATAACTATTACAGGAACTCAAAGCTTCCATTCTTTTATACCTGTAGATGAAACTTCACTAAAAGTTAGCAAATATTCCGAAAGTCAACAGTATGAGCTGACCAAAATTATATATTAAATCTAAAAAAATAAAAATAAAAAAATTATCAAGGGTAAATCCTTATTTTGGGGGTGTTGGATAATACGATTCTTGTTCTAATCTATTAGAATTACAAAAAAATCCAAAGTATAGCTACTTTATTCTTTTTTGTCACACAATGATATCAAAATATATCAAACAGTGTATGTTGTCGAAAGCTGATTTAAATACCTTTCTAATGGTACCAAAATCTTTGGTACCAAAATCTTTTCGGTTCAGCCATTCCGTAGTAATCACAGCTTGAAAGTACATATTATCGTCATTTTTAAAAAACTTCGATACCTTGCCACGCCCATATATTTTCAAAAAAGCAATTTCTAAGAATGAGGATGTGTTTGTATAGGTAAAATGTTGCTGTATGCAAACTTTCCTCAAAATGTGCCTTTTTTATAGGTTTTGATATGAAATTCATCATATGCGAATCATACACTACTTATGAAAAAAAAAATCCGTATGACTAAGAGAACTTTTGCTGTTATTACGTGAAATTTAACTATTTTGAGCCTTGCGTTATTTTTTTTTTTGCTAAATTTAGCAACACATGTCTGCTGAACTGTGGTAAAATGAAATTAGTAGAAAAATTTAGTAGCCGCTACTAAATTTTAGTAAAATTTTTATTATAAAATGAAATTTAAAACCATTTTGCTACAATTAGTACAATGAAATTAATTATAAAAATTAGTAAACGCTACTAATTTTTAGTAAAATTGTTGCAAACTGCAATTTAAAACCATTTTGCTGAAATCCGCAAAAAAATACTAAATTTTAATAATATTAGTGCAATGAAATAAGTAGAACCCATTAGTAGGTCAGGGTTAGGTTAGGAAGGGTTATGTGCCCAAGGGCGCATCTCCACGCGGAGACCAAAACGGTTCATTGTGAATCCCTTCAGTGAAAAAATAATAAGAAAGAATAGAAATAGACAGCAAGATAGATTGAAAGATAGATATAAAGAAAGATACCAGAACCAGCTCCCATTGTCCCCTTGCTAGAAACAGCAGAACCCATTAGTAAGCGCTACTAAATTTTAGTAAAATTTTTGTATTTATCACTTTTAATAATTATTTATTTATTAAACACAAATTATAAAAACTATAAAAGTACACTCAATATCGTTTTAATTTTAACTTAATTTGTCTGGAACGTTGCACAGTGGGATATATCACAAAATTTTTGGAAATAATTTCACTATTTCTCACTTAGTAGTTCGATTGCAATGAAATTTGGAACAGACAACATAAGTGACGTAATATCTGGGTTAAGTTTAGACTTCTAACCTTTTAGACCCGTCGGGGGCGGCAATATGACCACCCAAAATAGGGAACTTTTTGCTTATAACATTTTGGGTGCTCGCCATTTGTTTGTTTCTAATACGATTTTCAAAAATTAACATATTTCCGCTAGCAAAGATTATCAAAAAAAAAAAAAAAAAACATGCGTACATGTGTGTGTTATCTCAAATAGTTTCCGAGATATTCTCATTTGAAAATGAGAAATTCCAAATTTAGTCCTACTCAGGTGCAGTTTTTTGCGAATAGCGGCACGAATTCGAGGCTAATGTCTTTTTTAAAGTATTGATTATTTAACTACATAAATTCTTGATTAAATAACAAAATGAATGTAGTATCTTGTTACACTCAAAAAAAATATATTCGTTTAAAGTTGTAAATAAAAAACCAATAAAATTTTTGAGATTTTTTCCACAAAAAGCACAAACAATCTTTTACCTCCAGATAAATATTTTCTTTCTGAACATATAAAGTGTGCATACTATTCTGAAAGGTGTTTTTTTTATATAAAAGCTAGTTGTGTTAAAAAAAATTTTTGATTTGTATATACTTTTCCTCCCAGCTTCTAAAGTTGCCACATTTTTAAGACAAATATTAACTTTAACACACTGCCACATTTAAAATTATTTCTGATAGCATTTATAGTAATTAAATGTGCTAAAGTCCCAAAACTTATTTAACAAATTGTGAAAACAATCTGCTGTAGGCTTGTCCCTATCCGGATTTCATTCCTGCCCAAGGAAATCTTCAAGGGACTTTGTTATTAGAATTTCTAGAGATATTTGTTATGTTAAATCACAAACTCAATGAGAATTTCTTGTCCTCTGATAGTTTTTGAGTTTCCAAAAGAAATAGAATTTTAAATTATATATTTTTTTTAACTTTCAAATGGAAAATCAAAATTTCAATCAATGGTTTCTAAATTTACACGAAATTTAAGAATTTCAATTGATATTTAGAGACCTTAAAAAGATCGATTTTTGTAATATAATCCAAGTCATCTATTTAGAATAGCAAAAACCCGTACAACAA